>CM049884.1:24187573-24252573 GCA_027474115.1 Schizopygopsis malacanthus | reverse complement strand
TCTCACAGATCATGTGACCACGCTGAGAACAGTAATTATTCATGAGCTCGGCACCGCACCACGAGACCTGCGCGAGAGAGCCTCCTGCTCCGAGCTGAGGCCCCGCTCCAGCTGCACGCAGGGGCCCATCGACCGGCGCGGATCAGACGGAGACACCTTACACCGCAGACGGCGAGGAAACACTCACCCTCACCCTGCCACACTCCAGATGAATAAAAGATGCCCACAAAAGAGAAAAAAACAACAGAAATCGAAGAAAGGGATGACGAAGGAAAGGAGAAGGAGCCAACAGTGAAAGGAAAGAGTAAGAGGGACGCAAAAGCGAGACAGAAGAGCTCAGAGGAGAAGACAGAAAGCACAGAGACACCTACAGAGAAGAGAAAAAAGAGTGAATCTGTGAAAGAGAAAAAGAAGAAAAAGGAAGATGTTGAGGTAACAGAGAATGACAACGGGAGGGATGAACAGAACAACAATGAGCCCATCAGCAAAGAAAAACGGACCTCAAACAAGGAACAGCAGATAAGGAAAGAGAAGAAAAAGAAGAGTAAACCATCCGAAAGCAAAGAAGGACAAGAAGACATGGGGTCCAAGAAGAAAAAGAGCAAAGACGGCAAGAAAAAGAAGTCGGCCGAGGAAGAGGAGGACGAGGATGCCGTGCAGGAGGAGGAAGAGGAGGATAAGAAGAAGAAGAAAAAGGATAAAAAGAAGAAGAAGGGTTCCGACAGCGACGAGGAAAAGAAAGCGAAGAAAGGGAAGAAGTCAAAGGTCAAGCAGGTGGATTATGCCGAGGTTTACCAGGAGGAGCTGGTGAACTGTCACACGGAGGAATCGGACGATCAAGAAGATGAATTCAACAAAAAGAAAGGTAGACTCTGGAACAGATTCCCTTCTGTTCCTCTGTTTATTCTTTTCAGTCTTTTAATTGAAGTAAAGAGAAAACTAGATCAGCTGAGGTTTCCCAAAACATTCAGTCAGAATTGAATGCATTTATTCATTTGAAAGGATAGTTTGCTGGAGAATGAAAATTCTGTCCTCATTTCGTCCTCTAAACATGCTGTTATGGTTTACTGTGAAAGAACATCATGCAAAACATAGCAACCATGACTTCTGAGCTTCATGAAAGACAAAAAAAAAAGTTTTGTGCTTTTGTAGTCATGGACATGACTACATGACTTGACAGTCATGGTTTTATGAATTGTCCATTGAAAATGTCTCTTTTTTGGTTCCTTATAGGCTATGATGGTTCTTTGAATGTGTAGCGTGTCTCTCTCGGCTTCTCTGAGGCGGGTCTCGAACCCCTGATCTCCTGCATGAGAGGTGGACAGATCTCTAGCGAGAAGCACTAGCGACAGATCTCCTGCGTCTGTCGCTAGTGCTTCTCTTTGAGATCAGGGGAGTGAGGTTTACCTGCACAGCATTTACTCGCTGGCCTCCGTTACAAACGCATAAACGTTTCTGGAAAAAGTTTCTTCAGATTATTAAAATGTTCTTCACAAAAGAAAAGGTTATTTTAAGAACTGTTCACATTTCTTTGGCCATTGCTGCAAAAACCCATTTTTGGAAGCTTTATGCAGGTTTGGAACAACATGAGGGTGAATAAGTGTCCGATTTGTCATTTGTTGACGAACTATCCTTTTAAATGAGCAAATCACATTTGGAGACTTGGTTAAGTTGAACTATACTGTCAAACTTTCTGTCTTCTGGGGATGAACTGTCTCTCTCTCTCTCTCTCTCTCTCTCTCTCTCTCTCTCTCTCTCTCTCTCTCTCTCTCTCTCTCTCTCTCTCTCTCTCTCTCTCTCTCTCTCTCTCTCTCTCTCTCTCTCTCTCTCTCTCTCGCTCTCTGTCTCTCTCTCTCTCTCTCTCACTCTCTCTCTCTCTCTCTCTCTCTCGCTCCGTCTGTCCATCTCTTTCTCTGCTTTCACTCTCAGTCAGGCACCCCCTCCTCTCGGTTTCTGACAGGTTGGATTTCTTTTAACCCTGGGACATCTCTTAATTGATTACTTGAACGTTGTTGGAGGTTGAACAAAGAAAGCAGAAATAGACAAAGAAGGAATGGAGACAGAAATAAAGATTCTTCAATGGAGTTGCTATACACTCTTAAAATAAATCAAAAACAGCTTTAGAATCAGCTTTATTCGCCAAGTGTGCTCGAACACACAAGGAATTTGTTGTGGTTTTTAAGAAGCTCTTGGTACATACATGCATACATACATATATACTGTACATACATATCTGACATGAGAATAAAAACATTTGTGACCCCCTCTGTGAAATCCAGGCTAAAGTCTCAAAATCTAATTATGAGATAACAGGCATCAAATTTTGATTTCTACCATTAATTCCTCTATAATTTCAATATTTGACATGACCTTACTCAGTCAATATTAAAGATAAAAAGGTTACATTTTCACTGAATGTTCTTTACCATATGAACAACTATTTTTTTGTAGAAAACAGCAAATCACAAAAAAAATGACTTTAGCTGGGTTTTCACAGAGAGGGTCACATTTAATTAATAATAATAATCATTTGTTACATTTATATAGCGCTTTTCTGGGTACTCAAAGCACTTTACATAGAAGGGAGGAATCTCCTCATTCACCACCAATGTGCAGCATCCACCTGGATGATGCGACGGCAGCCATAGTGCGCTAGAACACCCCCCACACCAGCGGAGAGGAGACAGAGTGATGAAGCCAGTCAGTGTATGGGGATGATTAGGAGGCCATGATGGTCAGAGGCCAATGGGCTAGTTTGGCCAGGATGCCGGGGTTACACCCCTACTCTTTTTCAAAAAACATCCTGGGATTTTTAATGACCACAGAGAGTCAGGACCTCGGTTTAACGTCTCATCCGAAAGACGGTGCTTTTTTGACAGAATAGTGTCCCCATCACTATACTGGGGCGTTAGGACCCACACAGACCACAGGGTGAGCACCCACTGCTGGCCTCACTAACACCTCTTGCAGCAGCAACCTAGTTTTCTCAGGAGGTCTCCCATCCAGGTACTGACCAGCTCAACCCTGCTTAGCTTCAGTGGGCAACCGGTCTTGGGCTGCAGGGTGATATGGCTGCTGGTCAAATAAAACTTAACAATAAATAATAACGTGTATGAATTTGGAACAGAAGATTTGTGAACAGATTTGTGCATTATTACTCTATATACAGCTGTATAGAAAAATATGCGTATGCATTTACATAGTACTTGAGGGAGAGTCAATAATTAAAGATGGAGAATGAATTACAGAACACAGGTGATAATTCCTGTGTTAGTTGTTTAGGCATGAGATGACATGGGGGGGGAAACTGTTTTTATGTCTAGACGTTCTAGTGCACAGAGATCTGCTGCAAACAGGTCGTGTCCAGGGTGAGAGGGGTCTGTGATGATGTTACTGCCCGTTTCTTCACTCTGGAGAAGGACAAGTCCTTGATGCTGGGCAGGTGCACACCAATGATCCTTGATACCAAGGTTCAGTGGTTCCACGAAGAACCTTCAACATCCATAAAACCTGTCCAATTGACAAAAGGTTCTTAATAGTAGAAACAGATTATTTAGATGTTTAAAATGTTCTATGCATAAAAAATGTGTTCTTTTAAAAACTCATAAAAACTTCACTGAAAGGTTCTTCAAAAATGGTTCTTCTGTGACATCGCTGTGAAACCAACCTTTTGGAACCTTTATTTTAAAGAGTGTATATATTAAAGATGTTCTTGTTGTTCTGCTTACAATTCTAATTGGACTTTTATGTCTCAGAGTGTCAGTAATTGATTTGCTGTAAAATTCTGATCATTCCATTAACGTCCAGTCAGAGAGCCTTCCGGATTTCACATTGGCAGGCGGCTCTAGAGGTCTCTGATTGGCACAGCAGAGGTGTGTCTGGATTGACTGGTTATTACGGTGTCCTGGCAGCAGGGTATCATGAGAGAATGGGGGCGGGCACCGGGCCAATAATGGATTTGAATCAGACGGGCACCTCTCTATGGCCTGAAACATTATACTCTAATCGGCCTTTTCATGGAACCATCAAAACCTCATTCAGCAAGATGGATGCCATGCTGTCAGGCTCAGTCGGGCGTAGCACGTTGGGTTGATGTTATCGCTTAGCACTGATCCAGGGGTACCTTACCCTGGCTGAATTAAAAGCTGATCAAAAAAATAAAATACTAATAAAATCTGCAAAGCTGGTTTATGATCCTATTGCAGTATATATATAGCACTCTCCCTCTCTCTCTCTCTCTCTCTCTCTCTCTCTCTCTCTCTCTCTCTCTCTATATATATATATATATATATATGTGAGTGTGTGTGTATATAGCGATTAATCGCATCCAAAATAAACGTTGTTTTGTGTACAAAATATACGTGTGTGTACTGTGTATATTTATGTATATATAAATACACACACATGCATGTATATGTTTTAATGTTTATATATACATATATATTTATATATTTACTTATTAAGCAGTGTCCGCTTATGATTTAACCGGTAACTTATAGGTTGATTCTTTTGATCGATTCATTAACTGAACCGGTTCATAAGAGTCATTTGTTAATCGAAGTACACTAGTCATGCTGTATGTTTTGAGAAGAGCTGGGAGGTCATTTTAATAGAGACATTTGTTTGAATCACCTTTAAAATGCATTAAGAACTCTCCTAATTTTTAGAGAACTATATAGTAACTTCATACAGGGTTATTTTCAGAAATAAGAGCACAAGGATATCACAACAGTTGACCTATATTGATTGGTTACTCTTAAATGAGATCCAGTCTCTGAATCCTATTTCAGAGTTTAAAAGAAACGTAACATGTTCCAAATGAACCATGTTTAAACATTACTTCTAGACACGCTGCTCTTCAGGTTCAGACATGCATCTGGTTGTCTCGGGGTCTTGCAGTGGTTCAGAGAAAGGTTGAGGTCACGTGGTGAGCACCAGGGCCATGTCGTACTCTCACTCCGTTAACATGGCTAAGTTACAGAGATATTGCTTACAGCAATTCAGCTAATACTTAGAATAGCAGGTTGTTGGGTTACACGGGATATACCTGAGCACTCTGCATTTGAGACTACAACCCTTCTAATGTTATGCAAGTGAAAACAAGACGCTTTGTCTTGCGGAGGGTCAGGTATAATTGGTTTACCGAATGTTCTCGTTCCTCCTCAGTGTACGAGGTGGTGACCATCACAGGTGATGTTAAAGGCGCTGGGACTGATGCTAATGTGTTCGCCACTTTGTTTGGAGAGTTTGGAGTGACTCCCAAGGTTCACCTGGCCAGCAAGTAAGTTATGCTTCAATCCTGCGTCTCTACACGACAGTGTTAATCTTGAGACTTTCCAGATGCACATTGACTGCAAATTATTATTTGTCATTAAAAGTGTTAGTATTTATTAGTGCTGTCAAACGATGAATCGCGATTAATCGCATCTAAAATAAAAGTTTTTGTTTACAGAATATATGTGTGTACTGTGTATATGTATTTATGTATATATAAACACACACACATACTGTATATATAATCTTTTATTTTAGATACGATTAATCGCGATTCATCGTTTGACAGCACTAGTGTGTTCATTATTTACAATTGTAGCTTGATGAAATTGGTTGAATTGACTAACTAAATCAAATTGTTTTTGTTCTCAACTCTCTCAAGTGTGAGCTGAATTTCTAGTACTTTTGAGGTAAAACTTTAAAGGAACAGTTCACATGAAAATGTGTTGAAAGTTTCCTCGCCCTCAGGCCATCCAAAATATAGAGGAGTTTGTATCCTTACATCACTTGCTCACCAGTGAATCTTTTGAAGATTATTATTAGTATATTTTACAGGATTATTTCTACTTCAAAACTTCCTGTTTAATTCAGAGCCATTTCTTCGTAATTATTATTTTAATTTACGAGTGATTTCTGAGCGAACATTGTTTCAAAGGAAATCTGATTTCAGTGAAACTAGGAATGTCTGTGGATTTTGACAGGACAGTGCATATATGCCATGTTAACTCTATAATTCTGTATTCTTCTCCAATCTACAGCACAGAAAAGAGGTATAACTTTAACATGGCCACCTCATCTGCTGGTGTGTGGCCATGCATTGGTTTTTGCACACAATGCTGTACAAGAGAACATCCTGTGTGCTTTGACCATGACATTCACACCATTACATCTTTGGGAAATAGATATTGTTTTCTTAGTAGGGCTATACCATTATTCATGAAATGAATTATTCATGACATGAATTTTAATCACGCTTGGCTCATCCATTACACACAATGCCATGGTGAAGCACAGGCTATGCTCTCCTCTGTACAGCATCACCGCGGACATTCATCTGAAGGTGAAGAGATTCATGTGACTTTCTCATTGAACCAATGAGAGGGTACAGTCACATGACATCACTTCCTTTTGGGTCTTTCGAGAAAACATGAGACACATCTGATCACCACAAACAGGTAGGCTACTCCTAAAAATCTCCACACATACATAATGTCCCATGTATGCGTGTTGAATTTTTTAAGAGTACAACGAGAGACCCTCAAAACTCTCCCTACAGTAATCAATCATCCTGATCAGTGCTGGAGCAAATGATTCAGAAATTAATTACTAATGGGAGAGTTTTTACTTGCTCAGATGAATGTCCAAATGGTTAATGTTGCATAATGACTCGTAAAACATTACAGATGCAGTAAAAAGATCAGAAATGGAAATCAGATGTAGCTTCAGAAAGGTTTTGAAGAAAATCCCATGAACAATTCATAAACAAGACTCCAGTAAACTAGCTGTATTCATAAATCATTTGGAAGCTTAGTATGTCTCCAAATTAATGATTTTACAACCTATTTGAGAAATATAGTATTTTTGGGTAGTTGGGTGCATCTCACGAAACTTGTCAAGAACATGTCTGGGTTAAATTTCACCTCGTTGGACCCTTTTCACATTTCCAGGGTTCTCAGAAGTGGAAGATTATATTTTCAAGCTTAAGATATGTTTGCATCGTGACATCATTTACATGACATGTTTTCATGGGATTCATCCAGTCAGGGAAATACGTTTTTAGACTTTAATTCTGTCCGACAGTCAGAATGCAACATTTTGGAATCGAGATGATGTTTAACAGAATCTCCGAATCTGTCTAAATGTCATCATTTCCAAAGTTTGCTGGTGCGGTTTCAGTGTGCTGATCTCAGGTGAGATGTGTGTGGGTTGGTTTCTCCGCATCGGTAAGTGTGTGTATGTGTGGGAGTAATTTGGCAGTGTGAGTGGGATGTGTAATTCATACTGGGTGATTTTTAATTCATGCATTTCACAATTTGATTAGAGAGATGCTTTTGCCGAAGCCAACGCAAGAGACCGTAGAGCAATATATGGGTCGTTGACAATGACAGATGGTTCTTTCTCATAAACACACACTCTTGCATTGTCATTTTCAGATGATCGGTGCATTAGAACGTTTGAGTGTCACAGTAAATCGTTTAGAGTCTATTCACAGATTTATCTCTATTAATTTCAGGAGCAGAACAGCCTTTGAAAAGAACAAGACTGACGTCTTTCGGATTAAAACGCACAATGTTGGGCCAATAAAGAAAATTAGGTACATATATGTCTGTGTACATCCAAGAATAACCACCTTAAAGGCAAGTCATAAATGTTGCAGCACAATATGTCTTGTGATGTACTTCCTGTAATGCAGAATCGAGCATGATAACACGGGCATGAGTGCCAGTTGGTTCCTGGACCGGGTCATCGTGGCTGACATGAACAGGCCACACCTCCGATTCTTTTATGCCTGCAACAATTGGCTGAGCAGAGACGAGGGGGACGGACTTACTGTCCGATATCTGTTGGGTAGCTTGAACCCGATGGACATACCAAAACGTATGTAGTATGCTTGCAAAACAGAGAGCAAATAAACAAATCACATTACTATTTTATTTATCATTTTTAATATTGACATACACATTTTTTTTGTTAGATATATTTCTTGCAAGTATAAAACATGATATTACGTAAAACTGTTATCTTATTTATTTATTTCTTTTGCCAAGAATCTGTTCAAACTTTGGTTGCCTAGACACATTTGTTACAATTATGAAACATTTTGTATTTAGACATACACACATTAACACTATAACACATGTGCATTGCATGACACACTGTAATTTTCCCATAGACATCTGTAGCATAAGTAAAGAACCTCAAACCAGATACAACTCTCAAATAAAAACACTACTAATAAAAAACGACATGTAACATACAGATATACTTCACGTCTTATTCCATATAACTCATAGATAACATCAGATAGGTCATGTGATCATGGTCATAGATGATGCATGCATACAAGCATCACCAGAGTCAGGTTGCATACAAAGGATTAGGATAAATTTAGTAGTAGAGTAGAGTTTCAGATGTCCAACATTCCCCGAGACCGCAGACAATATAACATTACATCCCACAGATAGCAGAAAGACTAGATGTAGAAGCTATTTCTGAGAAAGAGCTCACTGGTGGTTTTAATGATAGGTCAAAAATACATGGTGCATGCAAAAAAAACAGGTTTTGTCTTCTAAATGTGTCAATGTGTGTCTGTTCATATATTGCAGAGAACAAGTACATAGCCAGTGTCTTCACAATGGATGCTAAAGGCAGTGGGACCGACGCTGATGTCTACCTCAATATTTTTGGAGAGTTTGGGGATACAGGTCAGTAAAACCTGTCGATGTTTCTGTGTGTGTTTATGTGTTATTTTATGTTGTAAAAAACACACATATGTCAAACTTGAATTGCCTAGAACATTGAACATTTTTATTAGACATTTATTTTATTAGAAATAATTGTAATTTTTATTTTATCACCTGAAAATTGTACCATGAATCTAGTTGTACTTTTGATTGTCAAGAACATTTAATTTTTTAATTAGACATACTGTATTTCTTACAATTCCAATACTCGTTTATTTATTTTTAATGAAACAAGTCAGTGTTTCTATGCGTATGTGTGAGTTTTTTGTGTTGCGCTGTCTTGGTGTGATGTTTGCAGGAGAACGGAAGCTGGCCAGCGATGGAAAGGATAATTTTGAGCGTGCTAATGAAGACAAATTCACCATCGAAGCACCAAATCTTGGCAGACTTCGAAAAATCACCATCGGACATAACAACAAGGGCTCGTCTGCTGGCTGGGCGTGTGATAAAGTACACAAACGCACTATTCATCTAAAAACTTCTTAAAGAAAATCTTTGTCTCTGTCCTGTGTGATGAATATGATGTCTTTTGTGTTATGGTAGGTTGTTATAGATGACATGGGGAATAAGGAGGTTTATGAGTTTCCTGTCAATGCCTGGTTTGACATCTCAGAAGGGGACGGCAAAATACAAAGAGATGTGCTTGCCGGAGCCACACAGCCAATGGGTAAGAGCAAACGTGCGTGTTTGTTTGCTGGAATAAGTGCATTTGGTTAAACTTACTTGGATGTATTTGTTTGTGTATGTGTGTGTAGCCATCGTGTATAACGTACAGGTGATGACGGGTGATATTCGTGGAGCTGGCACTAACTCTAAGATCCACTTCGTCATGCACGGTCGTAAGGGTATAAAGAACAGCGGTAAGTTGTTCCTGGAGGGTGGCACGTTTGAGCGCGCTCAGATAGACATCTTTAACGTCGAGCTGCTGGAACTGCTCAGCCCGCTCAGCAGAGTCACGATCGGACACGACAACGCTGGGATTAGCTGCGGCTGGTATTGTGAAAAGGTGTGTGTCGGGGCTATAAGGTGTTTTGAAGCATTCATTACTCATTCATACATTCACCGTGTGATCTGTCTCTCTCTTTCTCTCACAGGTGACGGTATACTGCCCGTTCACAGGTCTAGAGCAGGTATTTCCCTGCGGCAGGTGGTTGGATGAAGATGAGGGTGATGGACTGGTGGAGAGAGAACTGTATGAAATGGTCTCGCTCAGACAGAAAAAGCTAAAGAGTGAGCAAATGATCAAACCCTTGCCCTGTCGAAGCAATCAGGGTCAATGTTCACTAAACATGCATCTTATGCTTTGCTAACCATCTACAATCCAATGTAACCTGACACTAAATGTGCTGCAATTTGTTGTATTTAAAGGGATAGTTCACCTGAAAATGAAAATGATGTCATTAATTACTCACGCTCGTGTCGTTCATAAACTATAAAACCTCTGTTTATCTTCAGAACACAAATTAAGATATTTTTGATTAAATCTGAGAGCTCTTAGACCCTCCATAGACAGCAACACAACTGAAATATTCCCAGGTCCAGAAACGCAGCAAGAACATCGGTAAAACCGTCCTTGTGACATCAGTCGCTCAACTTCAATTTTGTGAAACTACAAGAATACTTTTTGAATATGCAAAGAAAACAAAAATAACGTAATTTATTAAACAACAATTCTCCTCCCCAAGTTACCGTCTTCCGACATTTAGGAGAGTACCTCGACGCATGCGCGCGCTTTCTCCTGAACGTAAACAACGTAATCAGCATTGTTTACGTTCTGGGGAAAGTGCGCGCATGCTGAACGTAAACAACGTAATCAGCATTGTTTACGTTCTGGGGAAAGTGCGCGCATGCTGAACGTAAACAACGTAATCAGCATTGTTTACGTTCTGGGGAAAGTGCGTGCATGCGTCGTGGTACTCTCGTAAATGTTGGAATATCTTATTAATAAAAATAATAATGGAGATCTTAGCAGGTTTGAAACGACATGAGGATGAGTAATTAATGACAGAATTTTTATTTTAGGGTGAACTATTCTTACAGGTTTGAAACGACATGAGGATGAGTAATTAATGACAGAATTTTTATTTTAGGGTGAACTATTCCTTTAAGCTAAATATAAAATTTATTGTCATTCTTTTAGTTTACGCAAAAATAGTAAAATAGTTAGAATTCAAAAAATTAATGATAAATAACGTTCTTACATTTGTTTATCAATAATAAAATACAATTGTTTTTATAAAAGCGGTTAACCTCACTAATAAAATATGTTCATAACAGCAATGAAATAAAATGTTCATAAAAAGTAATAAAATCCACAATAAAATATATTGAAATTAAAATAACATCAATAATTAAATCAGTGATAAAATAAAATATTATTTATAAAAAATAACATTAATAATAAAATAAGAAATATTAAAATCAATGATAAAAATAAATAATAAAATACAATTATATTCATAGAAATAATGACATCACTGATACATTTATCGTAATAAAAATAATAACATCAATAATAAAATGAAGTTCTATTTGAAAGTAATGCTGAATGACACCCCGTGTTTGTGTTTCTCAGAACTCCCCTGGTCTCTGTGGATCTGGACATCCGAGATGAAAGGTGCTGGCACAGATGCACAGGTGTTCCTGCAGGTGTACGGGGAGACGGGCAAGAGCGACCAGATGAAACTCGAGAGTAAATCAGACAGTTTTGAACAGGGACAGTGCGACAAGTTCATTGTATGTCTGTGTGTGTTTTTATCTTTGTGTCTCATAAAAATGTACAGTGGTCCCAAAACATATTTGCATACCTAAGTGTCAATTTATCTATGTCATTACATTAGATAAGAATATATCAGTTGATAAGTTTGATGTTTTATTTCTAACACGGTGTCCAGAACTTAAAAATGTTGAATCTTATCAAAATACGTTTTTGTATTTTACATTTTTGCTGTCGCTCTAGATTGAGATGCCCGATATCGGAAAGATACGCAAGCTGAGAATCTGGCACGAAAAGAGAAATCCTTTCTCTGGCTGGCATCTTGGCAGGGTGAGAGACCTGCACTACAGACTAGTGCACTATTACACAGAAACTATTTGTCCATTTCACGCTGTAATCATGATGTAGGCATCACGTTTTCTCTGCTACTTGCTCTGGTACAATTTTAAATGATTTGTGCACTTTACTGCTAAAAGTAAATGTATTAGTGTTTCACATGCAACTCTGAACTCAAACATTTCTCATCAAAGTCCAAATGATCTCTGCTAGACACTTTCATTTTATTGCAGCTTTATGATCTTTCAAAATGTTGTTTCTATTTGTATTTCTTCTAATCCGTTGTATGAAACAAGTTGATATTTAAACAAAATAAAGAATTCTGTTATGTGTCCTGAGCTCTGTGCCATAACATTTTCTTCTTGATTACTGTGTTTTTTCTGTATGAAGGTGACATTGATGAAGACCCTAACTAGGGAGAAATACTCATTTGCTTGTAACCGTTGGTTGGACATCAATGAAGATGACAACGAGATCGTTAGAGAACTGCCAGCTACCGGAAAACTTGTGCCAGAACCTTTACCACGTGAGAAAATCTACAAAACACAACTTTTTAAGTGTCACAAAAAAACACGTATACACTAGCACTTTAAAGATCACAGAATCCAAAACACGGATCTGAAAAACCAATGAAGAAACACCCCAGACTTAAAAAAAAACATAACTTAAGAACCCAAACCAATGAACAACGTTTCATATTAACAATAATGTGCTTTGCTGAACATAAGTGACTTCAAAGAACCACTGAAGGACCTTTATGTACGATATAATCCCAAACTCAGTCGTGCATTATATTAGTAGTTGACATTAAGAAAAAAGCTATTTTACAGACAATACTTTTTTATATTACTATTTATGTTTTTGTATTGCTGTGTAATAGTCATTAAGTATCGTGTGACGATTTGCACGGGAAGCATCAGCGGAAGTGGAACAGATGCCAGTGTTTATTTAAACATCATTGGAGACTTGGGAGACACTGGAGAGCGTCTGATGTTCATGAGCCAAAACAACGCCAACAAGTTTGAGAAAGCAAACGTGAGTAATGACATTTGACATGCTGGCATATAATATTCAACATTGATAATAATCAGAAATACTTCATGAGCAGCAAATCAGCATGTTAGAATGATTTCTGAAGATCATGTGACGTATCTCAGGAATCAATTATATTTTAATATATAGTGAAATAGAAAACAGTTATTTGACATTTTAATAATATTTCTCATTATTTCTGTTTTTACTGTATTTTTTAACATTTAAAGGCAGCCTTATTTTAATTTATATGTAAATAAATAGCCTCATTATATCAGAGATGACAACCGAATGGCACTTGATGAATAAAAACATGCATAATAATAGTCATTATACAATAATCTACTACTGTTTGAAATATTCATTGCTGATTAATGTGCACTGTTTACATAAACTTGTATGCTACATGGCTGTCACATGACCTCATTCAATTCAGTGTGAGATGGCCAGCTTTCAACTTTAAATGTAAAGGTTTTTTTCCCCATTTCTAAAACTTTTGTTAATCTGATTAAATAATGAGATGCTGGAGAAATTATATCTGGTTCATTTTAAAAATGAATTCTAAAGATAAACACATTGCATCGTGGGATACAGAAGCCAGTATATATGTACTTTATACTGCAGAAGTAGTATGTGTTTACTCTTTTCCCAGCATGATGAGTTCCTGGTAGAGGCGGTCACAATGGGACAGATCAAGAGGATTCGGATTGGTCATGACGGACGAGGTGGAGGATGTGGTTGGTTCCTGGATAAGGTGATGATCAGAGAAGAGGGGCAACCTGAGGCATCATCCATCGAGTTTCCATGTTGCAGGCAAGGCAATCTAACAAACATTAGCTTATTTCAAACTCACTTGTCTGGATATGTATGTACATATATGTGCGCGTGTCTGGCCGGGTAAAGAACATGGGAGAATGGTGTTTAAGTCAATTATGTAGTTGAGAAAACTGACTCTGGTTACTAATGGACACTAATGAGTGCTGAGGAAACCCTACCTACATCGACGAGCGAGCTCAGCTATACACACACACACACACACACACACACACACACACACACTCATCCTGCACATTCTCCTACTGTATCTCATCTCAGGTGGCTGGATCGTAATGAAGACGACGGGCAGATTGTGAGAGAGTTAGTCCCTACTGATGATGGTCAACGTTTGTTCAGTGAGTGAACACACATTATCACAAGCATTATCACATACAAAAAAGTCAAATGTATGCAACAATGAAACAAAAAGTACTTTGTATTTCTGTGTGCATGAAGATAGGCCAGATACAATAGAGTTTGACGTGTGTTTTTGTTCCAGCTCTTGGTTATCACATTGCGATAAAGACGGGCAGTATTAACGGTGCCAGTTCAGATTCGAAGGTGTTCGTTAAGCTGTACGGAGAGAAAGGCGACACCAACAAGATGCTGCTGGTCGTGTCCGATAACGACCTGGGGAACTATTTTGAGACGGGACAGACGGACATCTTCACCATAGAGACCTTTGACATTGGCGGGGTATGCTTCCTGTTCATGTTCAGCACATTCACCCAGTCTAAAGTTACTATTCTATTCTATTCTATAATCTTCTTCAAATTGGTTGTTTACATTTGTTCTATTGTGTTTTGTTCTGTTGTTGAAATTCACTCTATTCTGTTGAACTAATTCTATTCTGTTCTATTCTGTTCTATTCTTTCTAGTGTATATATGTGTTCTATTGCTTTATGTAGTTTACATATGTTCTATTGCATTCTATTATGTTGTTCAAATAACCTATTCTGTTAAACCCATTCTATTCTGTTCTGTTTCGTTCTATTCTTTATAATAAAAAAGTGTTAAAATGTGTTCTATTTTGTACTGTTGGTAGATTTGTTCTATTGTGTTCTGTTGTTCAGATTCACTATATTCTGTTAAACTCATTCTATTCTATTATAATGTTCAAATTTGTTTGATTATGTTCTATTCCATTGTTAATATTATTTTGTTAATTTTGTTTTAATCTGTTTTATTCTATTCTGTTCTTTCTGAAGTTTAAATTTGTTCTATTTAGTTATTTTTAAATATGTTATATTATGTTTAGTTCAAACTATTCTATTCTATTCTATTCAATTCTTTTTAATGTTCAATTTAGTCCAATTTTGTTCTTTTGTTCACATTTGTTCTATTATGTTTAGATCAAACTATTGTTAAACTCATTCTATTCTATTCTATTCAATTCTTCCTAATGTTCAATTAAGTCACATTTGTTCTATTGTGTTCTGTTGTTCAAATTAACTCTATTCTGATAAGTTAATTCTGTTCTATTCTATTTGATCAGGATAGGTACATACTAGGAATGACAAATGTAAAAAACTACTATGTCACAATAAATTCTGTCAAATTACGTGGATGCTCACATTATAAAATACATACTGTAAACATTATTCATACATTTGTACGTAACATTTATACCCGTATTCATCTCAAATAAAACAAATGTGCTGAATGTGTGTATTTACTGTGGCTCTCTGGGAGGGTCCTGTAGATAAACCGGTTGCTGATTGGCCACACTAACGAGGGCCTGCGAGCCGGTTGGTTCCTGGACAGCGTTCAGATCTGGGTGCCGGTGCACGGGGTGCAGTACATGTTCCCCAGTCACCGCTGGCTCTGTAAGGACGAGGCTGATGGGAAGGTGGAGGTGGAAATCTATCCAAGTGAGACGCTGGAGATTGAGAAATGTATGTATTTCACAATTATGCATTTGACAAATACAGTTCTTGCATTCCCTGGTGATCATCCCCATGATGTTATTGTTCCAGTCACCATGCTTTTTCAATATATGCACTCAAAATGTGACTGTTATGAGTGAACTTCATGTTGAAATCCAGCTACTGTGAACTAAAAATGATCAATCATTGTTTTTCTAATCGACAGTGATCAATTATGAAGTTACCGTGGTGACAGGAGACGTGTGGGCCGGAGGGACAAATGCGAACGTCTTCCTGCAGATTTACGGTGAGGAGGGAAAAACTGAACTAATACAGCTGAAGAGCCGATCCAACAACTTTGAGAGAGGAACCACTGAGATCTTTAGGGTGAGTTCATGGAGGTGTATATGCAAATCCTACTCTTTATTTTAAAAGCTGAGCTGTTTCTGGAATCTGGTTGTTTGTTTCTGAAGAGATGCCATTTCATTGGTTGATTTCAGATCGAGGGCCTAGATGTGGGACGGGTCTATAAGATCCGAATCGGCCATGACGGCTCAGGAATAGGGTCTGGATGGTTCCTGGAGAAAGTGGACGTTAAACGGCTGGTCATGGCAATGGTGAAGCCAGAGAAGAAAGAGGAGGAAAAGAAAGACAAAAAGAAGAAAAAGAAGAAAAAGGTCAGATAGGAGATAAGTTTGACCGCTTAGTCTTTGCTTTTGAAAATAAAAAGTGTGTTTTCTTCATTTAAACCTTAATTTAGAATTAATTTAGTCTAGTCCAGCAACTAAATGTTCAATACTAAGACTGACCAAACTGAACATGTTCAGAATGAGCAATTGAAACACTAATATTGATTGATCACTATTTAAACATTGATTTCACACCCGTCTGATCATCTCCAGGAGGACGAAGAGGAATCCCCCGGTGAATTGAAGGAGGTTGTTCGAACCTTCAGTTGTCCATGTGGCCGATGGCTCGCTCGTGATGAAGAGGATGGAGAGATTCTCGTGGAGCTGCGTGCTGAGGATTATGAAGATCTGGAGGGTATAGAGAGAGATTCAATCCTTCACAACCAAAAAGTATATATAAAAAACAATGAACTTTTTTAGGAAAATTAACCGTTTATTTCAAATTGACAAACTAATACATTTACATTTATTTATTCATAATTAATCAATTCATATATCTATAAATTTACTTAGAAAATATACATTCTTAAGAAATGCATTGGTAAAATCATGTCTATGAAAATTACATGTGTATATTTAAAATGCATATTTGTAATATAATTCATACATTTATTCATTTAAAGAAAAAAAAAAATCTTTATAATAAGTTTATAATTTTTATAAAAATATCTATAAATGTACTTAGAAAATATACACTCTTAAGAAATGTATTAATAAATATGTATTGGTAAAATTATGTGTATGAAAATTATATGTGTATATTTGTAATATAATTCATACATTTATTAATTTAAAAAAATATTAGTTTATACATCTTTACATTTATTTAAAATACTGTACATATTTTATTTAATTTATTTAATTTAAGATAAAAAAAATTGTGTAACAAAAATATATTTTCTTGAATATTTGCTTATAAATTGTGCTTGCGCTAATTTGCTTTAAAATTAATTTGAGAATAAATGAAAATAAAATCTAATAGAATGAGATTCAGTCATTCCAAGTGTGTCTGAAGTGTAAAAACACCACATACCTTCAGCAGAAGTGGATTATGAGAAGACTCTTGTGTGCTCGTGTGTTTTAGAGAACTCGTACGAGGTCCATGTGTTCACTGGGGACATGCTGGGGGCCGGAACCGATGCCAGTGTTTACATCAACATCTATGGAGAAATGGGCGACACGGGCGAGAGAAAACTGCGCAAGTCAAACCACCTTAACAAGTTTGAGCGCGGACAGGTGAGTGGAAGAAAACACGCACACATTCACCCTGTAGAGAATGAAGCTGACTGCGGATCGTTTTCAGGAGGACGTGTTCACCATCACTGGGATGGATCTGGGGTCCATGAAGAAACTGAGGATTCGTCATGACAACAAGCAGGCGAATGCTGCGTGGTATCTGGACCGCGTCGAGATCTTTGATGCCAAAGATGAAACCATGTGAGTGTCACGCACGTCATGTACTTCTCATTAAAGTACCACCTTTGTTTCCCTTAACAGTTCTCAGGAGAAATACAAATATCCTTTAATATTGGGATGCTAGATGAGAAATGTTTGAGTTCATATTCAGATCTTTTGATTGCAGATTCAATTCAAACTTTTGATTGAAGAAATTGCTGAAATATTCATTTTAAATAAATGCATTTTAAGGAAATAAATTATTTATTTAAAATGTATAAATTACTTAATAAATTTAAATGTATAAAAACTAAAAAATATCTAGCAAATCTGAGAATAATTTCAGACTTTTTTGAGATCATCAAGTTACCGAGCCGTTATTTTAGTATCATTATAGTTTTTGTTAATATTTTGAATTATATTGAATTTATTTAAATGTATATATGTCATATTTTCTTTTTTATATTTTAGTAATGTATTGTGTGTTTTGTCGTTTTTATTCGTTTTATCCCTAAATATCACTAAATGGCTTTTATTAAGTTTTAGCTTTTAGTTTATTAAGTTTTAATTATTTTAATATTCAAACCATAAAATATTGCCCCTACTGAAATGTATATGTTCATATTTTCTTTTATTACAGTTAATATTCATTCTATTTCAAGCATTGAAAGTGTTTTTTAATGGTTTTAGCTCCTCAGATTTAATCGAATCGCTGGCTAAAGAGAAACAACTGACATATTAAAGGGATTTCTCTTTTCTATGGACTGTGTTGTTCAGGTATTTCTTCCCCTGTCAGCGCTGGTTGGCGGTTGATGAAGATGACGGGCAGCTGGGCCGTGAATTAGTGCCCGTAGACGAGGCTTTCATGAAGAGAGATGAAGATGAAGAAGAGGAGTCGTCACCTGCTCAACTCGGACTAGAGCAAAAAGGTATTGAATGTTACTGTGTTCTGCTTTAACCTAATGGCATTAGCTCATCGCATTGATACTACATTGATTACGTGTGTGTGTAGCCATGTCAACCACGTTCACAATGAGAGTCAAAACAGGGGAGAAGAAGTACGCCGGGACAGATGCAAATGTTCATGCTATTCTTTACGGAACCAAAGATGACACTGGTAACTATGAAAAGCATTCAGACTGTACTGTTAGTACTATTAGCCCATCCGCTCCTGAACAGTGTGTTTGTGTGTCAGGTATCATTAATCTAAAGGCGTCTAAGAACTACAGGAACAAGTTTGAGTTGGGACTGATTGACGAGTTCACCATAGAGGCAGTGGACATCGGAAAACTCAAGAGAATCCGCATCGGACACGACAACGCAGGTACACACTTTCACATCAGATATCACTCTGTGATCATTCAAATATATTGAATCTGCATTCTGGAGATACAGTTGAGGACTGGTTGAGTTCAGATCTGTGCACTGATGAATGACGTGTGTGTGTGTGTGTGTGTGTGTGTGTGTGTGTGTGTGCGTGTGTGTGTGTGTGTGTGTGTGTGTGTGTGTGTGTGTGTGTGTGTGTGTGTGTGTGTGTGTGTGTGTGTGTGTGTGTGTGTGTGTGTGTTTGTGTGTGTGTGTGTGTGTGTGTGTGTGTGTGTGTGTGTGTTGTGTGTGTGTGTGTGTGTGTGTGTGTGTGTGTGTGTGTGTGTGTGTGTGTGTGTGTGTGCTCATTTGTGTGTTGACACTGTAACGAAGCACTGTTCTTTTTACAGCAAAAAACTAAAGTAATGTACATCCATATTACTATTAATGATATTGTGTTGTTAAAAAGCGTGATGTTATTTACAGATATTATAATGTTTTAAACTCTATTTGTACTCTAAAACAAAATTGTAATGATGTTTCTGATTCTACTTATTTTTGGTTATTTTCTTTTGGTTATATTTTAATTAGTAAGAATGCATTAAATTGATCAAAAGTGACAGAAAAGACATTTATCATTTTACAAAAGATGGCTATTTGAAATAAATGCTATTCTATAAACAAATATATATTCATCACAAAATGCTGAAAATACACATTAGATGATTTCTGAAGATCATGTGACACTGAAGACTGGAGTAATGATGCTGAAAATACAGTTATCTGCAGTCTGATGACTTCTCTTAAAAACATGACAAAAACTGTTCACTTGTAAAACCCGGACCCGCTTCGTATTATAAAACATGCAAAAGATAAAAGTTGGTTTAAAATAAGTAATGTGCATGCATAATGAAAATTGAGGTTTATTTATATCCATATGAATCGTATCTTTGTCATTTATGCCTTTGTCTTTTTTGCATTAAATTGTCACTTAATTGGTGATAATTGAATTTCACTGGCTTTCTGAATCCAGCATTGGTGTGAATTCTACTGACAGTGTACATGTGTGTATGTGGATGATGCACGTGTCTCTGTGTGTGTGTGTGTGTGTTTGTCCTGTTTTCTCAGGGTCGTTTGCAGGCTGGTTTCTGGACTGGGTAGAGATCGATGCTCCGTCTCTGGGTCAGCTGCTGCGCTTTCCATGTGGCCACTGGCTGGATAAAGGAAAAGACGATGGTGCCATTGCCAGAGACCTGTACCCGAATGAACTGCAGACAGTACAATACACGCCCTGTATGATACATGTTTATGTAGCTAATATAATGATTACAGTCTAATACTAAACCTTATTTACTTCATGTGTCATAAATACAGATGAGAATTTGTGCCATAACACTCACAGACAGACCTACACAGGCTGTTCTTGATTCATGTGATTTCCTCTTTTGTGTTGCAGTTGTTCCCTATGAGATTAAAATCTTCACCAGTGATATATTTGCTGCGGGAACAGACGCAGATGTCTTCATCATTCTGTACGGGCAGAACGGTGTGTGTACCTCTCAGAAGTCTCTCTGTGTCAACAAGAGAGAGAGGAGGATGTACTTTGAACGAGGGGTGGAGGACATGTTCATCATAGAGGTAAATGTGCCGATCGTTTCTGTGCTGCTCAACATAAATATAAAACTAGAGGGGTTGAAAATGATGCTATTTGTCCTGCTTTATGTGCTGAGGTTTGCAGGACCAACAACAGACCCGTACAACAGACCAGTACGACTGGTATAAACCAGCCAGTGTTATTTCAGTATTACAGAGAAACCTTCATTATGTTTACTAAAATGTTGAATCAGTTTGTTCTGTTTTCACTTTAGTTTTAGTCATTTTGTTGTGTTTTTGTCATTGTTAGTAGCAGAAATAGTTGTAGTAATGTTTATATCGTTTTTATTAATTTTAGCACATCAAGTGAAACTAAACTAAAATGAGAAACGTTGCTTTGGTAACTAGTTAAAATAAAGTGTTATTTAATTTAATGTTTATTTTATTTCAAGTGCAATTTTTAATGGTTTAGATTTTACTTTCAGTTTCATTTTTTGTTAACTAAAATATCCCTGAAACCAACCTGAACTCTCAGAAATGAATCTGGGTCTTAGTTTCATCTGAACTTTTCTATGAGTCATTTGAATGCAAGGCTTACACTGACAGCAGTGATGTTGATGTTGAGTCTGGGCTTCTGCAGTTGGAGGACATCGGCGATATCATTGAGAAAATCCGTATGGGTCACGATAATCGAGGGGTGAATCCTGGCTGGCATTTAGACCGTGTGGAAATTCGCCGACTTCTCCGGAAAGGGAAGGTATTGAGCTTTATCTTACAGTACTTTACTGAACTTTATCTCTGTTAGAAAGAGATCAGCTGCTTGTGTACAAATCTGCATGTGCTGTACAGTTAAACATGAGAGACTTCTTGAAATGCAGTTGGGTTTGCCCACATCATTTTTTGGAAAACATTCAAGTGATCCAGAAATACATATCCTGCCAATTTTAGCCCTCTAAATGTCTCTTAAAACAGCAAACGGTGGCTGATCGTTTCACGTGTTGGTCAGATGCGTAAGTGGGCGTTTTTGGCCAGACTAAGCTACGCTTTGGACCAGATATATTGGTCTTAATTCTGGCAACGTGAAACTTGGTTGAGTCTAGAATGCTCCCGTCTGGCTGTGGAAAACCCTCTTTTCCTCTCCGCTGTCTGTCGTACACCCATTTCATTGACCCACATCTGCTCTCTGTTGGCGTTTGTATAATTAGTTCCAGTGACTAATCTTCTCTGACCTGTCGCTCCACTCCAGCGCTATCTGTGTACAGTAGAGGAGTGAAACACTGCCTCAGCTGTAGCTCCGTCAGGCACATCACACCAGCGTGGTATCAACATTCACGTCCACCGTTTACCAGCACAAACCGTTCATTTACTGAACCCTTTATACAAATGAATACTGTAGTTCAGCAAGGATGCATTCAATCGATCAAAAGATCAGTAAAGATATTTATAATGGTACAGAAGGCTTCTACTTCAAACAAATGCTATTTTGACATTTCAATTCATTAATGAATCTTGAAAAAAAAATCATAGTTTCCACAAAAATATGAAGCAGCAAAACTGTTTTCAGCTCTGCTAATAATAAGAAATATTTATTGAGCAGCAAATCAGTATATTAGAATGATTTCTGAAGGATCATGTGACACTGAAGACGGTAGTAATGATGCAGAAAATACAGCTTTGTTCACAGAAACACTTGACATTTTTAAATATTTTACAATAGAAAGCAGCTATTTGAAATTTTAATGATATTTCACATTTTTTACTGTATTTATTTGTATGCAAATAATTATAAATGCAGCCATGGTGAGCGTAAGAGACTTCTTTGAAATAAATCTGACCGAGCTCATACTTACACAGATTTTGATATTTAATGGATTATTTTATGAATTGGCTGATTATTAGATGATTATTTTAATGAAATTTAAACCTAGTCTCCTCTACCACATTTTTCTGTCCAGACGGGTCAGTTTACCACTAAAAAGGTAGTCCTGTAGGTTAAAGTACCGCAACAGTGAATAAATTACACATTTAAAGGGATAGTTCACCCAAAAATGAAAATTTTATTAATTTCTCATGTCGTTCCAAAACTGTAAAACCTTTGTTCATATTCAGAACACAAATTAAGATATTTTTGGATGAATTCCGAGAGCTCTTTGACCGGTTGACAGGTTTGGAACGACATGAGGGTGAGTAATTAATGACAGAATTGTCATTTTTGGGTGAACTATCACTTTAACATTTGAATGAACATTTGATGGCAATATTAATCAAGTTTCCTTTAATAAAATGTAAAGGACTAATATTCAACATGTGTGTTGATGCAGGGCTCTGAGACCGCAATATTCCCGTGTGAGGGATGGTTGGCTCGCTCGGAGGAGGACGGCGAGACGATTCGAGAGATGGTGCCGTCTGACATCATCGTGGAGAAACTATCACGAGACGGAACTCTCAAAGTCATCGAGACGGAGGTGGACGACGCGCTGGAGAGTAAGTGTGTGGACAGGTTTTCATTTACAATCACCTATATGTACTATGTTTATCCATTCGGCACACTCATAGTTTTATGCTAAATGACTGCATTCAAACTATACATTTTTGATTCATTCATAACCTGGGAATCAAACCCATGACATTGGTGTTGCAAGTACAACGCACTACTACTTGAGCTACACGGATACTATTGCATATATGTGTGTGTTGCAGTACACACGTATACAGTGGCGGTGACCACGGGGGATGTGTATGGAGCGGGAACCGATGCCAACGTGTTCATCACTCTTTACGGAGACATGGGCGACACTGGAGAACGCAAACTCAGCAAGTCTGAGAACAGCAACAAGTTTGAGAGAGGATCGGTGAGACACTCAAATACATCATCCTAATGCTTCTTAGTTTTGGATTCATTTTAGGTGAAAATTGAACCTAGTCAGGTTTTACAGACATTTTGACACCATTAAAACAAAGACACAATTTAAAACTACCATTCAGAGTTTGGGGTCGGTAAGATATTACAAATGTTTTTGAAAAAAGTATCTTCTGCTCACCAAGGCTGCATTTATTTGATCAAAAATACAGTAAACATTATGAAATATTATTACATATTATGAGATATTATTATTATTAATATATATATGAAAATGTAATTTATTCCTGTGATCAAAATTGAATTTTCAGCATTGTTACTTCAGTGTCACATGATCCTTCTGTAATAATTTGAATATGTTGATTTGCTGCTCAAGAAACATTTCTTGTTGTTATCAATGTTGAAAATAGTTGTGCTGCTCATTTTTGCTTGTTTTTAACACCATACATGTCTTTACTGATCATCACTTTTTAATGCACCTTTGCTCAATACAGTTTTTACTGACACCAAACATTTCAACACCTGTCCTCTGATTGGCTGCTGATAATGACTGCTTCTGATTGGTCAGGTGGACACATTCACCCTGGAGGCCGTGGATCTGGGCCAGGTGTTCAAGATCCGCATTCGCCATGACAACAGCATGCTGAGTGCTGAATGGTACCTGGAACAGGTAGAAGTGGTGGACCAAGATACGGAGGAAGTCTTTCTGTTTTTGTGTGAGCGATGGCTTTCGAGAAAGAAGGAGGACAAACGGATCGACAGGGTGTTCTACGTTAAGGTCTGCCTGCATGTGTGCATGTGTGCACCCGTGCATGCATGCGTTAACAATGTTACAGCGTTACAGACTAGTCTAGAGTACATCCAGATGTATATACTGTGTGCATATGTGTGTAGGGGTATGAGGGAGAGCGAGAGACTGCCTTCTGTCCAATTAAAAAAGTGACAAATCTGGACAGCAACATGAACAAGAAAAACCAGAAACGGCATTCAGAGGAGGAAGAAGAAGACGAGGAAGGATCGTGTATGTATAATCATATAGAGTCCCACCCACAACATACAGTGGGCTTCAAAGGTCTGAGAACATCACTTGCTCAATTTTGGATTATTTAATATAATATTTTCATTACAAATTATATGCTAACAAACAATTTACAATAAGGTCTAATTTTTTCACATCTATTAATCTTTGTGAATATAAGTAGTTAAAAAAATATATTATTGTTCATTGTTTGTTCATGTTAGTGAACAGTGCATTAAATAATGTTAACAGATACAGCTTTTGATTTAAAAAATGTATTTGAAAATGTTTACATTAACTTTAGTAAATGCTTAAGGAGTAATGTTCATTGTTAGTTCATGTTATGAATCCTTATTGTAAAGTGTTTGCAATTATATGATCAGCGTTAAAATGTAAGTCAAATGCTGTAATAAATTCGACAAGTGCAATTATTATTTTTTGTCCTATAAATGCAGACAAATGTAAAAAATATATATATATATTTTACAAAATTTAATAAAAAAAAATATTATTAATTTAGGATGTCAACTTATAATATTGTACATTTTTTTTGTTTTATTGAATTTAATTGAAAGCCCTGGCTACCACCCACAACAAAGTGTTTGAATGAGTAAACAGCACTATTCTCTAGTTGAATTTTATATGAGGCAATGAAATGTATGTGTGTGTAGTGATTCCCTACCACTTCTCGGTGACGACGGGTTGGGATCGGGATGCTGGGACGAGTAGCCGAGTATATGTCATCATCATAGGAAAGAGCAACAAGAAGACAGATCGCCTCTGGCTCGACTTGGAGGGGACAAACGGATTCCTGCCTGGGTCCTTGGATTACTTCACCTGTTACGGAGCTGATGCTGGTGACATCAAGAAAGTGGAAGTGAGGGAAAGCACACACACACACACACAGATTCAGTAGATTGTATTTGTAAGCTCAATGTACAGTACAAATAGATACTGCAGATGTCAGAGTGTTGGTTTGTGTTGTGTGTAGTTGGGTCATGATGGGGCGACTCCAGAGAGCTGCTGGTTAGTGGAGGAGTTGACTGTTGACGTGCCGACTAAAGCAGTGCGCTACGCGTTTCCCTGTAAATGCTGGTTGGCCAAAGACAGAGGAGACGGACTCACCGCCCGTTTCTTTGATATACAGGATGCAGAAACTGTCAACATCCCACAGAAGGTCCTCCATTTCATTTCCTTCAGCCGTAAAATATAAATAGCTCATGTATGTGTGTTTACTTCCCATGTTTATAGCTTTGTTCATTCTTTATTTTATTACATATTAGTATATTTTATTACAGAATATACTGTACTATTCAAAAGTTAAGGGTTGGTATGTTTCTGCTCACAAAGGCTGCATTTATTTGATCAAAAATACAGTAAAAACATTAATATTGTTAAACGTTTAAAAATAACGGTTTTCTATTTGAAAATATTTTAAGACGTAATTTATTCCTGTGGTCAAAGCTGAGTTTTCAGCATCTTTACTCCAGTCTTCAGTGCCACATAATCTTCAGAAATCATTCTAATATGCTGTTTGTACTACAAATTTGCTGCTGTATACTACAGTAAGTGTACTTCATGAAAAGTATTTTTCTTCTAGGTGATCTATGAGGCAACGGTGATAACAGGAGATGTCCAGCACGCAGGTACAGACACACAGATCTACATGACTGTGTTTGGAGTCTACGGCACGTCAGAGGAAATGCTGCTGCCAAAATTAGAGGACAGGTACACACACACCACACACACACACACACACACACACACACAACACACCACACTCCACACACACAGCACACCACACTCCACACACACACCACACACACCACACACACACACACACACACACCACACACACACACCACACACACACACACACACACACACACACACACACACACCACACACCACACACACACCACACACACACACACACACACACACACACACACACACACACCACACACACCACACACACACACACACTAACACACACACACAACACACCACACACAACACACCACACACACACCACACACACACACACACACACACACACACACACACACACACACACACACAGGAACACAAGGATAATGTACAGTCAGCTGGTGATTATTGGAATATAAATGTCATGTTTTCATGCAGTTTATTTTGAAAAAATATTTATTTGAATTGAAAAATATAAGAATCTAAGAAAAAATAATACAATTAGAATGTAACCTGTTACCTGCGGTGTTCTTTTATTGACAATTATATATTACTATAGATTTTGTTAATATTTTGGATTAGACTTTATTTTTATTTCAGTTAATGTTTTATTTCAAGTAACTACATTTTTTATGGTTTTAATTTGAGTTAACTATAACAAACCTAGTTACCTGGGACCACAGTAAAACTTAAAAATGATGATTATACATTGAAACATGTTAAAACTGTCTCATTGTTGTGTTTATTGCGTGTAGGTTTGAACGTGGGCAGAAGGACACATTCAATCTGGAGATTGAGGACATCGCTCCTTTGAGAAAGATGAGAATGCGTATAGATGGTTCTGGAAGCCGACCCGACTGGTTCCTGGATAAGGTTTGTAAGAGAAAGTGACATACGTATACTGTAATTTCCCAAGCCTTTAACAATATTACTGTATGTATATATGTAGATTGAACTGCATAACCTGCAGACGGATGACGTGGCGTTATTTATGTACGAGGAATGGCTCTCTCACTCATACGGGCCCAAGCGAACGCTCATATGCGAGATGCCTGCAGTAATAAATGAGGAGGAAATGGTGGAGCTCACCACCTACACCGTTTCTGTGAAGACCAGCGATGTAACTGGTGCGCACTTCTTTGTAGTGTCTACAACTGCTTAAAAACAATTCTTCGATTGGTTGTGTTTATAGTCACAGATACAGCAGAGTGTAACCTATGATTGCTTGCTTTTTAGCGGCTGGAACCGATGCTAATCTGTGGATGATTATTTTTGGAGAGAACGGTGACTCTGGAACGCTGACTCTGAAAGAAAGCAACAACACAAACAAGTTTGAGCGGAAACAGATGGACACGTTCCACTTCCCTGACATCCTCAGCTTGGGCGAGCTCTCGAAAGTGCGCATTTGGCACGACAACTCAGGTGAGCCAATCAGAGCGCTCAGAACAAATTTACAAAAATATTTTTTGTTGTTGTTAATCTGTCTCTCGCTGTTCAAATATACTTACCATTACAATTATAGACTGATCATTTCTTTGTCAGTGGGCAAACATACAAAATCAGCAGGGGATCAAATATGTTTTTTCTCCACTGCATGCTCAAAACAAGTGTGTGTTTGTGTTGACAGGTCTAGCTGCCGGTTGGCACCTGGAGTATGTGGACGTGCATGATGACATCTTAGAGAAGAAGTTTCGTTTCCAGTGTGACCGCTGGCTCGCCAAAAATGAGGATGATGGACAGAGAATGAGAGAGCTGGCGTGTGCCAACAACGATGCAGTGGACTTTGATGAAAAAACCAGTATGACGCACACATGAGTTCACACACACACACACACACACACACACATGTTGGTTTTTATGGTTTACGGGGACTTTCCATAGGCGTAATGGTTTTTATACTGTACAAACTGTATGTGCTATTGCCCTACACCTACCCTACACCTAAACTTAGCCCTCACAGGAGACGGTGCATTTCTACTTTCCCCCCAAAAAACTCACTCTGTATGATTTATAAGCATTTTGAATTATGGGGACACTGAAAATGTCCTCATAAATCACCTTCTCCTTGTAATACCTATGTCATACCCATGTTATTATACAAATTTGTGTCCTCATAAACCACATAAACATACACACACACACACACCACACACACACTAACACACACACACAACACACACACACACACACACACACATCACACACACACACCACACACACAAACACCACACACACACTAACACACACACCACACACACACACACACACACATCACACACACACTAACACACACACCACACACACACACACACACACACACACACACAAGTGGAGTAAAAACAGTTTCATTTGACAGAATTCAGTTGGAGTTCATAATTTGCTCATTTGAAACCCATATTACTTCCATAATATGACGTATTTCCAAGCGACACAGAATGTTAAATGGGAACTGAATGGATGGAAAAGGGTTTTGTATAACAGAGGATTGAAGGGAATTACATGCACAGATGAATCACTAAAAGATCAGGAACCTGTATTGAAAGTTCAATTTCACGTACTTATTTTTTGAATGGATTAATGGAAAATATTGATCTTTTTTGTTTTATCTGTAAAAATTGTAAACAGTCTCTTAGTCTTGTATTTATATATATATATATATATATATATAAATGATCAAATTGATAAAAAAAATATAAATATAAGACGAAAAAACAGTTTTTAACTTTGATAATAATAAGAACCATTATAAAGTAGAATTATTACTTAATTATTAATTAATGACACTGGAGTAATGACTGCTGAAAATTCTGCTTTGCCATCACAGGAATAAATTACATTTTTAAATATATTACGATAGAAAACAGCTGTAATAATATTTTACAATATTACAGTTTTTATTGTGTTTTAAAACAATTAAATAAAGCAAAAAAGTCTTGATAAACAATTGAATTTTTTTTTTATTTTTTATATTAGATAATATAACAGCATGTGTTTTGCCTCTCACAGAATATGAGATCTTGGTCACGACAGCAGATACGGATGATGCTGAAACCAAAGAGAACGCCTGGATCGTTCTAGAAGGGAAGAAAGGACGTTCCAAAGAGTTTGTGATGGAGAACTCGACTAAAAAGAAGCGGTTTTTACAGTAGGTGTACATTTGTGTCTCAGCTGGTCTTCATTCTTATCGTAAGCATGTGTTACGCTGCTGCTTGTGTGATTTCAGAGGCGCTACGGACCGCTTTGAGTTCTCCTCCAAGGAGCTGGGAGACATCGCAAGTATCTGTCTTGGACACATCCCTAAAGATGGCAAGAAAGTCAAAGTAGAAGCCTCCTGGTTTGTGGAGGAGGTTGTTGTCACGGAGAAGGAGCTGGGCAATAAGTGAGTAATCCTGGACTTTGAAGAGACTCAAAAAAGAAAATTGTCATTATTTACTCACCCTCAAGTTTTTATAAACCTGTATGAGCTTTTTTTCTCTGCTGAACACAAAAGAAGATATTTTGAAGAATTGTGGTAACTAAACGGTTACTGGTAGCCATTGACTTCCACAGTATGGTAAAAAATACAATGGAAGTCATTGGCTACCAGCCATTAAATTATGGTTTAAACCTTAGGATCTAGACTACTGAGGATAGTATATGCATGCTCTGTATTATCTATAATCTGTCCTATTTCACTCAGGTATATCTTCCGTTGTGTCACCGCCATCCCTCTTTCCCCGAAACGTGACGAGTTCCAGACTTTCGAGTGCAGTAAGTTCATCGAGAGCTTCACCAGCAAGGCCCAAAGCCTCGTGCCTGTAAAATACGAGCTCATCGTTATCACAGGCGACGAGAAGGGCGCAGGCACCGACGCCAATGTCTTTATCACCATCTTCGGCTCCAACGGCGACTCCGGCCAGAGGCAGCTTACCAAGAAGTTCCAGAACCTGTTTGAGCGCGGCCACACGAACCGGTTTATTCTGGAACTGCTGGACCTGGGCGATCTGCTCCGCATGCACGTGGAACACGATAACTCCGGACTCGGTCCCGGATGGCTTCTGAGCAGGATCGAGATTACAAACACGGCCAACGCTGTGACGACGATCTTCATTTGTGGGAAATGGATGGACAAAAACAAAGCGGACGGGAGGATAAAGCGTGTGATCTATCCAAAGTATTGACATTTACTCAACCAGTCAATGGTTCGATCAGTATTACTAATGAATATTCATTACACGCTCGTATCAACGATCCTTTGATTATATACCCACTAATGTCGCACCCAACCTGTATGACTTTGTGAAACACAAAAGGTCTGTGTTTTTTTGTCTATACTGTTGACAGTCAATGGGTCCGATGTTGTTTGGACCCAAACATTCTTCAAAATATCTTCTTTTGTGTTTAACACTAGATAGAAAGTCTTACAGGTTTGGATGTTCATTTTTGGCTGATTTATCTCTTTATAGATGAGGTAACCTCTTTTGTTTTCCAGCCGCAGCTTTAAGTAAACCATGACTAAGCTGATACCTGCGTTTCATTCAGATCAGAAAGTCTTATTCCTACTTTAAGAACTGCAAAAGAATACCAAATTGAAGTCTGGATTATTGTATTTTGTCATTCTTTTGGTCCCTAATGGATTCGAAATTACAGACTTCACAGTTAAATTGTAATGAAATGTCATTAATAGATCCCTTGATGTTGTTGCTTGATTGTTTTTAAGAAAACTTGCATAATTATAAATGTACAAAAGTTGAGTCACATTTGCAGAATTTCACAGGGAAAAACCCAGTGCGTTGTCAATAGCGTGGAGACCCATGAACTGGAACACATGAACACGATTGCTTGGATATCTGTGGAAATGACTGGATTTGGATCTTCTGCTGTTTTGTTTCTTTCTTCTGCTGAACACAGGAGATGTTTTGAAGAATGTTGGTAACCAAACGTTGTTGGTAGCGATTGACTTACATAGTATATTTTTTTTGTCCATAATATGGACGTCAATGGCTACCATCAACTGTTTGGTTACCAGCATTACTAAATATATATTTTGTGTTCAACAGAATAAAGAAACTCATACATGATTGGAATGACACTGATGACAGATTTTTCATTTTTGGGCAAACTGTCCCTTTAAGTTAAAGGTGCAGTTGCATTTACTGTTGTTTGATGAATTTATAGACAATAGACTGGACATTTTTTGTATGTGAAATTTGGCCAATGTAATGCAGGGGTTTGCTGCAACTCAGTTTGTCCTTAAGCTCTTGAAAGCATGTCTGCTAATACTGATATTTGGGTTGATGTTTTTCCACTGACGTGAATGTCAGCTGATTTTTTTTATGTCGTCTTTGAGCAGGTGAATGAAAGAGTTGTTGAAGGGGTAACTGAAGTTACGCCTTCATTTTAACTGGCCAATCAAATACACTCTCATTCAGACCACATGCATCACTCAGATTGTAATCACAGGATTTTGGTTTCATGAACATCCAGCAAAGAAATGGACCAGTCCAGTCTTTCTCCCATCTTCCAGAGTGCCACCTCACCAACGTGCCTCTAAAGAGTTTGTATGATTTGATGGATGTGTTTTATTTGTATTTTTGTACATATTGTTACCTCTGTGAGGCTGTGAGGAGTGCATGTGTGTGTGCAACAAGGTTTGTGGAGTAAAACTCAACACTGAATCACCTTACTGACTCCAAATGTTTTAATAGTCGTGTATATTTAAAAAATAGTTTCAGAACCAAACCACTTAAATGTACTTTTTAATTTCACAAGAAGATACAAACAGAATCAAATTAATCGTAGAGCATTGACACCTGGAAATATAAACATTTGAAGCGCTATGTGTGTGTTTAAATGCTGTAAACTGCCTAAAGAGCTTTTGGTCACATTTCATCTGGACTCAACAGAAAAACAAACCTTTGACAGAAGGAAAAATGCAACTGTTACAGATGTATGTGTATAAATGTGTGTTAGTCGGCTCCCTCTGTGGTGACTGAAGGCACAGCATTGATGTAATAGGGTCCCTCGTTCAGGTAGGTCTTCAGCTTTAAGTAATTGTGCGCTCCAAAGATCTCCTTAGCATTGGAGGAGCACAGCAGCATCCCCACCAGCTCAAATTTACGATCCTTGGTTTCCTTTCCCGTCCCCACGGAGCGATCCATCACCCACTCCATGAATCCAGGAGTGTCCATCATCAGCTGCTGAGCCCACGGCTGACAGCCAATGGCCTGGACACGTCACAAAGAAGACAACAGCTGAAACATGCATTTAAAGAGATCACACACACACACACACAAAGCATTGTTCGACTTCAGCTGGATTTAACAAATCGGAGAGATTTACTGCTTGCAGTCGAGGAAGGAGTTGCAAATTATGGAAGCTAATTTACTCCAAAAAAAAAAAAAAAAAAGTTAATTGTGCATTTTTCAAAATCTCAATTCTGACTTTTTTCCTCGCAATTCAGAATGTTTTTTCGATTTGTGAGAAAAGTCTGAATTGTGAAATCTAATCTCAGAAACGAAAAAAAAAAAAAAAAAAAGGTAAACTCCGAATTGGGAGATGGAAAACTTTAATAGAATTATTAAAAGTCAGATTTGAGAGACTCTGAATTGTGGAGAGAAAGTCAAAAGTACTGTAAAATGTAATAAATGTTGCTCCTGTATGAACAAGAATAAAGTTCAACATAAGCCTTAACTGTTTAAATACCAATACATTTGGGTCTATATTTATTCCTATATTTTGATAGTTTTATTTTGTCGCAATATATGTTTGAGACATTTCAAGACAAAATGTGTTACCGGTTTGTACAGCAACAGCACTGCGTGAAGTCGAACACACCTAAACACACACACACACACACACACACACACACACACACACTCTTACAGTGAAGATTCGTAGCGCGCTGCAGTGGAGCTCTGGGAAGGGCTGTGTGCTTATGTTTCGGATCATCTGCATGGGCTGAGAGCTCAGACAGTTAAACCACGACTCGGTCAACAGTAACAGGTCATCCGTCTGCTGCTCCACCTACACAAACCACAGACATCTCACAGCAAAAGCCATCATCTGAACACAATTCCTCTGAAAAACACAGCGACACACTCACAGGTAACGTGAGCAGCTGAGCCAGAGCCTCCAAACATCTGACCCGGAGATCAGTGGCTCCATCAGCGGCCACTTTACTCATTCTCTTCAGCACAGACATGAACTTCTCTCCTGTAACAGACGGATGAGTGAGGAACAAGCGTCCCTGTGACTAGAGGGGCTACGATACGGATTCATTCTGGTTAGAATCAGATTCACCAGATATTCATTTGATTCAATTCAGAATCATTTGGGAATATTTAGATTATAGTTTCCCTTACCTTACATATTAAAGAAAACAGTTACAGCTATTTTAATATAAAACATATTTTTTGAACAATTCCAAAGATTACAGATACAATTTTGGAATATTTCATAATATTTTTTATGTCCCTTGTGCTTACATATGGAAGTGATTCTCTATTGGATAATGCTGTAAGTTATACAGAGAATTAACGTAAGAATTAATGTTAAATAATCAATGTCAGAGTTTGCAGTTCAATTGCTATTTTGTTTAACAGAGAAATTAATCAACACAATCAAAACTGCTCTGTGGATAGTAACTGCATTAAACTTGAAATTGCAATTCAGTGTAAATATTATTATAATTTAACATCATTAAAATGTATACAATTGTTCAATTCTATAAATAAAAATGTAAATTCTAAATGGAAAACTTTAGATATAAATGCGCTTGTCGTGCTGTACTGTACATTATTGCATGCCATAACTTCACTGAACTAACAGGTTTTATTAAAAGCAGATCTGAAACATAAACAGGCTTCGTTTTGAATGGTGTATTGTGCAGATGCGTTCCCAAACACAGCTACCTGTTTTCTGCAGGACTTGTTTTCCCTCCACTGTGCTGCCGAGCACTCCGAGAGTATCCAGCGCAACAGGAGTCAGTGTGGGGTCAAGGTTCATCGCCTTGGAGAAGACCACCTCGAGGAACACTGGGTACTTCTCACAGACCTGCTGAGGACTGTCCATGATCGCCAGACTGCCAAAGAACTTCAACAGTCCTATCATAATAATAATAAAAACAGAGAGGAAACAACATATTTACAACAATGTGACATTTACAACAATATAAGGATTTCAAAACGATAAAGGTTTAAAAGTAAGTAGTGGTAATATTTATAATATAAATATATTCAAAAATTGATATGACATTTTAAATGACTGCTGAATAAGGACATGATAGATAGATATTTTTTTATATTAATCAATTTCCATGACTTTTCCATGGCTTTTTAAGATTTCCAGACTCAGAAATCAAATATAACGTAATATTTCCAGTTTTTTGTGACTGGAAACTCAACTGCGTCTGAATCAGATTCTCTCACTCACACTCACACTCACACTCACACTCACACCACACACACACACACACACTCACACACACACACACAGAGACTCACACTCACACTCACACTCACACACAGACTCACACACACACACAGAGACTCACACTCACACACAGAGACTCACACTCACACACATAGACTCACACACACACACACACACACACTCACACACACTCACTCACACACTCACACACTCACACACTCACACACTCACACACACACTCACACACACACACACACACACACACACACACACACACACACACACACACACACCTGGCAAGTAAAGGCTTGAGAAGGAGTCGGATTCTGCAGCGATGATCATGTTGGAGATTTTATCCATGATGCCTTGCTGTGCCAGATACTGACGGCCATGTTGACTCTGAGCCAGATTGGTCACCATCTCTATAGCTGTTGCTCTGCGAAGAGAAGAAAATAAGTTCATCTCTGTACGCATAAATGCATTTTAAATAGTATTATCATATTATGTTTGTGTGTGTGAGATCATTACCTGACCAACACATCATCTCCGGTCAGTTCCTCCAGCATCTGTGAGATTAAGCCACTGTTGGCGCAGTAACCCAGAGACACTGGAGACACTGCGGACACCTCCACTATCAACTGCACACACACACAGCAGAACAGACATGATTACGCTTAAATCCACAGATGATTTCCATCCATAGATGATCACGAACCTCATAAACTCTGTATCTGATGATGTCATTGGTGAGCATCACGTCCTTCAGCTTGTTCAGAAAATCAGAGCGGAACAGAGCATCGAGACCCGCCTTCGTGTTGCTGAGTTTACTGAGGGCAGCTATCGCCTGACCAAAAACACAACAATTAAAGGAAAAACACAAACTTTAATGCATTTCAACGGTGGTGTTGCAGTGCAGCGTGGGTCTCAGTACCTCTTTAGCCACAGCGATACGCTCGACGGTAATGCACTGAATCACATCACGCAGGATCTCTTCACTGTTCAGCATCTGGGTCACTCCATCAGCGTGACCAGCCACACGGCCGATCTGAAACAAAAACACGTCTGGGTCCAAGGCTGCTGAAGACGTGGACAGACTGCTGCGCTCTTTAGAGCACCTTCAGCACTGACCTGTGTGAGCGTGAGCACTCTGACCGAGTCGTTCGGATGATTCAGTCCGCTCTGGAGCGCCATCTTGTAGCTCTGAGCCAGCTGGATGGGTTCTAAAGCCTGCAGGACACGACCCAGGATTTCCACACACACCTCGATCTGCTCTCTGCACCAAAACACTCCATTTAGTTTTCTATGACACATTTCACCTTTTCACTCAAAGAATATTCCTGAACCTAATTAATGCACACACACATCTATGATGCATTTGTACAGCCGCAGCCCTATTACACATCAATATCTTATTTTAAAAGAGCTTTTCATGTTATGAGCATCTCCTGTACAGCATCACCTACATTTATTCTCAACTGCAAAGGATATCACACTAAGCTGGTGCTTTATACAAAACAAAGAGGTTGAAATTCTGAATTAATATTTTTCATTATAGGTTCAGTAAGTTTTATTTACACAAACATGTTTCTTCGGAAAAACAATTAAATTCGAATTTGTATTTCAATCTGTAAAGCAGCTTTAAAACATGCATTGCCTTTAAACTCTCTAAAGTAACAATTTTACAAAAATAAACAACTATATGTAAGCAAAATGTAACGTTATCCCGCTTAGACTGGAACTGTTTGTGCTTAATGATAACGCCTGTTTGATTTTCGAGTAGGTTCAACTAAAGTAAAAAAAAATATTCTCAACTTCTTGCGAAAATTCACATAACGTTAGCCATAAAATGCATAAAACGACATATTACTTGAAGACTGAGGAATAAGTCATTCATGTGTACAAGTGTCAGTGTGCAGTCTGTAGTAACGTTATTTGTTGTCTCTTGACTCAGCAGTATCAACACTCACTTGTCATCTGTGTTTAAAAGGCGGAATATGATCTCCAGTCGGGCTCCAGACATCGCTTGCCTCAAGCCGCTCACGGGCGTCGCTAAGACGGCCGTCCGGAGGCTCTTGAGCTCCTCGATCGGATCCTCGGATTCACAGATTTCATTCAGCATACTCTCTATAGGCGCCGCCATCATGCTCAACTGTTTGCGTCACGTGACCAAGGGGCGGGAAACGTGTTATTGTGCTGCTCATTTGCATACTCGTTTGCGGAACTGTCAAACTGTGATGAAAAAAGAGGAATAAATCCTTTCAAAAGTTGTCATGATAACCATAATGTTCGCCAAAATACATATTTATATTAATACCGTTAAACTGTGGTTACTTGAATCTTGCTGCCATTGTTATCAAGAAAATAAAGTAAAATACAAATGTAATCAATACAAAAACAACAACAACAATAATAATGGTAATAATAATAATAATTATTATTCAGTGTTCATTCTTGATTGAATGATCACTGAAATGTATTATTTATTCATTTCAGATATTTTATATATATAAAGTAGTAGGCTACGTAACTCTGGTAACTGGTTAACTGAACAAAAATAACCATAATGTTCGCCAAAATACACAGTTATTGTTAATACTATTAAACTGTGGTAACTTGTATTTTGCTACCATTGTCATAAAACAAAATTGAAATACAAATGTAATCAATAATAATATGTGTATCATTATTACTTTTTATTCAGTGTTAATTCTTAATTGAATGATCACAGTAGTTAAGTTGGCTTGGGAAAGCCAACTTACTGATATTCTATTTAAACTTCTTATTAAGTTGGCTTGTGAAAGCCAACTTACTGATATTCTATTTAAACTTCTTATTATTATTATTATTAATCTTCTGAGACTAAATTTGCAATTGCTACTCCTCCTAGAGCTTTAACTCTACAAACTCGAAACTCGCACCATATCTCCGAACTATTCTGACTCGCGTTGCTATATCTTTTCTAACTGATCAGACTTATGATTTTCATAAAACTGAAGATTAAAAATCATAAAAATCCCATAGACATACATTGACGGAATGTTCAGATGAGCCAAGACTGTTCAAACTCCAACTGTCAAAAATTCAAATCTAAACAGACTGAAGCCCATTAGACTCAATCAGACTTCCCTTCTATGTACTATTTCTATCACATTCAAACTAATTTAAGCTTCCACTCTATCTAATACTATTTCTAATCTATCTAAATCATGCTAGCAACATGCTAATCATGCTAAAAACATGCTAGCAACATGTTAATCATGCTGAAAACATGCTAGCAACATGTTAATCATGTTAGCAACATGCTAACAACATGCTAATCATGCTAGAAACATGCTAGCAACATGATAATCATGTTAAAATCATGTTAACAACATGCTATCAACATGCTAGCAACTTTTAAAACTATTAAAACTTAAACTTTTTTAAACTTTCCAAACTTTTTTAAACTTTTTAAACTTTTTTAAACTTTCTGGTCAGACTTTCTCAAGCCAACTTCAAAGTTTGTTCACAAACTTTTTCATCTAGTTATTATTATTATTATTAATCTTCTGAGACTAAATTTGCAATTGCTACTCCTCCTAGAGCTTTAACTCTACAAACTCGAAACTCGCACCATATCTCCGAACTATTCTGACTCGCGTTGCTATATCTTTTCTAACTGATCAGACTTATGATTTTCATAAAACTGAAGATTAAAAATCATAAAAATCCCATAGACATACATTGACGGAATGTTCAGATGAGCCAAGACTGTTCAAACTCCAACTGTCAAAAATTCAAATCTAAACAGACTGAAGCCATTAGACTCAATCAGACTTCCCTTCTATGTACTATTTCTATCACATTCAAACTAATTTAAGCTTCCACTCTATCTAATACTATTTCTAATCTATCTAAATCATGCTAGCAACATGCTAATCATGCTAAAAACATGCTAGCAACATGTTAATCATGCTGAAAACATGCTAGCAACATGCTAATCATGCTAGCAACATGCTAACAATATGCTAATCACGCTAGCAACATGCTAGCAACATGCTAATAATGCTAAAATCACGCTAGCAACATGCTAGCAACATGCTAATAACGCTAGCAACATGTTAGCAACATGCTAATAATGCTAGCAACATGCTAGTAACATGCTAATAATGCTAGCAACATGCTAATCATGTTAGCAACATGCTAGCAACATGCTAATCATGCTAGCAACATGCTAACAACATGCTAACAACATGCTAATCATGTTAAAATAATGCTAGCAATATGCTAGCAACATGCTAGCAACATGCTAATCATGCTAGAAACATGCTAGTAACATGCTAATAATGCTAGCAACATGCTAATCATGTTAGCAACATGCTAGCAACATGCTAATCATGTTAGCAACATGCTAACAACATGCTAATCATGCTAGAAACATGCTAGCAACATGATAATCATGTTAAAATCATGTTAACAACATGCTATCAACATGCTAGCAACTTTTAAAACTATTAAAACTTAAACTTTTAAAACTATTCAAACTTAAACTTTTAAAACTTAAACTTTTTTAAACTTTCCAAACTTTTTTAAACTTTTTAAACTTTTTTAAACTTTCTGGTCAGACTTTCTCAAGCCAACTTCAAAGTTTGTTCACAAACTTTTGTTTCTAGTTAAGTTGGCTTGTGAAAGCCAACTTATTGAAATCCTATTTAAACTTCTTATTATTATTATTATTATTATTATTAATCTTCTGAGACTAAATTTGCAATTCTATCTCCTCCTAGAGCTTTAACTCTACAAACTCGAAACTCGCACCATATCTCCGAACTATTCTGACTCGCGTTGCTATATCTTTTCTAACTGATCAGACTTATGATTTTCATAAAACTGAAGATTAAAAATCATAAAAATCCCATAGACATACATTGACGGAATGTTCAGATGAGCCAAGACTGTTCAAACTCCAACTGTCAAAAATTCAAATCTAAACAGACTGAAGCCATTAGACTCAATCAGACTTCCCTTCTATGTACTATTTCTATCACATTCAAACTAATTTAAGCTTCCACTCTATCTAATACTATTTCTAATCTATCTAAATCATGCTAGCAACATGCTAATCATGCTAAAAACATGTTAATCATGCTGAAAACATGCTAGCAACATGCTAACAACATGCTAATCATGCTAGCAACATGCTAACAATATGCTAATCACGCTAGCAACATGCTAGCAACATGCTAATAATGCTAAAATCACGCTAGCAACATGCTAGCAACATGCTAATAACGCTAGCAACATGCTAGTAACATGCTAATAATGCTAGCAACATGCTAATCATGTTAGCAACATGCTAGCAACATTCTAACAACATGCTAATCATGCTAAAATAATGCTAGCAATATGCTAGCAACATGCTAGCAACATGCTAATCATGCTAGAAACATGCTAGAAACATGCTAGCAACATGATAATCATGCTAAAATCATGTTAGCAACATGCTATCAACATGATAGCAACTTTTAAAACTATTAAAACTTAAACTTTTAAAACTATTCAAACTTAAACTTTTAAAACTTAAACTTTTTTAAACTTTCCAAACTTTTTTACACTTTTTAAACTTTTTTAAACTTTCTGGTCAGACTTTCTCAAGCCAACTTCAAAGTTTGTTCACAAACTTTTTCATCTAGTTATTATTATTATTATTAATCTTCTGAGACTAAATTTGCAATTGCTACTCCTCCTAGAGCTTTAACTCTACAAACTCGAAACTCGCACCATATCTCCGAACTATTCTGACTCGCGTTGCTATATCTTTTCTAACTGATCAGACTTATGATTTTCATAAAACTGAAGATTAAAAATCATAAAAATCCCATAGACATACATTGACGGAATGTTCAGATGAGCCAAGACTGTTCAAACTCCAACTGTCAAAAATTCAAATCTAAACAGACTGAAGCCCATTAGACTCAATCAGACTTCCCTTCTATGTACTATTTCTATCACATTCAAACTAATTTAAGCTTCCACTCTATCTAATACTATTTCTAATCTATCTAAATCATGCTAGCAACATGCTAATCATGCTAAAAACATGCTAGCAACATGTTAATCATGCTGAAAACATGCTAGCAACATGCTAATCATGCTAGCAACATGCTAACAATATGCTAATCACGCTAGCAACATGCTAATCATGCTAGCAACATGCTAGCAACATGCTAATAACGCTAGCAACATGTTAGCAACAGGCTAATAATGCTAGCAACATGCTAGTAACATGCTAATAATGCTAGCAACATGCTAATCATGTTAGCAACATGCTAGCAACATGCTAATCATGTTAGCAACATGCTAACAACATGCTAATCATGCTAAAATAATGCTAGCAATATGCTAGCAACATGCTAGCAACATGCTAATCATGCTAGAAACATGCTAGCAACATGATAATCATGTTAAAATCATGTTAACAACATGCTATCAACATGCTAGCAACTTTTAAAACTATTAAAACTTAAACTTTTAAAACTATTCAAACTTAAACTTTTAAAACTTAAACTTTTTTAAACTTTCCAAACTTTTTTAAACTTTTTTAACTTTTTTAAACTTTCTGGTCAGACTTTCTCAAGCCAACTTCAAAGTTTGTTCACAAACTTTTTCATCTAGTTATTATTATTCTTCTGAGACTAAATTTGCAATTCTATCTCCTCCTGGAGCTTTAACTCTACAGACTCCAAACTCAGCCCAGGTCTTCAGACTGTTCTGACTCGATATGCTATATCTTTTCTAACTGATCAGACTTATGATTTTCATAAAACTGAAGATTAAAGATGATAAAAATCCCATAGACTTACACTGACGGAGTGTTCAGATGAGCCAAGACAATTCAAACTCACAATTCAAACTTTATTTAAAATTCAAATCTAAACAGACTGAAGCCCATTAGACTCAATCAGACTTCCCTTTTATGTACTATTTCTATTAGCTACATGCTAACAAATGCTAATCATGCTAAAATAATGCTAGCAACATGCTAATCATGCTAACAACATGCTAGCAACATGCTAATCATTCTAAATTCATGCTAGCAACAGGCTAGCAACATGCTAGCAACATGCTAATTATGCTAGCAACATGCTAACAACATGCTAATCATGCTAGCAAACATGCTAATCATGCTAAAATCATGTTAGCAACATGCTAGCAACATGCTAATCATGCTAAAATCATGCTAGCAACATGCTAATCATGCTAAAATAATGTTAGCAACATGCTAACAACATGCTAATAATGCTAAAATCATGCTAGCAACATGCTAATCATGCTACCAACATGCTAGCAAACATGCTAATTATGCTAAAATCATGCTAGCAACATGCTAATCATGCTAAAATCATGCTAGCGACATGCTAATCATGCTAGCGAACATGCTAATCATGCTAAAATCATGCTAGCGACATGCTAGTAACATGCTAGCAACATGCTAATAATTAAAATCATGCTAGCAACATGCTAGCAATATGCTAATTATGCTAAAATCTTGCTAGCAACATGCTAGCAAACATGCTAATCATGCTAAAATCATGCTAGCAACATGCTAATCATGCTAAAATCATGCTAGCAACATGCTAGCAACATGCTAATAATGCTAAAATCATGCTAGCAACATGCTAATCATGCTAGCAACATGGTAGCAACATGCTAATTATGCTAAAATCTTGCTAGCAACATGCTAGCAAACATGCTAATCATGCTAAAATCATGCTAGCAACATGCTAATCATGCTAAAATCACGCTAGCAACATGCTAGCAACATGCTAATCATGCTAGCAAAATGCTAGCAACATGCTAATCATGCTAGCAAAATGCTAGCAACATGCTAATCATGCTAAAATCATGCTAGCAACATGCTAATCATGCTAGCAACATGCTAGCAACATGCTAATTATGCTAAAATCTTGCTAGCAACATGCTAGCAAACATGCTAATCATGCTAAAATCATGCTAGCAACATGCTAATCATGCTAAAATCACGCTAGCAACATGCTAGCAACATGCTAATCATGCTAGCAAAATGCTAGCAACATGCTAATCTTGCTAGCAAAATGCTAGCAACATGCTAATCATGCTAAAATCATGCTAGCAACATGCTAATTATGCTAAAATCTTGCTAGCAACATGCTAGCAAACATGTTAATCATGCTAGCAACATGCTAATAATGCTAAAATCAGGCTAGCAACATGCTAGCAACATGCTAATCATGCTAGCAAAATGCTAGCAACATGCTAATCATAATAGCAAAATGCTAATCATGCTAAAATCACGCTAGCAACATGCTAGCAACATGCTAATCATGCTAGCAAAATGCTAGCAACATGCTAATCATGCTAAAATCATGCTAGCAACATGCTAATCATGCTAGCAAACATGCTAGCAACATGCTAATTATGCTAAAATCTTGCTAGCAACATGTTAATCATGCTAAAATCAGGCTAGCAACATGCTAGCAACATGCTAGCAACATGCTAATCATGCTAGCAAAATGCTAGCAACATGCTAATCATGCTAGCAAAATGCTAGCAACATGCTAATAATGCTAAAATCATGTTAGCGACATGCTAATCATGCTAGCGACATGCTAGCAACATGCTAATCATGCTAAAATCATGCTAGCAACATGCTAATCATGCTAGCAAACATGCTAGCAACATGCTAATAATGCTAAAATCATGCTAGCGACATGCTAATCATGCTAGCAACATGCTAGCAACATGCTAATCATGCTAAAATCACGCTAGCGACATGCTAATCATGCTAAAAACATGCTAGCAAGATGTTATCAACATGCTAGCAACATGCTAATAATGCTAGAATCATGCTAGCAAAATGCTAATAATGCTAGCAACATGCTAATCATGCTAGCCTAACTTATTCGCTAATTTTAAAACTTTTAAACTATTACAACTTAAACTTTTAAAACTTAAACTTATAAAACTAATAAAACTTAAACTTTTAAAACTTAAACTTTTTTAACTATTAAAACTTAAACTTTTAAAACTTTTAAAACTTTTAAAACTTTCCAAACTTTTTTAAACTTTCTGGTCCGGCTTTCACAAGCCAACTTAAAGTTTGTTCACAAACTTTTTTATCTAGTTATTGTTATTACTGTTAAAACTGTGGTATTGTATTTTGCTACCATTGTCATAAAAAATAAAGATACCTTGACCTTGACAAATAAATTAAAACAACAAATTTAATCAATTAATACAATATTAATTGTACATTTCATTTAGTGTTACTTTTTAATTGAATGATCACTGAAATGTAAATATGTATTTATTTATTTCACATTTTATATTAGTAACGTTAGGTAATATACGTTAGGTAACGTTACTGGTATTTTGGCGGAAACAACGGATACCGTGACAGCCGTCCAAAAATGTGTGACGACATGTAAACACGTAATTTGACGTGTAAATCGACGCCATTTAAATCAACTTGGACCTACTTTTATTAAAACACATCTTTCGTTTTATTTATGATTTAATTATTAAGTTTTGACAACGCATATTTGAGAAGTCACGCGCCATTTTGCTGCAGCTGAGCGTTCAGGTAACGTATAAACGCTCTGTATTTTATTATTGTACAATTTGTGTACATCTAACCAATTTGAATTACCGTAGTTTGCTTTATTTGCATATGTGAAGTGATTGTGGTGTATATGAGAGATTGTTTTCAATATAAACACCGATATCTCCAGCACTAACTAGGGATTTGATTGTGAGGAGAGATTCTGTAGTACTTCCATCACTCGGCCACTAGATGACGCCATTGAGGCGTATTGTCTCTCCTTTATCTTCATTAATTGATTGTTATTTGCTACTGTTAATTAACATTTGTGTAAAGGAAGTTTCCCTGTGATGGTATCATGTCGTCATCCTATGGTACTTTCATATATACCATGGTAATGATTTGATTTCCATAAGTATATACCGTATCATTGCCAGAAAAAATGGAATACACCTACAAAAAAATATTGTTTTATATTGTGGTACCATCACAGTAATACCACAGTACTTTGGTGCTAGTGAAGGTTCTAGTAAAGGTTTATCTGGTCGAACATCATCAAACCTGAAGTGTGTGTGTTTCTCCTTAGCAGTGTGTGTTTGTGTCTGTACTTCTCGTCACATCAGTGTTTGTGTACTGTGTGTGTGTGTGTGGTGTGTGTCGACCTATTGCCGGGTATTGAGCAGTAATCCCTGTTAGACGGTGGGAATGTAGGCAAAGTGCCAGTGGATAAAGCCAGATCATTCCAGATTATTCCACTCTGGCAGCTCCATTAACTGCCAGCAGCACACGTGTCCATCCGTAGAGCGTCTGCGGCGGGAGAACATGTCTTAGGAAGCCCATGTTTCATCCTCATGCCTTCTTATGCCACATCTGTCTATCTGTGTATTTGTACATATAATGCATAACAAATTAACATTTTTAACAGTCTCTTATGCTCTCCAAGGATGCATTTACTTTATAAAAAATCATAATGTGAAATATTATTACTATTTAAAATAGCCGCTTTCTATTGTAAAATGTAATTTATTCCTGTGATCAAGCTGTATTTTCAGCATCATTACTCCAGTCGTCAGTGCCACATGATCTTCAGAAATCATTCTAATATTCTGATTTGCTGCATTTTCTGCAAGAAACATTTCTTATAATTATCAATGTTGAAAACAGTTGCACTGCTTATTCTTTTTGTCAATTCTTTGTTGATCTGAATGTACTAAAGAGCAGCATTAATTTTAAACATATTTTGTAACATTATAAAAGTTGTTACTGTCACTTTTGATCAATTTAACGAATCCTCCATGAATAAGAAGTATTAACTTCTACTTTTAATTAATTAGTAGTATATGTAAGTATATTTGTGTCATATTCATGTGACTGTGGCTTTAATTATAGGTGGGATAGTCCTGTTTGCCCACACGCGGATCAAACCCTCTCGACCGTGTTTGTGGAAGAGACTGAAATCAATGGCTTTACTGATGAACATCGTCTCGGCCTTTACAAAGAGTCTGTATGTCCACGATCAAAGCGGATTTGCTTGAGATTCTGTCTTTTTCTGTCCTCATATATTCTTGTAGAATAGCTATTGTGTTCAAATTTAAGCTGCTTCAGTTTCACTGTGTGTGTGATTGGAATAAGGAAGGTAAACTAAATTTCCCTATCAGAGACAAAGTCACAGTATTTTATTAGAAACAGAGAGTAGAACGTACACATACACACCCATCAACACACACACCCAGAGTTCTGCCTAAATAGACCTTTGCCTCTGTGTGTGTGTGTGTTTATGGGTGTGTGTGTGTGTGTGTGTGTTTCAGAGCAGGTCATCAATAGCCTCCCTGTTCCTTCTGAGGTAAAATGAGATCCTACACACACACACACAGATACACACCAGTTTAACCTCAATCCAAGAGCAAAAATAAAAGGCAAAGACCCACCTTCTTTTCTGAAAGACATTACAGTCCCAGTGCCTTCACACACATGCACTCACACACTACGTTAATAGAACTAAAATAGTTGGCGTTGTTCACGTCTCATTTCTTTTGGATTACAGCTGTAGCGTAATTTTTAGTGTACATTCATACTGTCATTACTGTAATGACTCGATTAGGGTATTCGCTGATTCGTTTTAACAGTCTCCAGGTCTGTTTCAGTAAAGGCACACTAAGTTTTCTACAGTTCAAAATAATAAACAAACCAAATAGCTTATAGTGTCATTTTATGACAATAAACTATTGCTCAGCGGTTTCTCTTTTATAGCGCAGGAGACTTGAGGCGTTGTCAGTTATATTGTTTTAATATTATTCAGCAAGGATGCGTTAAATTGATCAAAGTGACGGTAAAGACAATACTATTTCAAATAAATAACTTTCATTTCATCATATAATTCCTGACAGTTTCCACAAAAACATGAAGCAGCACAGCTGTTTTCAACATTGATAATAAACAGAAATGTTTCTTGAGCAGCGTATCTGAATGATTTCTGAAGATCATGTGACACTGGAGTAATGATGCTGAAAATTCAGCTTTGATCATTAATTACATTAGAAAAATGTACATTGCAATAATATTTCACAATGTTACCGTTTTAACTGTATATTTGATCAAATAAATGCAGCCTTCGTGAGCACAAGAGACTTCTTTCAAAAACATAAAAAGTCTTACCGACATTAAACGTTTGAATGCTTGAGCAAACGAGACGATTGTTGACATACATTTCAGAGCTATACAGATACAGAGCTGTATTAATTATACAATTGTGGATTTGTTGAGAAATGTTTGAGTTCATTTTTTAAAGCTTAGACTTTGCTATCTTGGCAAACCTGAGTTTAAGAGACGAGTTAAAGTTGAGACCGGTTCTGAAAGATTCTTCTGAAAAGCAGCTGACTTTAAAGCCCCGTTTTTGATCCTTTTTTCTCATTCTTGTAAAGGAGAAAGAATTAATGAGATTTAATTTAGGCGTTTCCTTCGCGTGCATGTCCTGATGTGCTAAAGCATCTTTCGAGGACACAGGTTTCCCTCTCTGTGGACTCATAGTCAGTCGTTGTGTGTGTGTGTGTGTGTGTGTGTGTGTGTGTGTGTGTGTGAGTGTGAGTGTGAGTGTGTGTGTGAGTGTAAGTGTGAGTGTGTGTCTGTGTGTGTGTGTGTCTGTGTGTGTCTGTGTCTGTGTCTGTGTGTGTGTGTGTGTGTGTGTGTGTGTGTGTGTGTGTGTGTGTGTGTGTGTGTGTGTGTGTGTGTGTGTGTGTGTGTGTGTGTTTGTCGGTCTCTTTTGGGTGGACTCGTTTCTTGCTCTGGGTCGGGCGGTTATTTTGGGCTCACAGACTGAGGCGCACTGTGTCACTGCTGCGAGTCGGTATTTACGCTTCTCTGATTGGTCTGTTTTATTTGTGTTTCTCTCACTGGTCAGTTTTGTTTGTCGATGTTTGACCGGCTGTGTTTTTGTGTTGTGTTTTGACATGTTGTGTTAGCTTGATTTGTGTTTCCTGCTGTACGGCGAGTGCTTTTTTGGTTTAAATCCTAAATTAGCTTCATGAATGTTTGTTTGTGAGGTCAGATTGATCAAGCACTTGCTGTGTGTTTCAGAGTGAGCAGATCAAATGAGGAGATGGGAAGACTTAAATGAGCTGAAATTAAATGTTCAATATTTGTTCATACAAAATGTAAATTCTGTTATCAATTATTTACCTTCATGTTGTTATTTCTTGCAAGAAGCACAAAATGAGTTAGCACGGAGAATGTCAAGTCTGTCAATCATCTAAATATACATATAAAAGATATGTGCATCTATGATTTATGGTAACACTTCTCTCTTTTCTCACCTCAAAAACTTTCCTAAAAACAGCAGTATTGCAAAAATACACAAAACACACCTCTTACTGTGCATATCCAGCCCAAACTGCTACAATTCTAGATGAGGTATGTATTATGTTGTGTATTTTTGAAGTAGAGTTTTTTTAGGAAGGTTTTTAAACAGAGAGAAGCATGTGACCAGACAAATGCCTCAACTAGATAAAGTAGATTTGCACTACAAAAAGAAAAAGTAATTGATGCTCAAGGGCTTTTTTTGAACAGTGAACACTATTGAGTGACTCAAATTAATCTGTGATTCTGTTCACTAAAATGAATCCGATTTCATTTTCAGAGAAGTAGATAATACAAGCTACAATATACTGCATTTTCACTACAAAAAGAACTGTTAATGATGCACAAGTGAACACTGCTGAGTGACTCAATGAATGAATGAAATGTTTTTAAATGAGCTTCAACCGACTCACTAAAATGAATCACATATTGAGAAAATTCATTTTGGTGGATGGATGGAGACAGAGACAGACAGATTTGTCTTTTTCTGCTGTTTTGTTTCTAATCACGGTCAGTCTGTTATCGTGATGTCATGCAAACACACACTGAGACCATCACAAGTGTTTTATGTTTCTGAAACACAGACGTACTGATGTCATTGTGTGAATCTGGGTCAGAATATTGAGGTAAACTGTGGATGATTTGTTTGGTTCATTTTGTACATTTGTTACGTCCAAGCAACAAGAGTCTTCAGAGCAGATGTCCGTACAAATAAACACAATGTATGCACAAATACATGTATGCATACCACTACACATTTTAAAAATATTTAGCATAGTCTCCATTTGGAAAGAAACCTTGAGTCTTCACGCACACACACACACACACGCACACACACACACACACACACACACACACACACACACACACACACACACACACACATGTACACAGTGTTATGTAAGTGAGCACAGTGGCACTTTTCTCTGCGAAGCGCTGCAGCAGAGTTTCCCGTTGATAAACCACACACACATACACACATATATGAAGTGAGCGAGTGTTAAGAATATGAAACACACTCAGGTCTTCATGTGTGTTGGGACACAGAGAGGAAAGACTATAGATCTCACTTTAGATCCACATGAAAAGCTTCATTCAATGAGTTTACTGAAAAGAGCAATTCTACATGCAATGCCACCTTAGAAACTGGCTATATTTAAGGTCTTATTATACCATAATGCAGTTTGATTAACATATTTATATACCATGTTATCTTTAAAAAGGACGGTTCTTTATAGTAACAGTTTTTATTTAGAACCGCTTCACCCTGAAGAACCGTTTTATACCACATTAGTTCATTTAGGATGATTTATTCTGGAGCTCAGCCACACATTCTCAAACCGTTATTGATATCTTTCTGAAATTGTCTATAAATTTGAACTTTAAAATTGTAACCAATCATCTACCAAAGGCCATAACTGTTTTTCTTTTTTTCTCAATATTAACACCTTTTAGAGTCTACATAGCACATTTGAATCATAATTCTTTATGGAACCTTATAAAAAGGGTTTCTTTTTAGATTCAAAAAGGTTCATCTGTTGCTACAAGCTGAGGAACCCTAATCTGGTAGTGTTTAGACTCTATTATAAGGCACTGCGGTATTATCATAGTGCTTTGTGGAGTACAAATGTAAATCACTTAATTGGTACCATAAGTTACTTCAAAGAATACTCTGGTAATACCATGGTACTTTGATATAGCCTATACCATAATTCTGAACGATTACCTTGGCACCTTGCTCAAAAAACATGGTAATATCATGGCATTTAATTGATACTGTAGAGCGTAGAAGAAAAATACTATGTATTACTATTAATTTAGTGTACAAAAACAAGGTATTACCATAGTACCACATCCAAAAAGCTATGGTAATGCCATGGTATTTCTTTTGCATGGGCGCTCTGTCTCTCTCTTGCTCTCTCTCTCTCTCTCTCTCTCTCTCTCTCTCACTCTCTCTCTCTCTCTCTCTCTGCTCTCTCTCTCTCTCTCTCTCTCTCTCGCTCTCTCTCTCTCTCTCTCTGTCTCTCTCTCTCTCTCTCTCTCTCTCTCTCTCTCTCTCTCTCTCTCTCTCTCTCTCTCTCTCTCTCTCTCTCTCTCTCTCGCTCTCTCTCTCTCTTCTCTGTCTCTCTCTCTCTCTCTCTCTCTCTCTCTCTCTCTCTCTCTCTCTCCCTGTAGTCTGTCATTAGGGTTTTAAAGGGAAGCGTGTGGTTGTTTCCGTAGTGATGGTCATCTGGAGGCGGGAGTGAGCGGTCAGAAATATAGCAGGAGTACAGAGACCTGTGTATATATAAACATAATTACTACATGCGCACCCAGCAAAATATACATCTCACAGTCTACAATTACACCTCCCTCCTCCTCCTCTCCAGCTCTGCTCCTCCGTTTCTCTCTCAGAGCAGCCGCCGGTGCGCATAACAGGAGGGATATTTTTGAGGTTTGATTTCATTTATGAAAGCTGATCCAGTATTTGTGGATTTGTGGGAGGACTTGTTCATTTTGCAGAATTTATTTTTCCTTGTAACACCTGACACGGTTCGGCCCAAAGACCACAGATAAAAATACAGTAATGCATTAAAAGTACCACAAAGTACCATCCTGTTACCTTGGCTTTTTAGACTTCATCCATTGCTTACTATGATCATTTATTTATTTTTTTAACCATTATAAATATCACACTTAAAAAATTAAACTCAAAAAGCTTTATCAATGTTGCAGCTAAATGAAAATGCGTACTAAAACTGAAGTTAAAAAAATTGAAATAATTAAAACACAATAATTCTAAAATTAAAATGAAAACTGAAAATGTAAAAAGAATGGAATACTATGGTAGTATATAAATAATGCATAAATAAGATTGTGTTTACATGCATCACAATACCATATATACATGTATTTTTTATTAGATTTTTATTTACCATACTAATATTATAGTTTTTCAGACAAGTAACTTGTAAATACTGCATGAGGTATTTTCCATATACCATGATAATCAAGATTTATTTTCTTTTTGTAATACCATGTTTTTTTCTATATGTTCCATCGTAATATTATGGAAAAAAATTTTTTTGTTTTTGGGCCATGTATTATTATTACATGTATCATAGTAATCTTTATTTTTTTAATAAATTGCGTTGGTAAATTGCTTTTTGATGTGTACCAGTTACTACTTTTGCCTCATTGTACCATTATCATTGTATTGTTTTTTTATAAGTATTTTGGAATTACCATAAATGAATATGGTAATCATCAATACTATGATATTTATCAAAGTACCATAGTATTATAATGCATCTGATGCTATCTCTGCGCCATGGTACTGCCAAAGTACTTGAGTGATGAAGAAAGAGTGTTTAGGTGGGGTTTGAAACGGCTAAAAAGCATTTTTCTTATTATTATGTGATGGCCATATTTCTACACAGTACTGAACTCATTCACCTTCATATAAAACACTCACAGACTGCAGTGGCACATTTTGGGCCGAGGGGGCAGCAGCAGCCACTCTCCCCAATCACAGTTTGTACTTGATTATTTGTGCTTGTAATGTGAAAGAAAGGTGTGTAGGTGTGTTAGTGCGACTGATTACAGCTGTCATCGTGTTGACTGAGGCTGAATGAACCCTCACAGACATAACATATTTTTTTCTCTCTGCGCCAGAAGATTTCAGAGATTGTGGATCTGTGGGCAAACTGTGGCAAAACCACAGAGACATCATTCACCTGAGAGAGAGAGAGAGAGAGAGAGAGAGAGAGAGAGAGAGACTGAACGCTGAAATATTAGAGGAGAGAGAAGTGGATACATGCAGGTATGAAGCGATAACAACATGAAAATCAAATGTTTATGACACATTTACATGTGCAATTATCATATATCATTTATATATTTATATTATGATTGATGTAGTTACTGTTATGACTGGTTTTATAGGTGCATTCAGCAATAATTTGGGATACTTAAGCCAAAAATCACAATTTACTCACTCTTATATTGCCCTAAATCTGTAAGGAGCTACATACTGCTTTATTCGACTGTTCCGCCAACAATCCCGAGCGTCTTATATGCTCGCCTTGTGCCTGCTCGGGCAGTCCTTATATCGAGTCCTGATACGTGAGATTGAACGAGAATGCACGCGTTGGTAGTAATGCATAGATGGACATTATATTAAAATGTGGACAGTGCCAAAATAAAGGTGCAATTTTATACTACAGATATCAATATTTTACGCGTGGCATCGATGCATCGTATCGTCATACATTGTGTAGATATATCGATAAATCGCTACACCCCTACTCAATACATGGTTGGGTCTCCTTTTGCATGAATGACTGCATCAATGCGGCGTGGCATGGAGTCGATCAGTCTGTGGCACTGCTCATGCAAGTAACTGTAACTTGAATGCAATGTAAGTCGCAGCGTCTGCTAAATGCTGTAAATGATAGCGGTCTTCAGGTCATCTGTATTGTTGGGTCTGGTGTCTCTCATCTAGATTCTCTGGGTTCAGGTCAGCGAGTTTGCTGGTCAATCAAGCACAGTAACACATGGTCATTGAACCAGCTTTTGGTACCTTTGGCAGTGTGGGCAGGTGCCAAGTCCTGCTGGAAAATGAAATCAGCATCTCCATAAAGCTTGTCAGCAGAAGAATACATGAAGTGCTCTAAAATGTCCTGGTAGATGCTGCGTTGACTGTGGACTTCAGAAAACACAGTGGACCAACACCAGCAGATGACATGGCAGCCCAAACCATCTCTGACTGTGGAAACTTCACACTGGACTTCAAGCAACATGGATTCTGTGTCTCTCCTCTCTTCCTCCAGACTCTGGGACCTTGATTTCCAAATGAAATGCAAAATTAATTTCATCTGAGAAGAGGACTTTGGACCACTGAACAACAGTCCAGTTCTTTTTCTCCTTAGCCCAGATAAGATGCTTCTGACGATGTTTCTGTTTCAGAAGTGTTTTGGTAGCTCTTTTCCTGAAGATGTCTGAGCGTGGTGACTCTTGATGCACTGACTCCAGCTTCAGTTCACTCCTTGTGAAGCTCTCCCAAGTGTTTGAATCGGCTTTGCTTGACAGTATTCTCAAGCTTGCAGTCATCTCTGTTGCTTGTGCACATTTTCATACCCTATTTCTTTCTTCCAGTCAACTTTGCATTTAATATGCTTTGATACAGCACTCCTTGAACAGCCCCCCCCCCCCCCTTTCAGTAATGACCCTCTGTGACTTACCCTCTTTGTGGAAGGTGTCAATGATTGTCTTCATTAATATGACTGAACTGTAGGGTTTGGGAAGAAAGCATTTCATGATAAGCATTAATCGTGTTACCATCACTTGGCAGTGAAGGATGGAGAAAAGTGAATCTGGTGCACAGATTCAGTCAAAACTGCAGTGAGCTTTTGTGTGAGTGTCTATTGTTTCTTATGACATCAAAGATGACTGTAACCAATTAACATCATGCATCAGTCACAGAAGTCATTTTACACATGCCTCAATATTATTCATTACAGAGTTCATGTAGGTGTCAATCACAACTCAGTGTTCACTTACATAACCAAACCATATTCACGCACAAAACAGATTCTCTTCTTTTAGTGTAGTTCTAGACATTAGTCTGTATGCGTTTAGCCTAATTGAACATACAAAATAAATAGTTCACACAGAAATGAAAATTGTGCATTATTTACTCAGATTTTGTATTTATTATTTACATTTAAAATAATTTGATTATTTGTTCGTTTATCAATTTATAATTAGTTATTCATTTATTATTTACCAGTATTATTTATTTATGAATTTGTATTACTTAGTAAGCCTGAGAAAGGTCGACTGACTGAAATATTGCGTAAAATACATTTTGTGTTAATGCAAGTTCACCCAGAATTGGAAATTGTGCCATTATTTAAAAAAAGATCTTCTAATATTATTATTTAGTAAGCTTGAGGAAGGTTGGTTTATTGAAACATTGTTTAAATATTGTATTTTGTTGTGATGCAATTAAGTCTAAGTAGTGTGCAGCATCTTTTTTCATGTACTAAAACCTTTATTATTATTATTTTATTGTATTGTATTTATTTGTTGTTTATTGGTTTATGTGACACCACTTAATGGCAATGTGTCAATGAAAATAATTATGTTTTTTATGTATTTTAGTTTTTTTTTGTTATTTAGGGATTTATAATTTTTGTGGGTGAATTATTATTTTAAGCACTTTCTAAAAGTACTTCAGCATGCATGTGTGTGTGAGAAAGTAGAATTGTTCAGGATGTATTTCTAAAGGTCAGACACCATCATTATCTTGTGTGTGTGTGTGTGTGTGTGTGTTTGCCTCCTTCACATTCCACTGTGTGAATGACAATCGCTACTTTTTTTATGACAAACAACCAAAGGAGGAGTGCAGGCTCTTAAATGTATATGAGGTCGACTTTCTCTCTGTCTTCACCCCCCACCCAGCTCATTCCGGTCTGTCTCTCTCTCTCTCTCCGCCCATCTCAGTCTGTACTTAAGAGATTTCTGAGGCACAGCTAATGGTTTGTTGTTGCTTTTTACAGACTACAGCAGCCACAATCACACAGCAGTAACAGCACTGGAGACAGCGAGAGACAATCAAGGCATTTAGAATAGAATTAGAACATGCAGAATGACATAAAACAGAGAGAGAGAGAGAGAGAGACACAGAGAGAGAGAGAGAGAGAGAGAGAGAGAGAGAGAGAGAGAGAGAGAGAGAGAGAGAGAGAGAGAGAGAGACACACACAGAGAGAGAGAGAGAGAGAGAGAGAGACAGAGAGAGAGAGAGAGAGAGAGAGAGAGAGAGAGAGAGAGAGAGAGAGAGAGAGAGAGAGAGAGAGAGAGAGAGAGAGAGAGAGAGAGAGAGAGAGAGAGAGAGAGAGAGAGAGAGAGAGAGAGAGAGAGAGAGAGAGAGAGAGAGAGAGAGAGAGAGAGAGAGAGAGAGACACACAGAGAGAGAGAGACAGAGAGAGCGGTGTTCGATGTTCGAATGCGATGTTCATTTAATTATTACATTATTATTTTTGTATCTTTTTGTACATGAATACTAAGCTTTGGCCATATTGTATAATTTACAGTCATGCCAATAAAGCAATTTTGAATTGAATTGAATTGAATTGAGAGCAGAGGAAAGGGAGTGAGTTAAGAGATGTAGAGGAGATAAGGCAAAACTGCTTACATACATAAATACCTCGCTTTTCTAAATAAGAAAGTAACACTTTTTATGTTGTATATAAAAAAACATATTCAATGAACATAAATTGACACCATTTATTCATGTATAAAAAAATATCCAATTACATTTTAGCCAAACATTACAAATTATGTACCTATTTACAATTTAGTTAAATTCATAAAAATGTTTTTTATTACGCAAATTGCATGCTGATTAATTCTGTTCATTTTATGTTGCATTTTTTTAAATAATGAATTGCAGTAAATGAACATAAGTTGATATTTTATCCAATCCAAACATCACTATGTTCTAAGACTTTTGTGTGAAGTTATTCAAACTGAGTTTTGCTTTGTTTACCATTCAAACTAGCAAACGCTTTACAGTTGTATTATATATAATTATACAGTTTTATTATGATATCATATTTTATTCAGGATGATGCGTTATATATTTTCCAAATAGTTAATTCTTAATTACTCTTTGAAGATACTCTTGTTGAAGTTGAAGATACTCTTCTAAAAAGGGAAATCTGTTATTCAATAGTGATTGAACCCCCTTCATTTTTTTATGTGACATTTGATATTGGTAACTGTTACAGTTTTTGTATAATTCATTACACTTAATTAACATAAATTGACAGCGTATTCAATTGTATTTATTGTTCTATTTTATTTGATCTTATTTTAGTTTTTGAATCCAAGCATCACTGTTCTCCGTGTTCTTAAACCTCGCTGTGTAATAATTACTAACCGTTTGTGCTTTCATGAATGTTGGCTCGTATACATCTTCTTTACAGCGCCCCAGTGATCAGCCACAGCACCCTGGCATTGAGTTCTGCAAAGAATAACATGTAAATCTAGTTTTATTTCGTTTTTAATTTAGCTGTTTTCCTAAATGAAGGTTATATTTACAGACCTTCCGGGGACATTTTTCTGCACAAGTATCCCCAAAGTATAACTCGCTTAAACACACACACATAAACACAAGTTATGATAATTACACAGGCTAAGCATCTCAGTCTGAAACACCTTTTTTCATCATCCAAATATGGGCTGTGACAGCTGTTCCACACACACACATGCACACACTAACTACAGCTTTAAGCAAACACAGACAAAATAGATATTTTTTGTTTACAAGGTTGGCTTTATTTTAATATGTGCACACAACAATATTTGCATGCCTTCTCTGTATCCAGTCGTGCCCGGTTTTACCCAAAACGTAGGAGGATGGCATGAAACATTTCACCAGACCTCAAGAAAACACGAGCTGCATGCAAGCAGAATAGTTAGCCGGCATGAGCCGTAGCACGTAATGCTGCCATGTATGTGTTTGTGAGTGAACCAGTGCTGCTGGGTACGAAGGCCCAGGGTACTTCATTTCCTGTGTAAATGTATGGAATGGGTAAACATTCCTGTTAGCTGCATACTGGCCAGCTGTGCTAGTCTAATGCCAGCGGACAGACTGAGAGGTCCAACCAACCTAAAGGAGTCCTTTCAGTTCACCATGTGAAATCTGCACCCCTTCCTGCGCTGCAGCTCCAGGACTCGCCTGGTCTCAGTGTAGTCCACGATAGTCTGTCAAACAGCCTCGTATGGCACTCTGTATACAGAAGTGCAGTTCCTAGAAAACATCTGTTCCGTTAGTACTGTATATAATAGTATTTAAACATGCATGATAAAAAAACTTTTTTTATTTATTATAAAGTCCTTAAACTGTGACAGAAATATATTTAATGAATAATTTCCTAGAAATAAAATCATGTGACTGAATAAATTGCTCAGAAAACTGGCATTACCTGTGGCAATTTTTTGAAAATCAGAATAATTACAGTGCGTGCAATTACAATTTGATTTGTTTTATTCGAATTGCAATTGTTCTAATAAAAAATGTATTGAAAAAAATTGCGTTTTCGATTTTTTTTTAATATAAATATAATAAATACAGTACATAATATAATACATGTGTTGCTGTCTTAGTATCTTCATTTTCAAATGTTCGAACCATTAAGGTTTTATTAAACAGCCCCTACAATAATTTCTGTTTTGCGTATTTTTTTATTTTGCTTTTTCAAAATTTGTTTTTAAAATAATTTTGCCTTTTTTTGTGCGAATTTTTCACAACAATTTTGCATTTTTAACAGAAAAATTGTTAGTTGCCAAAACAGTATTTTAATTACTTTTATGTGTTATATTTTTTAAAAATGAAAAGGTTTTGCTAAAAACTGGTTTGGCCCTGTTTGCTGTATTCTTCAAGAACGTGCCAGCTGTATAGAGAGTTACAGGAACAGAAATACAAGGCTGAATAGACAATGTCGCTTATTTGTAAAAGTGCCTGAAACCAACTTGTATTTTATTGCTAGTTTTTAACCACAGAGCAGAAGCCTTATTAATGGGAGCAGATGGTGACTTCAATTTGGCCTGGAAATGGAGCCGAAGCTTCCTCTGTGTACAGGCCCCTCGTGCAGCTCTGCTGTGGGCCCTTCAAGGAATTATCCTAAACATTTTGTTGCTTTCAAAGATCCCTTTATTTTTAAGGCAGCCTTGCATTGACTGTTTCACTAATAAGGCCATTTAAGATGTAGATGAGTTTGTTTCTTCATCAGAACAGATTTGGAGAAATGTAGCATTGCATCACTTGCTTAGCAATGGATCCTCTGCAGTGAATGGGTGCCGTCAGAATGAGTCCAAACTTAATAAAGACATCGTTTCACAGTTTTTCACAGATGTTAATTGATGGACCGGAGTTGTGTGGATTGCATGTGCTAACTAAAGTTTGTGTGTTCCTGATGTAAGAAACTCTGTTCTTGTATCGTGAATATAGAGCGTTTCAAATTTTTGGTTTTCGGTAGTGTGCAGTTTTACATGCATTAGAATTGCTTTATTTAAGCTCATATATAGATCAGTAGTGCATTATCAATACTGAATGTTAGTAGTCAAACCGATGGAGTTTTATTGAAAAGAATACAAGACTTCTGCGCCTCTTAATTAAGAACCAACGAAACAGCGCGCTAGTGTGCCAATGGTATAATCACCTAATCTCTGTCCAACCCCACCTTGGACACACTCACTCGTTCTTACATCATATAAAACGTCCTGTATGCTGGCCAGGGGAAATGAAATGTTTATTCCTCCATCCCCCGGGGCAGGAGTGTGTGTGTGATGGATATATTAGTCCATCCCTTCTCTCTGTCACTCATTTATTAGTGAAATGAAGTGCTGTAAGGTGATTATAGATGTGTGTGCGTGCGTGTGTGTGTGTGTGTGTGTGTGTGTGTGTGTGTGTGTGTGTGTGTGTGTGTGTGTGTGTGTGTGTGTGTGTGTGTGTGTGTGTGTGTGTGTGTGTGTGTGTGAATGTAGAGAGCCGTAAATCACATGGTTTAAAGGGAAATCTACTAATTTCCTGCTGCCTCAAGACAGATGAGGAGAACTGGCAAGAATGTTGTGCATAAACACACTCACACACACACACACACACACACACACGCACACACACACACACACACACACCAGAATCGCCATATAACCCTCCAACTGTCACCAAAATCAGTAGAATAACTGATAAACCACACAAGAAATAAAAAATACTCTTCATTAAGATTTATATATTTATATATATATAAAAGTAATGATAGTCATATTTTATTTTATTGATTTTATATTAGACATGACCTTGAGATGTTGTGAGATACCAAAAAATGTGCAACTCTTTTCATTTAATTACATTTACATTTTTTTTTTAATTAATTTAAAACATAAATTATACTCATCATACAAAAGGGTTATTTAGTCATTTTATGTATGAATCCAATTTTGAGTCTTACCATCACGCCATTGACCCATATTTGTAGTTTTTGGTTTTTATAAAAAGATCTGAATAGTATACATTGAATTAAAATGTATAAGTCTCAGATTTATAAAATACAATATCGGCCTCCAACCTGCCCCTTTTCTGTACAATGTCCTCTTGTGCGGCTCTGACTTTATAAAGTGTGTGTGTTGCAGAGAGACACGGGAAGATTATGGTGATTTAGGGTCATAATGACGAAGGCAAATATTTGTTCGGTCTGTATGAACAGAGCTGAATGAAGTCTTACACTGCCGGCATCACAGGAATCTGAAGAGAGAGAACGAGAACTGAGAGATATTCTGTAATAAAAGCTATTTTATTATTAATTAATATGGGATGAATCCCTCTAGTGGCCTGTCATGTAGTTGCATTTACCAATCATTCAGCTTGACACTGGATCACTGCTAGATATTTTCCTATTTGCAGAGAAAATGTTTGCTGTGTGTGTTCATGAATATTCAAAAATGCCTCTTGAATACTTCCATCCATGACAGGAACACAAACCAGCTGTAGAAATGATTAAAGCAGCGTTACTGAGTCAGACTAACATACTGCTTGCTGCATACTACACAGTGTGTTTCAATCACATGACCGAATTAGCATTTTTAAGTCCGTAAGTGGCATTTATTTACCATCTCATGCATAATCACTTATCGATCTAATGTAAAATGTCTTAATGCAGTCCAATCAAATAATGATTTAAGAGTAAAATGACTGATTATATTGCTTCTAATTCAGTCATCAAACAGGATAAGGAAGGCAAAGTCTAGCGCATTGCATTGTGGGATGATCGTAAGAGAAACCATGTTTGATGTTTTTGACTATAATTAACTATAAGGCTGCATTCAGTGTTATTTTAGTACCACAGTAAATATGTATATATTTTATTAAAATATATAAAATATAGTTTTTATTAATTGTTAAACAATGTATTTATTTAATTTAATTAAGTTTAATTTTATTTTACTAGGCTTAAATCAAGTTAAACTAAATAAAAATAGAAATATTGCATTGGCCTTGACAACTAGCTGAAAATGTTTATTTTATTTCAGTTAATGTTTATTTTATAAATAACTAAAATGTTTTTTTGTGGTTTTAGTTAACTATAATAACCCTCGTTGCATGAATACCACAGTAAAGTACAATTACAATATCATATAACAATTCAATTTAAAGCAATTTCAGTAATTGAATAAAAAGCAAAAACACACCAGATATGAATTCTTTACTTGTCATTTTATAGATGTAGAGTTAAAAAAGCAGAAAAGGTACATTGCCATCTTACTGCGACCAAAGATATTTGAATTGTATCTGACATCATAATTACGACTTCCCAACTGGTAAATATGGAATTATGAAAAGCTTGCATGTGCAGTTTCTTTATTGTGTTAGTGCTGAGAGTTTAGCGTGACTGGATTTCACGAAGCTCCGCCTCTTGCACGTCACACTTCCCAGCATGCCTCACTGTGGCTGTTTTTACAGGATCTAGTAAATGAACATAGACGTTTAAAGCATGTGAAGATCTCTAAATGAGAGACTACGCTCATGCTGGTCCGGCCGTTCTCTCATCTCTCCTGCGTACAGTGTTAAACGTTTTATTATCTGGTGCCTGAGCACTTAAAAAGCTGTTGTGTGTGACCCAAAACAAGGAGTTTATAGTGGAGAACGTCTATCTGATCTGGCCCTTAAGAGGGGGTTTCAAACTTCCAGTTTAGACCAGCAACAATAAAATCAAGAAGAGCCAATTAAACTTCAGCACGTACACACAAACGTTTGGGGTTGGCAAGTGTTTTAGGAAGAAGTCTTTCAACATATATCTTTCATGACATCATAAATGTTTTTACCATCACATTTGATCAATTTAATGCATACTTACTGAATAAAGTGTTAATTTCCTTCAAAAACTCCCATAGATTTACATTGCACATGCAAACAACCATTTTTTCTTTCTTTTTTCAGAAAATGTGTTTAACAGATGGAATTTCACAGCATACAAGTTATCCTATGATCCTCTCTCACGCTCAGGTGAAAGCAAATTTGAGCTTGTTAAGTACACACACACACACACACACACACACACACACAGGCCTACGTGCAAACACACATATCTGTGCACAGGTAAACTTTACATATGCACATGATAATTCATGTTTCTTTGATCCAACTGCAGTATAAATTGTGCACTTCAGTGATAATGTTAGTTATTTTATTTCTAATTATGTCTCTGTCTCTTTCAGACTAGCTTGTTTTTGTCCATACTGGAACTCATACAGTTAAATGCTAGTTTGTGTTTCTTTGTCTACGAAGAGAAACATTAAATTGCTATATGACACACACACACACACACACACACACACACACACATGCACACACACAAGAAAACTCACAAAGGAAAATAATATCACACTTCTTGAAGTCAAAAGTCAAAGATCTCAATATGAACTCAAACATTTCTCATGAAGTTGAATGCCAGCTACTGACTCATTTGTGTCTATTTTTCTCCAGAATCATCTGAGACAAAGTTACTTAACCCTGTAAATACTACTGACATAAAATAAAAATTAGAAAAATCTATTCGTTTTTAAATGGACCATGGACAGAGCTTTTATGATCAAAGCTCTGTAGTTTCAAAACATATAATGCAATGCAGTAATGATTGAAATATGAACAAATAAAAATTTTTGATACTCGCATTTGAACATGATTTAAAAAAAATAAAAAATTATGCATGAATAATCAAGTTAACCTAAGTTGCTTCAGTCCACTAAGAGTTCATCTTAAAATATTACCCAAAAATATTTAATATTTAAGAAATAATTTTCTTAAGAAAAGTTAATATGTTTACTTCATGAAAATCTGATTTCACAGCAAAAAGCCGTTTTGTACAATCATACTAAAAGGCCTATTATTCTGTAAATAAAATGTAAACTATTAATCAGATGAAAGAATGCTTTAAAGGGGTTAAATGAGACCAAACCGAGAACAACTGTGGTTTGCAGTGCTTCTATTTTTAATTCTCCTCAGGAATTTTAGGAGAAGCAACTGAGAAACAATGGAAGAGCAACTTTTTTTCCTGAGCACATTCTCCATCTAAGATCGAAGGAGTCTTTTCTGAAATGAAGCAAAACGAGTCAAATCGCACATAAACATATGAATCTATGAACACCCATCTGGGCCGCGTTCAGATGCTGCGCTCGCTCTGTTTACCACATAACAGTATGATTACAATAATCATAAGTCTCATTATGCTGTGATATCGCATTACTGTGAGGTTTGCATTTCCTTCAGCTCAAAATATAGAACACTGTTTATACTTGTGTGTTCACGCTGACTTTATTCATAGAGCTCTGATTGAGTACAGCATTACATGTCTGCAGTGCATGTGTGTGTCGTGTGTGTGTCTCGGTTATTCTAGTGCTGTGAAGACCGAGTACATCGTGTGTAGGTTATTCTGGTGATGTTATGAGAGAGCAGGTTGATGATTATTGCTGCGTACGCAACCGCACTTTGGTTTTGAGCACCACACTTGGAAATGCCTGTGTGTGTGTGTGTGTGTGTGCATTTGCGCATGTGTGTGCGTGTGTGTGATTGCTGCATGGGCACGTCTATATGTGTGTTTTCGTCAGGGTGGGGTATAGCATGTGTGTTTTTGGAGTGAAAGTATGTTCTTATGTGGATATTTGTGTTTCTGCACATGCTTGTGTGTGTGTGTGTGTGTGTGTGTGTGTGTGTGTGTGTGTGTGTGCGTGTGTGTTGCAGCATGGGCACATTGTATGTGTGTGTTTGTCAGAGTGGGGTATAGCATGTGTGTTTTTGGAGTGAAAGTGTGTTCTTATGTGGATATTTGTGTTTCTGCACATGCTTGTATGTGTGTGTGTGTGTGTGTGTGTGTGTGTGTGTGTGTGTGTGTGAGCGTGCGTGCGTGTGTGTGTGTGTGTGCGTGCGTGCGTGCGTGTTCCTCTTAAACACTAGAAACCAATGTTAAAGGGTGGAGGCCCTGCTGTCTAATCTAGTGATTTACTTCCTTTTGCTTTCACTTTTTTGTGCAGTTATCATGTTTCCTTTTTCTCACCGTTTTCATTTGTATTAGTGGTGTTTGCTAAAGTAAGCATAAATATTACTTTAGCTTAGTTTTACATTTGTCTTTGTGTTTATGCTGTGAATGATATCTTGAATGTTTTTGTCGGGTAAATAATAACTAAGGCCACTTGTCATCTTTTGGTGAAAATCGTTTGATTTAAAGTCATTTGTATGATTTGTATGTTGTTTTTATTTATTATGAGAAACATGTATAAATGTGTTGTCAACTAAAGAGAATCTTTAAGGTCTCCCTGCAGTTTTTCATTTACCATAAATATTAATAATTGTATTGTTCTGTAAAAAAAATGGTTCATCTTATTAAATACTTCATTTTATTTAGTTATAATAGTTACAAAATAATAATTTATATATTTATTATTGTTCATTTGAATGTATTTATTTATTATTACAGAATAATATATACAAATGTATTGATTTTTTTTAAAATTATATTTAAATAATAATCCTTCCAGCTCCATGTTCATTTTGGCATGGATTTAGCTGTTTTAATCCGGTCATTTACCTGCTGCACCCGAATCCAGCAGATAACTGACCAAAGCTGTGGTCAACAAGCCCCTTCTCATTTATTCACTTTCTCATTAGCGGGGTTTACTAAAGCAAGATAGATCTATTACTACCCCACTAGCAATTCATTCTCTCTCTCTCTCTCTCTCACTATATTTAACCCTACTTCTTTTGCACATATTTACATTTTTTCACTATGCTTTTGCACATATTGAAGATTTCTAAACTCTTGAAATGGGCAAATGTATCATTGGTTGATTGAATTTAGATGATAAAGAAGCTTGAAGTCATTTGAGGCTGCTTTTTGCTGAGCATGGATTATTATCTGGTCGTTTGTGGAAAAGACTTTCCATCGTTTGTTAGTTTATGAGTATTATGAGTTATTTCATGTTTTCTTTTCCTCTGATGCCGCTCTGCGATTGGCTCAGGGCGTGGCTCGGCAGACTTAGGGGCGTGTCCTGCTTAATGATGGTGTGTGAGCTCGTCGAGCGTTTGATCTGGTCTGGCCCGGGTTATTTGTGGAGTGTTGGGATCATTTGGTTTGGACTGTAATTAAAGCTTTGGGTCAGCTTGAGCATAATCAAAGAAGACTGGCTGGTACACTAAAGCACACACACACACACACACACACACACACACACACACACACACACACACAATGATGCACACAAGCTAGGCTGTAATTTTCGCCCAACACTGAAAAAAACCAGGAGGAGGAACTAAGTGTAAAGCACACAATTTTGAGACTTTAAGTACATGTCCTGGACAGGAGTGTGTGTGTCTGCTTTCGAAGTGTGTGTGTAGCCTGAAGCAGAAGATGTGTAGATGAGCTACAGCTGGATCTTAAGTTCAGAATAAGACAATAGTTCTACACCACTTTGTGAAATATTTTACAGGATATAAATAATTATGGAAGCTTGTTTCTGTCACTAAATAAAAAATATAAAAAAGGAGACTTTTTCTCACAAATTTTCCTTGCATGAGAAACTCAGAACAGGTGGATCTTAAGCTCATAAAACATCTAATTAAAATGTTACTTTTTTATTCTTTGATGAATTGAAAGTTCAAAAGAACTTGAAACCTTTTTATCCCCCAATTCTTACTTCTGCATGTTAAATCCTGAGGTTATAATTCTGAAAGTCAGAATTGTGAGAAATAAATAATGAGTGGGGTCAGAATTGTGAGATGAAAATGTCACAGTTTTAATGAATGTAAGTTTTTTTATTCCGTGGCGGAAACTTCCATATCACTTCTACAGTTATGTTTGGAATAGCATACTAGCATACTTTTTGAGGCCAGTCGTGGCCTAATGTTAGAGAGTCGGGTAACCCAAAGGTTGCGGGTTCGAGTCTCAGGTCCAGCAGGGATTGTAGGTGAAGGGAGTGACTGTGATACCCTCAATGTCATACTTGGCCACACGTCACGTCCTTTCCTTCCTTTTCTTGTACTAGTGTTCACATTATGGACATATTTTCT
>CM049884.1:24157573-24182573 GCA_027474115.1 Schizopygopsis malacanthus | reverse complement strand
ACTGCCGGGACAAATGAATACAAATGAATTTAGCGACCCGAAGGAGAGTCCGCAGAACCTCTCGTCTGGTGGCAAAGTAAGTTTCAGTTTGACCTCATATTAGGTACCAAGAGTCACGCAGGTCTGCAACCTCCGTTCGCTGGTAACACCGGGGACAAAGAGCGCTTGGTGGCTGGATGTTTGCGCAGGGCGCGCTGGTTTGTGTGTGTTGGTGCCGGGTGAATGGGCGCTTGTTCGTGCGCGCCGCTCTACCTGTGTAGCTTGGCCAGTGTTCAGAACTGAACAGAAACAGATCTTTAACTGAAAGGGTCCAGGTGTACAGCAGAGATGTGCAAGAGCCAGCTCTTTACCATCTTTACGCGCAGGCGGCGTATGTTTCTGGAGACGTGCAAGAACTCCAAGGTCAGTTTAATACAAACCTTTTGCGCACAAGCATAGAGCTCTCTGCTGTCTGCTGTGAGGACTTGACTGTCTGTGGATCAGGTCTTTGGGTTCATTTCTAACTCTAGTGAGGAGCCGTATACGTAGGAAGCGTTCTCGCTGTTTTTTTTTCTTTTCTTTTCTTTTTTGTAAATAGGGATGGCAATGGTCCCGACTCTTATGAACTAATCAGGTTCCTTTATGATTCCATTTCATTTGAATGCATTTGAGAAAGAAATGTAATTACATTACTTCAGATTTATAATTCAAACTATGACTTTTTCATTTTAGTGTTGCATGCATTCCAATATTTTTTACAGGCCTAAGCTTATTATATTGAAATAAACAAAGCCTGATAACATTTCATTCATGCATTCATTCATTCATTCAAAAACATCAGCAATTTCGACAAAATTGATGTTTTTGGTTATCTGCCTGTTGTCTTTAGCTTTTTAACACAACACGTGTTTGATTCATTTCGAGTCCAACAGTGATGTGCGATTCTTTCTAATTAATTCAGTGGCCGCTCGCCGCTTCAATAGATTCAAGTGTTTCTGATTCACTTAAATGAACCGACTCGTAGCCTGTGATTCGTTGAATCAGACCACTCTGGTCGCGCTGTTGATTCAGAATCGGTTTAGCGGAAGAGTGCAGGGAAATCTGCCAGAGTAGTTTATTTCGTTAATGTCGTGAACATCATTCGGTTCCGGTGTTTTTTAGCACTATGGAAGCGCGCTCTAGGTTCTTGACTGTTGAGTATTCGAGGCGCTCGTGGAAACATGGTATTCTTGGACGTTTTTTTGACCTCAGTTCAAAATAGGTTCACTGTGCTTATGTGTGTGTGTGTGTGTGTGTGTGTGTGTGTGTGTGTATTTGTCACTGAACATCACCGTGAACCGCACAGTGTCGCTAAACAAACAAGACTTCCGTTCCTCACACACGCAGCCGTGGACGCGTCACGAATGAATGAATGAATGAATGGACTTGTTCAGGTCTCAGAATAGCTGACAGGACAGCTAGATGTAATGAAATGTAAACAGAGAATCAAAAGAAAGGTCCAGGGACGTTCCCATTTGTACCGTTCCAGGAAGGTTTTATGCGACATTCTATTACAGAACGTTATTTATTTATATTTATATCATAAACTGAGATTGATAGAACCTAAGAAACCAGCAAACGTTTAATCAGGTAAACAAATACTAGAGGGTATACATATTAACTGTGCTTCACTGAAGCGTTTGAAGTGCGCTTTCTATTTAGCTCATTGTTTGTGGTGTTTTAAATACCATTCTGACAACCATTATACAACATATTTTATTATATCTACCCAAAATGCATTGCACGAATCTGGTGCAGAAAAGCTAGAAAAAGTCCCTTTAAATGAATGATAACGAAACTATGGGAAAAGGCCGTGAGTCAGACTTTGACATGAAGCACTTGAACAACTTCCAGCAAACTTGAATGTGAAACAGAAATTGTAGTGTGGTGATGCTATTCAGTTATAGACATAATACGTTTTCAAATAAACGTAATTTTATTATGCAAATGTGCCATCCTTCCGCTCAAAGAACTAGTCCCTGAGGTGTGAAGTGCGCAGTGATACACAGAGTAGCTGGTGAACAGGTGTTTCGTGTCTGTGCGAGTCGGGTATTTTTGAACAGCTGAAACGCTAAATGAACCAATCAACTATCCGTTTCATAATTATTTGTACGGTTCCTCTGCTTTAGTGCATCGTGTGCGGTCTCTTCTGCGCTCTCTACCGCTGTTCGTTTGTTTTCTGACGGCGCTGATAGCTCCTGTAACCGGATCCTCGCGCTTCCGCCGCTGTCCGCCAGGGTGCGCCCTACAATGCACCAACTCACTACCTGACAGGAATATAATCATTTAGGAACATCAATGTGAGAGATATGCTCTCGTTTCCTACATATATACTTAAATACGTCCAGACTTTAACACAAACTTGTATTTTGCCCCTGAATGTTAGAGTGAAACGGTTGTAGAGCAGGGGTCAGGATCTTCCTCATCAATGTCCATCACTGTGTGTCGAATGGAAGGAATTTTCCACTCCCCTATTACTGAAGTAAGAGAGAGAAAGAGAAGGGTTGTTGTATGCAAGGATGGGCTTTTTAGTCGTCTGTGTACATAGTGTTTGTTAGTGTGTGTGAGTTTACACATTTGTGTGTACATGTGGTTGCTACCATTGAGAAAATTCCACTCACTAAATAACTTTGTAGGCCTGGAAGAGGGGAACCTGAGAGCTAAATGTACTATTAACAGTAAATACACCTTTACTTGAATGCAATAGACTTCTAATAATCTTACATAAGCTAATTATAATGTGCATTTATTTTATTTTATTGTTTTTCCAGTTGGTAACATCTCCTAATGGAAGTTTTGTCTGGTTTTACTGACAAAATTGTCAAGTTTGATCTCACAATTTCCCTCACAATTTGAGTCTATATACCACAATTCTGACTTTTTTCTTGCTGTTCTGTTTATTACTTACAGTTCTTTCTAAAAATATTCCTCTGAGTTGCAAGAAAAAAAGTAGAAGAAGAAAAAAAGTAGATTTCTGAGAGATTTAAACTCACAGTTTCGACTTTTTCTGTCCAAATTAGATGAAAAAGGTCAGATTTTTTTATATAAATTCAGAATTGTGTGAGTTAAAGTTCAGAAGTGTTCATTTTTTTTTCTTTCTATAAGTTAGTCCCTCAGACTTACACTTGTATTCGCTTTATCTTCTAAATCTGCTTTGGTTATTGGATAATAACTTGAGTTATTGGATATTTTAGTATCGCTGAGGGATGTAAATGTGTCAGCTCAATTTAACATGTTTTCTCATGCAGGTTTTCATACAATATTTCCTACAAAAAGTTCAGTTATTGCAATATACAAATATTCACTCGCACGGTGTTTATGAGACTCAAGAGATGCTTGACACATACATGAGTCATTTTCTGCAGCGCACACACAATAGAAAGAGCACATTCAGCTGCGAGCGACACACACACACACACACACACAGTTTCTCACTCGTCTGTTTGCGGTGGCTTACTAACTGTGAGGTCAGACTGGCCGGTGTTTCTGCCGTTCTGATTGGCTGAGAAACTCTGTGGCGAGACGCTTCACTTCCTGACTCAGGTACGGGATCCTGGGGGAGTCTAGGATCGTGTGTGTGTGTGTGTGTGATAGATAAAGAGTGTGTGTTTTGTGGTCAGCAGGTAATGTTTAAAGCAGCTGTTAAGGCGAAGGCTCTCAGTCACACAAACAGACACGGTGGGGGTTTAGCGCGCCGTCTATCCTGCCAATCATAATTGAAATCCTTCCCCTGCAAGTCACTTCCTCTTTCATGTACCTGTGAAATCACAGGTTAGGGGTCAAAGTTCATCAGGGTCAGTCTGGCAAAAACTGCATCTGAGGTTCCTTTGTGGCAGCGTCACACATAAAGTGTAACAGTTTTGACTGCAGTATAAGTGGTGTTTGCTACGGTAACTGATATTACGGGTTTTGTAGCGGTCAGTACTAGATATTAGTGTAGATTATTTTATAGATTACCTTTGCTTTCATCTGATACTTAAAGTAAATCATTTCATTACTGTTAAATGTATTTCAGCAAATATCAAAATTTTCATATCGTACACCATAAGTTTGGAATAATTACGTTTTTCTGCTCACCAAAGCTGCCTTTATTTGATCAAAAAACCTTAAGATCAATAAAAATGCAAAATATTATTACCTTTTAAAATAACTGTTTTCAATTTGAATATATTTTAAAATATTATTTATTCCTGTGATCAAATCTGATCCAGTCTTCAGTGTCACATGATCTTCAGAAATCATACTAATATGCTGAATTATTGCTCAAAGAAACATTTATTATTATTATCAATGTTAAAAATGGTTGTGCTGCTTAATTATTTTCAGGCTTTTGATGAAATTTAAAAAGAACAGCATTTATTTGAAATGGAAATCTTTTGTAAAATTATAAACATCTTTACTGTCACTTCTGATTTATTTAATGCATAATTGCTGAATCGAATATTAATGTATTTTCTAAAAGGTGGCTAGATTCACTGTAGCATCTAAAATGATTGATTTAAATGTTTAGGGTTTTACTATGATTGACTATGTATTAGTTATCGGCTATAACATGACAATAATCAGTACTGGCCAGAATTTTTAAGTTGATGCATCGTTAATATGCTAAGATGATTTTGTAATATGCTCAACTGTGGGAGATTCATTTTTTGTCCACGTTGTGTAACAGAAATTAAGCTCTGTTCTAAATGTGCTTTTTAAGTATATACTTGTGTGCATATTTTGACCATTTTCCAAAAGAAAGTAAAGAAACTGAAATCACGCACAATGTTTTCATTGAATATAAACATGGAAATACGTTTAACTGGCCGGCATCATCCATCGGTTTGATGGTTCGCTCCAGAAAGATGGTGTTGCCAGTAAAATGTTCCACTTGTTTGGGTCGAGGCCAGTGCAAGAAGCCTGAAATGTGTACCTCCATTGTAATGATGATGTTTTGACAAGTGGCTTCTGTTATGTAAAGGTCTGATTCAACATTTAAATAGCCGCAACATTTAGCTAGCCGCAAAAATAGTGGAAATTCAAATGAGTAACTTTGCCTTTCTCTGTGTGTCTCTAGGAGAGCTCTTCTTCTGTGTATTCTACTGTACTGTACTTCTTTTGGATTCACCCAAGTACTCTTTGAAGGTAAGAGATGAAACAAAAAAGAGTTTTATCTTTATGAACATGCAACGTTTGTTTGCGTATGTGTGAGTGCAATGGAAATGGCAAATTTTTAGGCCATTGAATTATTGCACAATAATAGAGTTTCATGTTCTTGCACTTTCCGCTAAGTTTGGAAAGTTTTACAGCATTAAACTTTAAAACCCTGATTCATGAAACTCAAACACCCTCTCTCACATAATTATGAGTTTCCCAACTTTTACCTTTTCTCCTGCCAAACGTCTCTCAGTTCCAAGCACTTATTCCTCAGTAAAGCATGTCCTATAACCCCTTTAACATGAATGTGTGTGTGTGTGTGTGTGTGTGTGTGTGTGTGTGTGTGTGTGTGTGTGTGTCTGTTTTATATAAAATGACCTCATGCTCCCACTTGACTGCTGATTCATGCTGATCTCTAGACAGTAACACACATATGGAAAGGTCTGGGAATAAATGTATGATAAATGTACTAAATCAAACCAAAGATCACAGCATTAAGATCCGTTCACATGACTGCAACATGAGTTTACTGAGTTCATCAGTTGGATTAGCCTATGTTAAATTACAATAGATAAATAAATAATATCATATTTATAGCTTTAGTATATTTATAATCAACTTTATTTGATTGTCCAACAATTTGAAGGTGCATATCAAAATGCATTTTGGGTTTGCCTAATAATTATGCTGCATTCTATCCAGATTATAAAGAAGCATCACATGAATCCTTCACAGATAAATCAATCTCAGAATGCATTAGCTATGTTTCAATCCAAATATTCAAATTAAACGTATGCGCAAAACTGGAATATCGCATAAAACATATGCGAATAAAGCACCGTTTCCATCCAATGAGTCAAAGAGAACAAAATCATCTCCTCCTGGTAAACTATGGCACTAAATATCACTAAGAATATAGGAGAAGCCACCGAATATAATAATTTTCATATATGACATAATTTACTTGCACCTCAGAGCGAGCAGACGAGACACAATAAATGCGGTTGTTACTTTCAGAGGAGGATGCCTGCGGTTTGGGAACGCAGTCGTGTAAGACAATTATACAGAAATACATTGACGACAGACTGTTCAGGCTTTTCAGAATGACCATAACAACATATAGATGCTGTGAATGAGATCGGTCCGCTGCTAGTGAATCCCATCACATGACTTTTTTGATGCGCATGGAGGGATTTATTCGGTAAATGTGTTTCCATCGTAGTTTATGCGCATTTTTTCTTATCGGATAAAAAATGTATCCTACTCAAATGTGCGCATACGTTTTTTCAGAATTGATGCGCATCTTTCCATCCAGCGTTTTTTTTAATGCGATAATCCAAAATGCACATATAATAGGTGGATGGAAACGCAGCTACAGTGACAAGCTCAACAGAAATGTTCATCCATTGAAGACAAGCTTTGATTATAAATTCCCTGATATTTTTTAATACTGTGAAGCAATACAATAAATCGCTCTGTTTAATAAAATTTGACCCCATTTGTTTGTAATTTGTGTATTCACTCTCACTCAAATCAGATACATTAGTCAATCTTCTTGGAAATACACAATTTGCGTTCTGCCATCTCTACACTTCGATGCTCTGAATACATTTTTTTTTTTTTAGATAGTCGCTTTAGCTGTAAATGCTATGTGACTAATTAATTACACCTACAAATTATGTACACCTACAAAAACATGCAGCACTGATAGTCCTTCACGGTTTTGCTGACTATTGATTCGTGATATTGATGTGAAGCACAAACACTCGTTCAAATGCATCATTCAGACAGAGTTCTATTGTGTGAATGAAGTAGTTTCTGCTGCTGTTCTCATACGCTTGGCTCTGTCTTGGCCTCGTGAAGCCAAACGTTGACCTAAGCGAAACACATACACGAGTTCACTGTGATAAGTTCGTACATTTTCCTTGTCAGTAGCCAGTTTTTAGCACTAGAGTTCTGGCATCAGACACAAACATGCAGCTGTTAGCTCGTTGCTTCGCTTTAGCCTCGGAGGATGCTTCCCTGCTGGAATTTAACACACATGGCACAAAACTGAATTTGCGCATTAAAATGATGTAATGCAGAGTCATGGATCTCTTTGAAATCAAAATGAAAGTTTTATGGCTTTAATGTGTTAGTCATTTAGATGCGTTTACATTTAGTCATTTAGCAGATGCTTTTATCCAAAGCGACTTACAAATTAGGACAATAGTAGCAATCAAAATGAATCATTAAATAAAATATTTCCTAAAAAAAATATATATTTTATTTTTAATCAATCATATTATATACGTGCAAATGTGAAAGTGTAAATGTGTGTATTAAGGTGTCTTTTGCTTTGTGTTGCAGATGTGGACGTGTTGCAGCGGTTGGCTCTGCGTGCTGAGCTCGGTTCTCGCACCGTTCCCGCTGGCGTCATCTCCCTCCGCTCCGGAGTCATCCTCACGACACGGGCACGAGTTACCACGGCGACACGCTCCGTGTTCCCACCAGAACTCTTCTGGAACTGCACTATCGCCCTGAGCATCAGATCTCACCGCTTAAACTCAGCATTTCTCTTCTCTGTCCTATCCGGGAAACGGATTCAGCTCGGGCTGGAAATTTTGCCCGGTAAGCTAACGCTTCACGCCGGCCCCGGGAATGCCGCGGTCTTCCCGTACAACCTCCACGATGGCCGCTGGCATCATCTAGCCTTCGTTTTAAATGGCCAATCAGTGACCCTACACTCTCCTTGCTCGGAGAGCGATGGTGGAGTTACGCAGAAACTCCCCATACTTCCCGAACGCCTGAACCCTCGCGGGACCTTCCGCTTGGGCGGCACCAGCGCTTTGCTTCCCGGTGCGGTACCCTTCGAGGGTGCGGTGTGCCAGTTTGACGTGGTGCCCTCGGCACAAGCGCAGCAGAACTACTGCAGCGCCATCCGCAGGCAGTGCAGAGAAAATGACACCTACAGGCCAGCGCCTCCCTCTCTACTTCCCCTCCCGTCCCGACACGCCCCACCACTATTGGCCCACACGCTACCACCTAATCGCACTTTCACTTTCACTCCCACTAATTTCCTTTGGACATCTATAAATGGTGCAGGAGGGTCTTCTGCAGTGAGAACGAGTGACGGTGTACGACCTAAACCCACGTCTACCACACCTCCACCCCTTTCCTTGATGCAAACAGGAATAGAAGCTCCTTTATCTTGGGGATATTTAAATTCTGTCACCCCCAAACCTACTCTCAGGACATCCAAAAGCCCCAAGCTGACTGCCTCAAAGCCTGGAGTGGTCTGGCTTACCCCTACAAAACCAGCTGGATCCAAACCCACTCCAGGAAAAACTTCTCCAAAGCTTAGTGCAACTAAGCCTTCCGGACCAAAGCCCACAATTGCTCGACCGACTTCTTCCAAACCTGGAAGTTCAAAAACAACAGGTCCCAAACCTACACCGACAAAACCTTCCAAACCAGCAGCTGTAAAACCCACAGTAAAGAAACCAACTCTTGCGGCAAAGCCCATCAAGATCAACCCAATGAAGAACACTTCTACTGGTGCTCAACCTGTCAATCCTAACAAGAAACATAATGGCATTCTCAAACCGATAACCGTCCCAGAACCGACCGCCCCCAAAAGACCCTCGACAACCAACAAAAAGCCACTCCAGCCCGAAACCAGCACCCAACGCTCACCCCAAACAACACTCCCAACCCCAAAATCCACTGCTGCCCCGAAACCTAAACTCCAAAAAATCCTTCCAACACCCAAATCCGCTCCGTTCACAACCGCCACACCAAACAAACCGCCAAAAACTCTGGAAACCCCCAAAGTCATTCTTGACAAGCCGAAAACACCTGTCACACCAAGCACTCCAAGATTCGCCGTCCAATCTGTGACTCTCCCGGCTTTCAACGATTTCCAGAGCATTGAGGCGGACCCCACATACATTTCACTTCTGGTTGGACCGCCTGGAGAAAAAGGAAATCCCGGGAAAGTGGTAAGAGAGCTGCATTGTTTGTGTCTGTGTGTGTTGGATTAATTTGAGTTTTGCTAAAATATAAGCAGATATAAATACTTATGCCACCCATAATGACACATATACAGAAGGTAAATGAAATCTTTTTGGCAATATCACTCAGGATATAAATTAATATAACTTAGATGCCAGGAGTTTGTCCACACTGAAAGCGAAAAGGCTGCATGACACATTAACAGCCAATCCAGATTCAGTTAAATGTGGAGCAAGATTTTTGACCAATGACAGGCCAGTACAAATGAAATCCAGCAGACTTATAAATACTTGCCATCGTGGTCGCTTAGGACCATCACTTATCATAATGACACATATGCACAATAAGAATGGTAAAGTTTGAAAGTCTCTTTGCTGGCATTTATTTAATCACTCATTTGAATACAAAGGTAATTTATTTGTGATCTTCAGCTTCATTACTCCAGTCTTCAGTGTCACATGATCCAATCATTCAATTCAGTTATTATTATTATCAATGTTGAAAACAGTTGTGCTGCTTAACATTTGTGTGAAAACTGATTCATTTCTTTCAGGAGTGAATACAAAGAAAAACCTTTGAAATAAAAGCTTTAGTAACCTTATATACATCTTTACTAAAAGTACTAATTAAAAGAAATCATATTGACCCCAGTTTATGTTGGTTGCAGAACAGTTCATAAAACTTTCCTTGCAAGCACAAATGGAAATGTTTAATTCATTATAAAGTCTTTTGTAAATGTCTTTAAAAGAAAAAACATCACGTTTTACTGACCAGAAAGACATTTATGCTGGTAAAAATAAAAAATATATGATTGCTGGATTTATATTGATTTGGACTGATTATAAGAACACAGTTCTGCAGTTTCCAGGTGGATCAAATGCTCCTTAAAGATATAAACGGATCAATATTGCTTGTATTTTTGTGTTGTTAGCATCAATTTAGGGTCAAAAATGTGTTGATAATGCTTGTATAGTTTGCACGTGCATTTATTGTTCTCTCATGTTAGTGTTTTCTTAAAAGCCGTTGCGCAATGTGCTTTTAAAGCTGGGTCAAAGGTCAGGGGAAGTAGTGAACATTTTATCAGTCACCCAGACACTCGCACAGAACTTTACAAGCAGATAATCCCGCTCCATCAATGCAAAACTAAGCATGGGATTTCAATCAGATCAATCAGAAACCACCTCGTTTAAGAGATCCAATTTCAAAAGCAAACATCTGACCTGTGACCCAAAAACAAATAAAGATAAGTGAGTTATTACAAGTCTTGTGCTAAATGTGAGCCAGCCGTATTTGACCAGCAGGACGGAAATGTCTTTAACGTCCTGTAGATGCAGCAACACAAGGACAAAAACAGTGATTTCAGGCAAATCTCGTGGCGAAGAAAACAAGGATGTTCACAGTTAGTGATGACATCATACTCAGACTCTCTAGAGGGCATTTTCCAAAATAGCTGACTAAACTTGAGAAACCCATCCACATGTTGAACAATGACCCATTTTAGCTTGTCGGTTTATGTCTGCACATCACTGTGGTTACCTTTGTGTAATTTGGTGGGACTCACAGGTATGTGTGTGTGTAGCACCCACGAGAATGTTCTCTGTCATTACCGCTGGATAATTACCCAGAAGCCCCCATCATCCACCGTAAAGACACATTCAGCAGGTACTTGACTAAAACGGCAGGAACACACCCGGCGATTCTCTCGATTACACGTGCACACGCGCTCGTAGTCTGCTATTATTTACAGCCCTGAGCTGCAGTACACCGTTTACTCCAAGATAATGAGCTGTAGCCACTATCTTTAGCGTTACTTAAACATGTAATAACCCCAAAAACGCTCACAAGCTCTGTTCAGAATGAATGCTGCTGCTTACTAAATACTGTGCAGTATGTGCTTTTAACTGCCTACTCGTTTTTAAATGAGCACGAAACCGGGTCAAATAGTGCTTCCTGTTGTTTTCACTGCTGTACTTTATTTTTGTGCAGTGTTCAGTCATTTTGTTTGGGTATTGTGCTTTTTTGTTTTAAAATATTTTTAATATTAAACATTTTATATTTACTAGGTTTAATATACTTTTAACTTTAGTTTTTTTTCATGTAATATTAATATTTTTGTTTTTATTTTCATTTTAGTTTAATTTAGTTTGTTTTGTGTAATATTAATACTTAAATATTGGTATTTTAATATATTTTTAATAGTTTTGTTATTAGATTTTGTGAGGTTTTTTAATATTACTGTTTAGGATTTATTTGTTTTTATTTTTAGTTTAATTTAAATGTACAGGTAATAATTGTAGAGATTCAAATTAGTTTTTTTATTACTATTTAGGCTTAATACATTTTTATTTCAGTTTTCAGCTTAAACCTATTTCAGTTAGTTGCGAAGGCAACATTTAATTTAGTTTGTCATAATTTGTCATATTATTTCCATGTTTTTTTCAGTTAATAAAATGTTTCTAATAGTTATATTTTAGTTAAAATACTAACCCTGATGTTTTGCATATTTGTTACTTTGCATTTTTTTATCTAAAATGATCTCAACATTTTTCCAATCAAGTATGAATATTTATTTCTTCCATTTCAATTTCAATCCACTTCATTTCAATTAATAAAAAGGAGTTTAATAGTTTTAGTTTTAGTTAACGACGATAACCCTGGTATGTTGCATTAGTAATTTATAAGTTACTTAGCATTTTTAATCCAAAAGTGTCTTAAAATGTGTCAGTTAAGTAATAAGTCAAGGTAAAGGATAAATAGTTCTGCTTGTGTTATTATTTCAGATTCACTCAGCACACTGTAAATGGAAGTTGCATTGCTTTGTGAGATGCAGTAGCAGATGTCGTAGTACTGCATACTGCGAACTCAAGCAGCACCGCTTTGAAGCCCTGTTGCATGATGGGAGTACCTGGGTGTTCATTCAGGACGGGGGCGGTTGGAGGGTTGTGGGGGGCTGTGTGTACATGTATGTGGGTGAGAAAGCCCCCCCCCCCCCCCCGCCTCCATCAACAGAGCCATAGTTCTAGAGCTCTGAGATTCTTAACATAAACTCACACACTCATCTTCTCAATGAAGGCTTTCATCCTGCGCTGGGGGAAAAGCCAACTGATCCTCGGTTTCAACAACTATGTTGATGCATATGATACCGCTTCAGCCATAGAGCTGGGAGAAATGACCGGATACCATGATATTTATAGACATTTGAGGATATTTGATATGTATAGTATGTTTATTCTCTCAAATCGCTCAAGAGATTGCTTTTTTGTACCAAACAGTCTTTGCTGGCATGAAATTTGAAATGTTTACTTTGTGTTACTAAAATACTGGAATACAGAAAACAATCATCAAGCTGCACACTGCACACACACACACACACACACACACACACACACACACACACACACTCTCTCTCTCTCTCTCACACACACACACACACACACACACACACACACACTCACTCTCTCACACTCACACACACACACACTCACTCTCTCTCTCTCTCTCACTCACTCACTCACTCTCTCTCTCTCACACACACACACACACACACACACACACTCACACTCTCTCTCTCTCTCTCTCTCTCTCTCTCTCTCTCAATCACACACACACACACACACACACACACACACTCTCTCTCTCTCACACTCTCTCTCTCTCTCTCTCTCTCTCTCACACACACACACAGTGGGATTCAGGATCTACAGGTCTTCTGTAAGTCTATAGCTCATTATCAGGAAAAGGAATTTCCCTTGAATGACTTCCTGTTTCCTCTTTGCTGTTTAGTTTTTAAACAGAGCCCTGCAGCACTATTAGCACACTTGTGCAGTGTGTGTTTGATTCATAAGAGCACTCTTGTGTTTCATAGGGAATCCCGGGACCTCCAGGGAAACTAGGGCAGCCAGGGGCGCGAGGACCTCGGGTGAGTGCGTGTGTGTGTTAGCCTAAAGAGCCATTGACCTTTGACCTCAGATATAAACAGGAAGTGTGTAAAGTGCAGTGCCACACAGTGTTCGCTCCAGTGTATCTGTGCTTTATTGGTTCTGTTTAGTGAGTGTATCTGTGTTGTGTCTGGTCAGCAGGTCGATCTGAGCTCAGAACAATACACAAACCGGATCTGTCATTTGCACTTTCTTATTCCTGTCTATCTCTTTTCTCATTTGTGTATTTAATGAAATATTAATTGAGCTACAATATCATGACTACAAATGCACTAAGAATTGCAGTAATAATAATAATGTTTATACAATTAGCATATTATTAATTATTATTCATATATTAAGTTATTCATCATCAGTTAATATAGTAATAAATTAAATATTACTTATTTTGTAATTCTAAATATTTATCACACATTCTGTGGCTATTAATAAATAATTCGTTAACATCTCAAATATTACTTGCAGTCCCTGGGCAGGATGATGTAATATAAAATGTACCCCAAACATTTAAATAAATAATAAAATACAAAAAACATGTGCAACATATCTCGTTATATTCCATATAAAAGTCAGATCAGTGATAATGTCATTAATTTGTCATAAGCAATATTTTAAGAAATATTTATTTATTTTATAGATCATTTTATATATATATATATATTTATAAAATAAATTATACATTGATTTATTTTATAAATGTTATACATAGTATATATTAATACTTGAAATATTGTTTGATACTTATAAATGTTTATAAAATTATTATTATTATTAATAATGTATTATTAAAAAAGTCCCTTGGCAAAATTGTTATATAAAATGTACAGCAGTACAATAATAAAAAAAGATAATACAATTACATTTTAAGTGTAATACATACAAAATAAATGTTTGGTATCTTCTAAGGTAAGCAGGTACTAAATTCAATTTCTCTGCTGTATTCTAAATATTTCAGAGTTTTTTTCACAGATGATCTGTCATTTTTGGGTGGTCTATTCCTTTGACTAAAGAGTACTTGTGAGGAATCTTCTAGCACAGTCAAAGAGCCATGAGACTTTGTCTGAACTTTGACCTTTTGTTGACAGGATGACATGGGTGCGAGGTGATGTTTTAGCAACTGTTGTCAACATGTATGCATCAAAGCACCGCCGTGAGGTCACACTGCTGTGTGTGTGTGTGTGAGTGTGTGAGTGTGTGTGTGTGTGTGTGTGTCTGTGTCTCTGTGTGTGTGTGTGTGTGTGTGTGTGTGTGTGTGTGTGTGTGTGTGTGTGTGTGTGTGTGTGTGTGCTAAGTATTTTAGAGCATGTGTTATAAAGTCTGACTGCTAGGCCTTGTTCAGCCGGCACCCTTTTCATGTTAAATGTGCATGTTATTTGTATAAATGTGTGTGTGTGTGTGTGTGTGTGTGTGTGTGTGTGTGTGTGTGTGTTTGCTTGTTAGAACAAAGAAGTCTTTCAGTAAAGTCAGCCTAAACTGTTTGCACTTTCTTTGCACTCTCCTCAATCTTTGATTTTTCCTTATACATGGCTAAGAAGCCTCCTATTATCACCAAGTCTGCATTTATGTGCCCAAAAATACAGTAAAAACAGTAATATTGTGAAATATTATTATTTATTATAACTGTTTTCCATTTGGATATATTTTAAAATGTAATTTATTTCTGAAATGCAAAGCTGAATTCCAGTCTTCAGTGTCACATGATCTTCAGAAATCATTCTAATATAATGATTCGCTGCTCAAGAAACATTTCTGATTATTATTTATCAATGGTGAAGTTGTGCTGCTTCATATTGTTGTGGAGATTGTGATATATTTTTTCCCCTAGGATTTTTTAATAAATAGAAAGTTCAGAATTTATTTGAAATATAAATATAAATATTTTGTGACATTATACCATTATTGTCACTTTTGATCGGTTCAGTCCATCTTTGTATTATCTTCTTTCGAGGGAAAAAAAACTATCTTTCTAACCCCAAATTTTATAATTGTAACACATAATATAATCAGTCCATATTCACTCCTTATATATGAATAAATAGTAACGTAAAACATGGTTTAAAAGCGAGTGTTTATTGATTTAGACAGTTTGGTTAAAATAATTTAGTGAATCACTTTTTATTCTTGTGTGTTTAATATTATATTAGCAACAAAACAATATTCAATATTTCCTCAATATTCAGTATATCACACAGCCATAATACAAACACAGACGCACACTATTGTTTTTACACACTTACATTGCTTTTGTTTTGTTTTCATGCGTGGTATCACTCAATCTGTTGGGCTTATTTGTGGACTGTTTCCCTTCAATGGCACCCATTGACCTTGAACCTCACTGTGACCTCTGACCTCAGATGGGAAGTCGTTTAAAATAAGAACAAGGTCAGGGTCGCATGAAAGGTCAAATGAGCTAAGAATTGACTTCAGTTTCTGGAGATGTCTTCAATCTTCAATTTCATCTCAGATCCATTCACTGTAAACTGAAAACACATAATGCCCAAAGCATACTTAAGTACGCAAGTACATGAACGCAAAACCATCAAACAAGATCAAATGAAGCAGTTCATAATGCAGATGCGTTCTGAGCATGGCCACAAGGGGCGCACGAACGGTTTCTATTGTCAAAGGGCGAACTATTAAATGCATTCAGTTTTGCTTAATTGTTCATTTCTAATGTGTGTATTGTTTGTTTCATTTCCTGCAGGGACCCTCAGGACCACACGGCAAGCCAGGTCGACCCGGTCCACCAGGGTGGAAGGTAAAAACCAACTCACCGTCAGATAATCTGCAGTCTGATCCCATGCACTGCTCTGCTCATCTGCCTCTGTTTGGCCTTCTGTTATATTCATCACCGCTTCGCCTGCCGGTACTATTGGGCTGTGGACATGCCCTGCGGACACACACACACAAACCTTTTGATTTATTTGAGCTCATGAGAAGCCCAGCGGGTAGTGGAAAGACTTTCCCATGATACAGAAATGAGTGTGGTGAAGTGAAGCTGTAGTATTAAGCACGGGTTATTAACCAAAACCACTAAACATGCTTCCAAGTTAGGTGTGCGTGTTATGTACTGGCGTGTGATTGGTCCACCTCTTTCATCCCTGTAAACACTACAACAGCCGAGCAGCCCAGCGGGGAGTGTGTGTGTGTGATTGAACGCTCTCTGCTTTCTGTGTTTAATTATTTCAGGCGGCTTTTGAAGACAAACCTAGTTAAGGTGCGACGGCCTGGAGTCAAACTTCCCACATGTTCTCTCGCTCTTATTCTGTCTGTGACACACATGTACATGCACACGCAGTAACATATAAAGCTCAAAACGGATGAAATAACAGCCTTGCTTTGATCTGATTAGCATCTTTAAACGACTGGGCGTTATATGATGATCTTCAGAAGATTTAAAATCCAACTCTTGTTTTGTCGTTCTTTCTCTCAGGGGAAGAAAGGAGACCCTGGACTTTCTCCTGGAAAAGCACCAAAAGGAGAAAAAGTGAGAAAACACATACTTCGATGTTAGCAACAGCCAAAACTTTGTTCTTGATGACAATATGATTATTGCTGAACGTGCAAACATAAGAAGAGTTCCTGTGGCAGTACTGGACTGTTTGTGCTTCATGTTTACCGTCTGTGTTTGTAGGGAGATTTTGGTCTGCCTGGTCCTGTCGCTTTAGTCGGGCCCGAAGGCCGGAAGGTAAGATATTCTGAAACGCTTGAATCATTCTCTCCATTGTTTCATTATTTCTTGTCACTAATGTTTCTGTGCACTTGCTGGGTGACATGAGCGCAGATGTTTGCCTCTTTGCTTACCATACCCACGCAAACAGTCTGAGCGCTCCCACTCGTTCTGCCTCACTGTGTCTCCCGTTGCTGTGGAAACCCAGCGTAAACATCAGAGGGAATCCCCAATGAGTCGTCTATCACTCCTTTATACTCCACGCTCACACACATCAAACAAGGCTATTGAGAGTCGTACAGTCGTTCACCATGAGTGACTCTCTTTGTTATGATGTGTGTGTGTGTGTGTGTGTCGCGTCTCAGCTGTGCATGATTATAGCAAGTTTAGACTCTCTGCCAGGCGTTTTAGTGTAAGCAATAGCATTTGCAGCTTCATATGTGTGTTTGCGTTGGAGGGATCTCTGGAAAAATCCTGTAGCGGATTCCTGGATTTAAACTATGGTTGTGAACATGCATATGTTATGTCTAGAGCAGCAACGACTAATTAATACAATCAAAGTCTATTATAAAGTAGTCGACAGTGAGTGCCATTATCAAGTCTTTGTCAGTTTTGACCCAATGCAAAAATTAAAATGCATCAAATATGTTTAAGATAACACATGAAAAGCTGATCAACATTTAACACGGAAGAGCAGTTTTTTCATCAAAACCTATTATATTTTGTCTGTAAAAGGAAAATTCTGTTTTATATTAATAGAGTTTTATATTGCATGCATTTTTGAATTATTGGTATATTAACACATTACAGTGTTGGATATTAAGTGCATTTTTGTTTCCTTTTGTATAATAAATAATTATGGAGACGTGTTTGGTTGCCACTTTGTCTAATTTAAAACTTTATGCAGATCAAAAAAATGAAGCTGATTAGCTGGATTATACTGGATGTACTAAATCGGATATTAAGGTTATTTAAACAAATTTTAAGTTACATTTTTTTACAGTGATGTGTATGTGTGTGTGTGTGTATATGTGTGTATAGATAGATAGATAAATACTTTTATTTCAGCTCTAAGGTGTGGATTAGCATGCTTTTTCAAAATACTAAAATATTATTTTAGTTTTAGTTTTCTTATCCAATTAGTTGATTTATTGCAAAAACAATTGATAGATTATTAAAAGGAGTTGTTTGTGGCATGTCTGCACATGTGGTTTTAGTGTGTGTGCATGTGTGTTTGTGAATACCTGGCTGGCAGGCTGCGCGGCGGTCCATGTGCTTTGTGTTACGTGTGTGTGTGTGTGTGTGTGTGTGTGTGTGTGTGTGTGTGTGTGTGTGTGTGTGTGTGTGTGTGTGTGTGTGTGTGCGTGCGTGCGTGTGTGCGTGCGTGTAGAAAAAGAGACATCAGAATGTAGAGGAGAACCTCTGGAAAAGCAGACAGCAGCGTGTCATAAACGAGTGAATGAATGCAGGTATGACTGTGTAAAGTAGCCTGTGATTCTACAGAGGGTCAGACAGATTAAGCAGCTGATCCAGTACAACCTTTAACACAGATTCTACTGTAAACAGTAAAAGATGTTCTAGAGCTGGACAGCTGGATGGTGCATAAACTACGCAACTTCTTAGAAAGATTTTTTTATAACATTATTCTGACATTTTTTTTTCCTTTTTTAGAATTCGTACAAAATAAGACGTGTTTGTTTGTTGTAAGTGTATATGTAAGTGTTTCGATGCTTGTAAATGTAAAACAGAGATCGATGGTACATGTGTTTGGCTGTTCGCTGCAATGTGGAGGTAGAGGCAGGGTTTAGAGCTGGGTTTCCCACAAACAAACGTAATGGAAGAACCAGACAGCTCTCAAATGCTGAGTGTGACAGGATAGATTTCACTGGTTTGGCAGAGAAGAAAGTGTGTGTGTGTGTGTCCTGTAGTTTTTTGTTCTTGTTTGCGTTTCTCTTTAGAATGATGGTACTTCCCGCTTCTGTCTGTCTGTCCATCTATCTGTCTATCAATCCTATCTGTCTGTCTATCCTTCTATCTCTCTGTATTAATCCTGTCTGTTCTGTCTGTCTGTCTCTCCATCTATCTATCAATCCTATCTGTCTGTCTGTCCTTCTATCTCTCTGTATTAATCCTGTCTGTCTGTCTGTCTATCAATCCTATCTGTCTGTCTATCCTTCTATCTCTCTGTATTAATCCTGTCTGTTCTTCTGTCTGTCTGTATCTATTCTGTTCTATGTCATCTATCTGTCTTTCTGACTGTCCGTCCGTTCAGTTTATGTTCTCACTGTTGTAAGACACGTCATTCAGAAGTGCGTTTCACATGCAACATGGAAAATATTCTCATAATTTATCATTTTTTTCATTTTTTCTTTTCTGTCTACTGGCGCACTCGTGAGGTCTCACACTTTACTATATTCCTCCCTCAAACCCGTCTCTCGCTCTGTTCCACCTTTGATGCGTATTTTCCAATCTGTCAATGTCTGTAGTCAGCAAAATATTGTGCCTTTAATACTCGTGGAAGCTTGACTATAAGAGGAAAACATTTTGTATCTGCGATATACACACACACACACACACACACATACACGGTTGCCCACTGAAACCCACATATGTTGCAAACGCACATGTGCAGATGCACATTTTGTTCAAGCATAAAGCCGTGTGTGGAAAATATCGCACTGCTTTCCTTATTGACTACAGATGGATTGGGTCAATAATGATGGATCTATAAAATGCACGCTCACTGTGGGAGACACATATTTGTGTGCGTGCCTTTCCATATCCTTTTTTAGAAAGTGGTTTGTAGCCTTTCATTTGTCTTAGGTTGTTACAGTTTGTGTGTATGTGTGTGTGTAAATCACTAAGTGTTTACTGAATCGTCATGTGTCCTCGTTGTGAACAGGGACTAAAAGGCCATCCAGGACCACCAGGCCTTCCCGGGGAACCAGTGAGTAATGCAGATATTCAAACACTGTTACACATACAAACAAGCACATAAACAAACACTCAAAGAGGGAGGATATTCTCATCCAAGTCACAAGTCATAACTAATCCATGGAGAGCTTTACCTCTTAAAATACACACACAGACATTCACATGACAAGAAAAAGTCCTTATAAAGCCCTCTGTGTTATTCAAGGTGAACCGTCCTTACAAGTCAAACGTTTCGAGAGAGGAAAGACAAACACGCACACCCAGAGGAAAGTTTTATTGCTCAGAGGGTGTTCTTTCATAACTCGGGAGACTAAGTGTGTCATTTCTGTGCCGAGCATCACCAAACAGAAATGCAAAATAAAGACTGATTTTAAACGATACATTCTCCCTGTCCGCTATTGGGCAGACAAACAAATAGCCCCGCCCCCAAGGTCGTGCCATTGGCTGAGCTAATACAGCCCTTACTGGCAGATGTCATAACTACACACTTTGCGTGTTTATGTTACGTATATATCTACTATATGTACTTTATATTAGATTTAACAATTTTACCAGCGTCTAATTCTGTTTTGAAGTTGTTGTTTTTTGCGATGATTGAAAAGAAAAGCAATCGACATTGACACACTTTACTTTTAATAGTGTTCTCAGTTATTTCATTTTTGAGTATCAAATATTAATAAGAATTTCTCCTAAAATTCCTTTGGACAAATACAAATAGTTAAAAAGATTTGCCAAAATACAGCAAGAGAATATTTAGTTTTATGCTTCATTGGGAACCTATTTTGATACCCAAATGCAAATATTAAGGTTTTCAAAAAGTGCAAATCAAATGCATTCTTCCATCAACATACACTGATGTCCAGAAATTATGATTATCGCTCCTTCGATTATTACACTATTGAATATGTATTGAATGGATAAGAAAGTCTTAATATTATGTAGGATTAAGCCACACTTGCGTATAAATACCATTACATTAGATCAAAATGTCAACTCAAAACTGCATCTAACTTTATTTTTCTTCATTATTTTTGCTCAGTGTCTTTGAATCAGCTTGATGTCGTTCATTACGTTAACTATAAACATGTTCCTCTAAATACTGTCACAATCCTGTCTTCCATTTCACCGCTAAATCTACTGATTTATCATTTCAAACCCAACGAACAAAAACATTAAGCTTGATTGTGCTTTTTCTGTAAAAGGAAACCATCGTTTCCAAATAAAATGCAGTGACATTGATGCATTTTACATGTTCAGACACTGGGTCTTTAAAGTAAATGTGTGTGTTTTAATGTATATTAGGAGAACCAGCATTTATCTTTGTCTTATTTTACAGGGAGAACAAGGTCCTTTTGGAGAAGCGGGAGCCAAAGGCTATCCTGGCAGGCAGGTGCAGTAGATCGTCCTCTGCTGTGGAGTGTGCGTGCGTGCGTATGTGTGTGCGTGCGTGCGTATGTGCGTGCGTGCATGTGTGTGTGTGTGTGTGCGTGCGTGCGTGCATGCGTGCGTGCATGCGTGCGTGCGCGTGCGTGTACATGTGCGTGCGTCTGTGCGTGTGGGTGTGTCTGTGCGTGTGTGTGTGTGGGCGTGTGCATGTGCGTGTGTGTGTGTGTGTGCGTGCGTCCGTTCGTTCATTAGAGTGTGTTATGCTTAGTTTTTCATTGACTGCTCATGGAAAATATGCAATTAATTTAGCAGTATGTTGCCCTGGCATAGATATTGTGTTTTGTTAAGTATAGCTGCGGGCCACTGCTATTGAAAATCACAGCGTTCAATTATAGGAAAGGATGTATTTGCTCACTCTGACCACAGAATTGAGATGTTTTGACACGCTTGTGTTGTTTTCATTGATGGAGTTTGGATTTAATCAGAATAAATCTCCATCCTTTAGAAATATCTGTCCAGAACCCACAAGTCTTTGTTTTTAACACATCTTGAGCTCATTGCTGTTGCTTGTATTGAAATATATAAAACGGTTCTTTGGAGTACATAAATCTAATCGGTCAATCATTGCATTATGTTGTCAAGTATAACTTAACCGTCTTTTTCTTCTCACATAAAATAAACCAATAAGTCAAATTATTATTTCACATCATGTATTTATTTATTTATCCAGCTGTTTTATCATTGCTTCATCATTGCAAATACATTTTCAACATTTTTTTATTTTTATTTATTAAAGAAAATGTATAATGTAATGTAATATAATATATTTATAAAATAAAAAAATATATATATTAACATATAAAATATATAAAACACTTAAAAAAATCTGTCCATCTATAAAAAAATACATACAATATAAGTGTTTTGTGGCTCTGCCTATGATAAAACCATCATAAGTTCATCATGGTTATTTTCTTGTGGGCACTCAAGTCTGGATGCTTCTCAAAAGAAACAAGCTATTCATTTTGGATCCATTTTCGCCTGTTTGTTGATTAAATCCTAAGCCTGTTTCTCTCTTTTTCTTCTCTTCCAGGGTTTACCTGGTCCGATAGGGCCTGTCGGGCCGAAAGGGGCTCGGGTGTGTACACGTCTTCTTCCCGTTTGATGTATGATATTACAACGCTGTCATTGTGACATTCGAGCTGTCCAAGCGGGCCTATAGTTACCGTTGCTAGGTTATTTGCATTGTTTGATCTTTTACACAGCTAAAAATGTATCTTACGACTTGAGTTTTAAAGTCAAGTGATTTGACCTCAACTCCAGAAGAGAGATTTTTACTACTACAGCTTTTCTTTTCTTTGGTCCCCCTGTTTTTACTTTTTCAGTTTTTTGAGTCAACAGAGACTCAAGCATGACAAATTTGCTGCTGACAGCTGCCCGAGCCATAAGTGTGCATTTATGTGTGTTTTTAGCCTCCTACAGTCACATTAACATGTTCGCATGTACAGCCACCTTCATTTATATTGCCCTGTCGTCTATTAGATGTATTCAGAAACTATTTATACTTTATTCTCACTGTCACTTTATATAGCATGCTCTCTCTCTCTCTCACACACGCTCACGCACGCACGCACGCACGCACGCTCGCTCGCTCGCTCGCTCGCTCACTCACTCACTCACTCACTCACTCACTCACTCACTCACTCACACTCACACACACACACACACACGCTTTGTTGTGTTTGTAGTCGAGCTGTATTAAAGGCTCTTTTTATCTGACTTGGCTCCGCCCCCATTGGCTGGAATTTCCTGTTTAAAATCAGACTGAGGCCCTGCTGTCTTTAGTCAGCGCACATACACACACATACATGTGTCTTCCAATCAGTGCTGTGTATTAACTGATTACATGAAATCTGGATCACGTAATCAGTTTCCAGAAATAAAGTACATGTAATTGCATTATATTACATTTTAAAATGCTCACAATCAGATTACAGTTATTTCTTTATTGATTACATCATTACATATTATGTATACAATGGCAATAAATCATTAATCATTTAATGATTCACCCCAAATATTCTGATTACATAATCCAGTTAATACCCATCACTGTTTGCTTCAAAGTATTATTTTTCCCATTTTTAATCAAAATTGGGTGGTATGAGCACCATGGAGCACTATAAACGCATGTTGTTTCATTTATAATACACTGAAAGCCAGAGGGCGCCCGGTGCAGAAACTCCAAACATGACTCACAAAAGTAATATAACCTTCCAGGAAATTCCTAATATGGACAAAGGGATTTCTGTAGCCAAGTAAAAAGAAGATAGGAAGGCTTTAACTGATCAAACATGAATATAATAAATACACAACTATCACAATATGTAGTTAATCTGTCTTCTTCAATCCATTTTAGGTGTTTTCATAAAAATACATTAATTCCAAACCGTAAAAGCACCTTGCGTGGAGTTTTTGCTGGATGTGTGTGAGTGTTATTGTTGTACCCTGTGTTTGTTTGTGCGTGTTTTCATCGTTTGTTCCCTGAAGTGTGCGTATGTGCCCTTGGACTACATTGTGGAGGCCAGCACCATGCAGTCCATGGGCATATACACTTACTTCATGGCCTACATCAACACGAAGATCATCCGTTCATCATCCATGACCTCTCCATTCATCTGTCCATCCATGTGATCAGTTCATACTGATCATATAGTGGACGTCTGCTGCTGGATTGCCAGTGATTATATAAGTCTTATGAGTTGGGTTCGTTTTAAGTTTATATTTTAGAATTTACTTTTATACTTAATCTTTTGATCTATGGAAAGTACCAGTTTATGAAATTAACGTGGATAGCATAATAAACAACCACCTAGCACACCCTAGCAACCATTTAGAACATCTTAGCAACAATATACTATGTATCAGGTACCCGGAATACCTTATCAACAACCTAGAACACCCTAGCAACACATTAGCAACCACCTACCATCCACTTACAACACCTAAGCAACAATATACCATGTAGCAGCTGCCCAGAACACCATAGCAAGCACTTGCAACACCTTAGAAACCAAATAACAGCTACTCAGAACACCTTAGTAACCACCTGGAATGCCCAAGCAAACACTTATAGACTTCAAATCACCTTAGCAACCAATCTGAAAACTTTTGAAACTACTAAAACACATTAGCAGCAACCTAAGACACCCTAACACCAATATCAAAACTACCCAGAACTTCTTGGCAACCTCCTAGAATGCCCAAGTTACCACATTATAAACATCCACAAAAACACTTTAGTAGTAACGAATGCCCTAGAAACAACATATCAACAACCAGAACACCTTAGATACCATCTAGAACACCCTAGAAACAATATAGCATCTACCCAGAACAGCTTAGCAACCACAGCTAACCATCCAGAACATCACTTTTGAGAAATCACGTGCATTGAGCGTCTCTCTGTTTTCTTCCTAGGGTTTCATTGGGATCCCTGGACTCTTTGGTTTACCTGGAGCAGATGGTGAAAGAGTGAGTCTGTTCATGTTATGAATCATTTTTCAGTAGTCATGTGATCATAACACACTCCATCAGTGGGTGAATGGTCCAGCAAGTACTTCATATGACGATGTTACAACTCCCACGGATACAAATACCTCATTAATGCAGTCCGATCAACGGCATGATGAACCATGTGACATCATTTACTTTTCATAGTCTACTAAACACCAAGCACTAATGACTAAACATATGCTGTTCATTCACACTCCATTCAAACACTGTGTAAAGATCAGAAGTGTAAGATTACATTTTGAAAACATTGTAGAATATTCCACATCTAAACAGCAATTATTTCATAGTAATATTTGCATACTGATCTTATCTGCCTTGCATAAATGTAACCTTTAATAGCACAGTG
>CM049884.1:24140073-24152573 GCA_027474115.1 Schizopygopsis malacanthus | reverse complement strand
CTGTATTTTTGATCAAATCAATGGTGAGCAGAGACTTTCAGACACAAACAATAGTTTTGCAAGCAAACTGAAGTTATAAATAATCATCGATACAAATCACATCCCACCTGTAACATTGTCATTGATGTTGGATATGGCTAGTAAGATTTTATCAGGATGTCTGGTCTCCCTGTGTTCAGCATTTATAAGCACACAGTGTTTTGTTGTTGTAGTACAGCTGAAATCAGTTTGACCTGAAGAGCATGATGATAATAAAATCCACATTTGCTTTCACAAATGCTGAGAAGTTGATAGTATTTTTTCTTTTTGTTTGTACTTGGGTGAGTATTGTGTCCCCTGCAGGCACTCCTGCTCCTCAATAAAACCCAGAACATTTATCAGATGTTGTTTCATGAGTTAGGTCCTTCTTAAATTGTATATTTAAAAGCACACACAGCACTCATTTCCGTCTCTTCTCCAGGGTGATATGGGCCCTGTCGGGATAATCGGTTTGCCTGGACCGAACGGATTGAAAGTAAGTCATGCACATATCAACCCCACACATAGCTCCATCTCTCACAGCCACTTTAGCGTATGTGTTTGTGTGTGTGTTTGTTCCAGGGCGTCCCGGGGAACATGGGCGAGCCCGGACTGAAAGGTGATAAGGTGATCTGAATACTCTGTTATTGGCCTGTTTTACAGCAGCATGTGATGGAAATTCTCTCTCCCCATTGGCCACCCTGTGTTACGCATGTTTTAAAAGCTCCAGCCTTAAGTATCATGTGGTCAAAGAGATCTTTTGGTCAGTTGGAAGAAAATCTGAAATTTCTGTAGAGTTATATTTAAGGTACCAACACTAAAAGGTTTTCTCTGTGTTAGTTTGTGAGAGAGAGTTGCTTCCTGGTTCAATGCATGTTAAACTCTATCAACAGCTCTTATGGCATAATGTGGATTAAAATGGTCAATCATTTTTTTAATAAACGAAGTAAATTAATTAATTTTATAAAACTTTATTTATGCAAAACATGTTAAACTCTATTGATAGCTCTATTCATGACATAATGTTGATCACAATGGTCAATCATTTAGTTTTTAAAGTGCCCCTAATATGGGTAATGAAAGGTTCATATTTTGGTTTTGGGGGTCCCCAACAACAGGTTGACATGCATGCAAGGTCAAAAAAAACTTTCATTGTCTTATGCATTTATTTTTACCCTATTTGCTTATCAACTCCCAAACGATTTTCTCAACGATTCATTTTCCCAAACCCCTCCTGAATGACTCCACTGCAGTCACAGTGCTGTTCATGATGGTAAGTGGGGAGAGAGCGGGGGGGGGGGTTCCTGAAGTCCATGATCATCTCCACAGTTTTGAGCGTGATCACACCGATCAGTGTGGTGTCGTCTGCAAACTTCAGGAGCTTGACAGAGAGGTCTTTAGATGTGCAGTCGTTCATGTACAGGGAGAAGAGCAGTGGGGAGATAAAGCAGCCCTGAGGAGCTCCAGTGCTGATCGTAATTTTCCCAGCCTCACTACCTGCTGCCTGTCTGTCAGGAAGCTGTTGATCCACTGACAGATGGAGGAGAGGACGGAGAGCTGTGTGAGTTTATTCTGAAGGGTGTCCGGGATGATGGTGTTAAAAGCGGAGCTGAAGTCTACAAACAGGATCCTCATATAAGTCCCTGATCTGTCCAGATGTACAGACCTGTTTGCTCTGTAGGCAAACTGCAGGGGGTCCAGTAAGGGTCCAGTGGTGTCCTTCAAATAAGCCAAAACCATTCTTTTAAATGATTCCATGGCCACAGACCTCAGAGCCACAGGTCTGTAGTCATTAAGTCCAGTAATGTTGTGTTTCTTTGGGACGGGGATGATGCTGGAGCGTTTGAAGCATGAGGGGACTTTGCACAGTTCCAGTGATCTTTTGAAGATATGTGTGACGATGGGGGCCAGCTGGTCAGCACAGGATTTCAGACAGACTGGTGTCACACCATCTGGGCCTGGTGCCTTCCTTCTCTTGTTCTTTTTAAAGACTTGGCACACGTCATCTTCTCTTATCTGCAGTGCAGGTGTGGGGGAGAGGGTGGTTGCAGGAGGTGTGAATGGTGTTTTTTCAAACCTGCAATAGAACTCATTCAGATCGTCTGCCAGTTGTTGATTCTCCCGAGTGCTGGGGGATGGTGTCTTGTAACTGGTGATGTCTTTCATACCTTTCCACACTGAAGCAGAATCACTGGAAGAGAATGTGTTCCTTAGCTTGCCAGAATAATTCCTCTTTGCCACTCTGATCTCCTTTTCCCGTGTGTATTTGGCCTGTTCGTACATGACTTTATCCCCCTTCTTGTAAGCATCTTCTTTGGCCTGACGGAGCTGTTTGAGTTTTGCAGTGGACCATGGTTTGTCGTTGTTGTAGGTTAAACGAGTCCTGGTAGGAATGCACATATCCTCACAGAAACTGATATATGATGTTACGGTGTCTGTGGGCTCGTCCAGATCATTTGCAGCAGCCTCAAAAACAGACCAATCAGTGAAGGCAAAACAAGCTTTTAAATCTTTCTCTTTCATTAGTCCATCTCTTTACAGTTTTAAATACAGGTTTAGCTCATTTCAGTTTCTGCCTGTAGGTCAGTATACTTCTTTCTTTTATACCATCGGTATTTCTTTTGAGAGACAATAACTTTATACACGGTGCACTTTCAGATTTAAAACTTTGCAGGATGTTTTCATTCACTTAGAGCTGTGTTACACACTGCATTAAGGCCATTTAAAAAAATCCATAATTGGGCACTTTAAATAATACAAAATTAAATACATACATTTTAAAGAAATAAACGTTATTATTTATTTATTTATTAAAGCAATACATGTTAAACTATTGACAACTTTTATGGCATTATGTTGATCATATTGATTAATAATTTAGTTTTTTAATAAATAAATGAATTTTTTATAAATAAACAACCTTTATTTATTTATTAACAGGAAAAATGCTTTAAGTAAATCTGTAAATATTTTTACTAAATACATTGAATGCACATGCATTGGAAGTCTGATTATATTATGGTATATTATTGATTATAATGGTCAGCGTTTTTAGCAAATAAACTATTCATTTATTTTTAAAAAAAATGTATTTTCAAATAAACTGATAAATAAATGCAGAGACATTGGAAGTCTATAGGGCCAGTAGTCTGGATGCATTAAAAGTGGAAATGTAAAACTTGCATTTTTTCACTTTCATTATTCAGTAGGTGGATGCAACAATAGCTTATTGTTGTGTATAATATTTTATATAATTGATTTTACATATAACAGTTCAGTAAGTGAGTATTATACTTTAGTCCCTTGTTAGCTCCTGTAATATATTGTGGATGTACTTTTGGTGTATCACCTTCCACTATAAAACTTAATGATTTTCTGTGCGAATCAACATTATGCTACAGAAGCTGTCTATGGAGCTCAACCTGCATCTGGATCATTGCTTTAGCAGTTTATGACTATGTTTGTTCAAATCAGGCTTCTTCTCAAGCTGCCTTTATAGTGAAAACAAAATTGATCTCGCCCTAAGGTAACCATCACTTTCTCTGGCCTCTTTTCTGACATTTTCTTTCTCTTTCACTTTTCTCTCTCAGGGTGACGTCGGGCTTCCCGGAGAACAAGGGGAAATTGGGTTTCCGGGAGACAAGGTATACCTTGCATTTCCCCCACGCTGTGACGTCCAGATGTCTAATGTTTTGATGAAATATGACTTTCTAATTGCCCAAATCTTAGAGCATTCATAGACTGTTGCACATGCACTCGTGCTTGTGCTAATATAAATGTGTTTTATATTTGTTTGTATCAGGGTGTGCAGGGTTTGCTAGGATTACCAGGACCTCGTGGAAAACCAGGACCACAGGTTTGTTTCTTCTCTTTTTTTGTATTTCTTTAAAAGAATAGCTTACTCAGACTGAACATTCTGTCATCATTTACTGTACGCAGTTACACATGTTCCATGCAAGTGTATGATTCACTTTCTTCTGTGTAACTCAAAAGCTAAAGTTCTGCAGAATTGTATTGGTAGGATCTTTCTGTGTAATTAGTCCCCATGAGGAATGCAAAAAAAGCACTTAACAGTTTTCCAAATGACTTGTGCACTATTTTCAAGTCTTCTGAGCCCATACAGAATCACAAGTAAGTACTAAGAATCACATTTATGGTGCTTTTTAAGTCAGTTTTGAAGCTTGAAAGCCTAATTGTCCATTCATTGTAATTGCATGTAAAAGAGCGTCCAGCACATTTATTCAAAACTCATTTTGTTCTATGGAAGGGATTTGTTTGTGGGAATCTGCATATAAAAACATTTTCTGGTTGTTTGTTGTCTTATGATGATCTAGTTTTAGAGTTTTTAATTTTTTAATACGTTTGCAGTTCTGAAAATATGTAATGGAAATGATTTTGATATTGTTTTAGAAGCTTTAAATCTTTATTGATAGAAGCGGCGTTCGTTAACTGTTAAACTGCATTGCAAATATACTTTTTTGGGTGAATTACTTTACTCGTGACTTTTCAAAAATAAATAAAAAGTTTTTTTTTAACTATTTGTTTTCAGGAATGACATGAGGATAAAAAAGGGATATTTTTAAAGGAATATTTTTTTAACCCATAATTAAGTATTTAAAAAAGCTAAATAAAATCCAGACAACATTATAGCTGACCTTCAATTTCTGCATAAGTATTTATTTTTCTGTTTTTGTTCATTTATGCTAATTTGTTTATTTTTAGTTACATAATCTACCTGAGAACAACTGCAAGCTTTGAATATCAGAAGTTGTTCAATTATCAAGACTCAAATCTGAGCATATGTAGGTCCAGAGTGCAGTATCTGATTGTTTAACCTAAAATCCCATGATCTGAAGGCTCAGTTTATTTCATAGTGTGTGTCCTGGTCGTGTGTGTGTGTGTGTGTGTGTGTGTGTGTGTTTTGTAGGGTAAGACTGGAGAGAGAGGGCCCAGTGGATCACCAGGCCCACCAGGACTCGAGGTATGAATCAACATGGACCACTGATGCTTTTGTGTGTCTGAATGCATTGCACCAGCTTGTTCTATTGATGACGTCAGCAAATATAACTGATTCTGATGAAATCCTTCGCAGGGTTTCCCTGGCGACATCGGAAAACCTGGACTTAATGGACCCGAAGGCCCAAAGGTGTGTTATTTATAAAGAAAATCAAGTGCTTTTAATATTTGCTGACTCGTTTGTGCAGCGTTGTGCTGTTGACTAATGTTTTCTTCACAGGGTAAGCCTGGAGCCAGAGGTTTACCTGGACCTCGTGGAGCGGCTGGACGAGAGGTGTGTTTGTTATTAATTATAAATGTGTTTTAATTAGACTTGTGAGACAACATTGACTTAATCTTGACTTTAATTTGCAGGGTGATGAGGGTCCTGTAGGACCACCGGGGCCAGTAGGACTCGAGGTGAGTTGTGAATATGTATATGAGAACGTCCCTGTTTTTGCTGATTGCTTGTCGACATTTCTTTTTTTTGCAGTTTTGAAAACTTAAATTGGAAACGTGTGATTTTGAAGTTGTTTTAGAGGCTTGCGTTGATGATGGTATCGCATTTGTTTATTTTAGACTGTTTGAAATATACATTTTTGGGTGAATCACTCAAGACAATTTTGTATGCTTTTTAGAAATTATTTATTTTCTTTTGATTTATGATTGAACATTTTATTTTTCAATTTTATTTATTGTGTTTTTTATTCATATGTTTGTTAAATATATTTTTTTTGTAAATCACTTTGAATTACCGCTGTGTATAAAATGTGCCCCAGAAATGATTTTAGATTTATTTCAATAGCACATTGAGATCATGTGATGTTCTTATTAAACACAGGCTTCATTCACTTTACACAAAGTGCTATTTATTTTGCAGTCTAGTCTGTCGTCATCATTTGTATTATAAAAATCTGAATTTTGAAAATGTGTATTGGAAAAGTGTGGTTTAGATTTATTTTTTAGAGGCCTTAAAGTTGCATTGATTATGGTATTGCATTTATTCCTTTAAAGCCGTATTGCAAATTATTGCATTTTTGGGTGAATTGACTTTAGAACTTATCAAAAATATATTATGCAAAATATATATTTTTAAATGATTTGTGGTTGAAAAATGACCAACAGTCCTCTGGCATGTTTTATATTCTATGCGAGCTCAGCCAAATGTGCTTTTACCCAATGGACCTCAAGGTGGCGCAATAGGGGATTTCAAATAGCTTTAATTATGTTTAATATATCAATGAATCATCAAGGCTGTTAATTTCTTTAGTAAAAGACAGAAGAAATGAATAAACCCAGTATCGTAAAGCAGCCTCTGCATTACATAACATCCCGCTCGGTCTCTGTTTTTCCTCTTTTCCCTTCTGTCGTTCCACTTTTTCTTGTTTAACCGAACACAGTGCTTCTCTGGCACTAACTCAGAACATTTCTGGATGTTCTCCATCATTCTGTCCTCAGACAGGTATCTGTTTTCCTCATCTCTCTCTGCGCTCAGTAATTAGAGATGTCTTGGTGAGACTTTCAGTATGTTCTCTTTGTGCTTCTGCATAAGTATGCATACTCATGTCTTGCTCCAACATAATCAAACATGTGACATAATTAATGGGTGAATCTCAAGAAGGAATGTCACATTTCAACAAAAACTAAAAAAGAGAATTATGTTTTGCAAATGATCACTTAGACATGTTAATTATGACTACTTTAATTGGTATAACTCATGCATTTCCAATGTGCATAATTTCAAGTCAAAACAGAATTATAAAGCAACATGTCTGGAAGTAAATTGAACAATAGTGAAATTAAATAATGTAATATATAATATTTTCTGTGTAGCAATGAATATATAATAAGATAAGTATTATAATGTGTTATAACTGTGGTTACAGTTAACAAGGAGTATTCCAAGGCATAATTAATGCTTTATATATAAAGGCTTTAAGTCAATTATTTTCTTCAATTTTTACTTCAGTTTATTACTTTTTATTATATTTATTATTACTTTTTTAATTTTTGTAAAATGCTTTTTAAATTAACATCTCTGTATGAAATAAGCTAAATAAAATAAATGTAGTATTGATGTATTATAACTGTTATTATGAGATGAAACAATGCATTGCAATGTGCATTACAAGGCATAATTATTGCATTAACAATAATTTTATAATGCAATATATATAAAGGCTTCAAGTAAAGTGTTGAAATAATTGTCTTCAGTTTTTACTTCTTACTTTTTAATTGTATTTTTATAACTATTTTTATTATTTTGTAAAGCACTTTTTAATTACCACTGTATGAAGTGTGCATATGAATGAAAACAAAATAATAATTTATATAATACAACAGCAGAACATCAAATGATGTTCTTAGGCTTCATTTTCTTTATACAAAATGCAATGTCTTATTTTTTTCCCTCTGAAAGTGTGTTTATATGTACAGTCTAGTCTCTGATCATTATTTATCTCATGTCTCTTTTCTGTCTGTGTTGTTTTTCCAGGGTCTGATGAGCAGTAAGGGATTATCTGGGGCTGCTGGACCTGAAGGGGTCAAAGTGAGAACATGAGCAGAATATAAACACACACAAATCTCGTCCACACACGCGCGAGGTCACTCAAACACTCTCTGATGTCTTTCAGGGCGAGCAGGGTGTCACAGGAAAGGCTGGTCCCATGGGTGAGAGGGTGAGTACAGACTGAGTTAGGGCCTTTTGAACACACTTTGACCCTCACACTGATGATGTTGTGTTTGTAGGGTCTTGTTGGCTTCATCGGTCCTGCAGGGGAGACTGGACTCGCTGGAGAGAAGGTAAGACACACCTGAAAGCATCAAATCAGCATATTATTATGATTTCTGAAGATCATGTGACACTGAAGACTGGAGTGAGGATGCTGAAAATACAGCTTTGCATCACAGGAATAAATTACATGTTACAATATATTCAAATAGAAACCAGACATTTTAAATTCTAATAATATTTCACATTATTACTGTTTTTACTGTATTTTTTGAATAAATAAATTCAGCCTTGGTGAGCAGAAGAGACTTTGAGCGTTGTGTAAATGTCTGTTTTGTGATTTATTAAGGGTGATCGTGGAGAGATGGGATTGCCCGGCCCTCCAGGAGAGAAAGGATCTACGGTACGGCACACATACACACAAATACCTCACATCAATTCTCAGTATGCGCTTCCTCCCTCGTTCTCTCCCTCAAATAATGAATGCTGTTTAAAACAGGAAGTTCACCTGTTCATCATAGGTACCTGGCACACTTCTTTCCAGTCATCAGCTCGTGTGTGTGTGTGTTTCTAGGGTATTTGTGCATGTCTAGAATATTAATTTCATTTGTGGCTGCAATATGGGTAGCAAACATACATGATATTACCTTAAAAATATACAATGAAAAAGTACAACAATACCATGTTATTTTCTTGACATATGAATGTCATAACAGCCATTAAAGGCCAAATATTACCTAATTTGATGATGCTGAGTGCATAATAGTATCAATAAAAACATTTAATCATGTAGTTCTTTCATAAGTTTTTTCGACTTATATAGGCTTTGTATTAGCTTTAATGCACTTATTCAAATTAGACATAAAATAATATCTTCAGAATCATTCATACATGTAAAAATCAGCTGAGAATTGAACAAATAGTTATAATCTATTCAGATTCAGACAGTAATCATGTGTTGTTTGTCACACCTTTTTCTGCTGATTAAGGGAGAATACAAGACTTCTTCACTTTATAAATGGTTGTTACAAGCAAAAATTGTGTAATCATGATGTACCATAGAAGATATCTCTTTGTAATGTAGTATTTTATTCATACACATACACTATATTGTCAAAAGTATTGGGACACCCCCTTCTAATGAACAGGTCTGACTACTTTAGTAGAGTACAAATCTTAATGTTTAAGCATATAATGATATTCTAGGGAATTGTGTGCTTTTAATTTAAAGCAACAGTTTGGACAGGACCCTTTGACAATGCCTCTGTGTATAATTAAAGGTTAAAAGAGAAATGATGATTCAGTCAGTGTGGAAGAACTTGACTGGTCTGCAGAAAGCAGCTGAACACTTCTGGTGTAATTGTAAAAGCAGACCTTGAGCCACAAACTCATCACCAAACACCAATGACTTGTACATACTGTATGTTTTGTATGGTGTGTGTTTGTGTTTTACATGTTTCCCATCACTTACAGGGGCACCCAGGAACCCCAGGAGAGAGCGGCCCACCAGGACCACCAGGCAGTCCAGTAAGTTAACCGCAGATAGTTTGGATGTCAAAAGCAAGCGGATGGTAGTACACAGACAGACATCATCTGCTGTCATTAGATCACTGTGCGCACCTCAGTGTAACGTTCTGTGCTTGTAGTTTGGACGGACAAAACAAACACACACTCTTAGTAGCAGTGAGAGAGACAGGAGCCAGTCTGCCTGACATTAATCCCCCCCAAAAAACATAAGTGTGCATAATTAATGGTCTATTTTTTTCTTTATGTTTTTATAGGGTGCACCAGGATCACGTGGACCTATCGGCTTGAGAGGACCTAAAGGAAGACGGGTAAGTCATCTGGGCATCATGATGCGTAAGCGTGTGGAACTCAGTTATTTTGCTTTTCTCTACAATAAAACAGAACTGATTACCAACCACCAAACCATTTCTGTTATAGTTACTTTAACGGGTAAGTTAGTCGGTTTGTTAATTAGTAGACTGGTAGCCTAGTTATCTGATAGGTATATTTTTAATTTTTGTAATTAATTATTTTTTAATTGAATTGAGTTTTAGTGATTTAGATTCTTAGTTAATTAGTTGATAGGTTAGTCATCTGAGATTTTCAGTTAAACTGGTTGGCAAGTTGAATTGTCCAGTGGATAGATTCTTAGTAATTTAACTTGTAGAACTTGTTAGACTAGTTGAACTGGTAGACTAGTTAGTCATCCAATAGATTCTGTCAGTTAAATGTAACTAGGCTAGTTAAGTTATCTGTTAGTAGATTCTTTATTAGTTGGTAAACTGATAGGCTAGTTAGTCAACCAACAGATATATTCATAGTTAATCTGGCTGACAATTTAAATAATCTGATAGATACAATCTCATTTAGTAGTTTAGTTAAACTAGTAGACTAGTTAGTCAACCAATAAATATATTTATAGCTGTTTAAAAATTAACAATGGTTTATTAACCCTAGTTATATTACTAGTTGTTATCTGATAGATTGCTTCTTTGTTAGTTAGTTGAACTGATAAGGTTAGTCGTCCGATAGATAATGACTAATTAGTTAAACTGATTGACAAGTTAAATTGTCCGATAGATAGATTCTTAGTAATTTAGTTACTGGTAGACTAGTTAGTCATTCAATAAATATATTATTTGTTAGTTAAACTTAACTAGGCTAGTTAAGTTATCTGTTAGTAGATTCTTTAAAGTTAGTTGATTAAACTAGTTAGTCATCCAATAGATATTTTCTGAGTTAAATCATCTGACAGATAAATTCTTAGTTAGTAGTTAAGTTAAACTGGCATACTGTAGTCGTCCATAGATAGATAGATTCTTAGTTAAACTTCACTAGGTTAGGTAAGTTATACATAGATTCTTAAACAGTTAAACTGATAGGCTAGTTAGTTGTCTGATAGATACATTCTTAGTTCAACTGGTTGGCAAGTTAATTCATCCGATATATTAGACCATCTGATTGATCGATTCTTTGTTAGTTACTTAATTTTATAGGCTAGTTAGTCATCTGATAGATAAGTATTTAGAATTAGTTATGTAGTCAGTTATTTAATCTGGTAGACTAGTTCATTGTCAGATAGATAGATAGATAGACAGACAGACAGACATCTTTTGTTGATGCTGGATCAACATTACTGTCCAAAAATATAGACCTAACCCAATCCCTACCCCTAAACCTAACCCTACCTATAATTTATTCCTAAAATCAGTGTGAAATGATTGCTGATTAACAAGGGTGTAGAAGCACCTAACCTTGATCATTAAACAGATATTTCCTGACAAGTTATCCCTCAATTCTGATTGGTTGATTGGAATGACGTTCAAGGATCAACAAGGGTGTAGTACTGGTGAAATGACGCTCACCGTGTTAGCTCACACACACACACACACTTGTTTTGCATTAACCAGCAGAATCAACATGAATTACTGGAGAGAAGACTGAGCAGAGGGATGCAATGGAAACAAACGTAGGAGAGTTGAGTGTCTCTGTGCCGCTGTCTGGTCTTAGTTAGAGCCCCTCACTGAGTCCGTGAATCAAGTTGTTGTCCTGATGATTTATTGATTCAATGGTCATGATTTAACCCTGTTTTATTGTTTTCTGCCTTCATTACTGAGAAGTTGAAAGGACAAACAGTGTAGCGTGTATGTGATATACTGACTATGACTGAAGACTCACATTGTTTTTATTTAAAACTTTATTTAAAACATAAGTAAAAATACTTCATACTGGCAAAGGTGAAATTAACCAATTCATCAATGGTAGAAAAATGCATTATTTATTATACATGCATTATATATAATTTTTTGTTTGTATACCCTCTTGCCACTTTTTAGTGGTATTTGCTATTGCTAAAGCAACTATTACTTTAGATATTTGAACAAAATCCCAACTCTTTTATTAAAGAACAAAAAGTCCCGTAGACTTACTGAAGGAGGAACTCAAGACTCGCCGAACACTAGGCCACGATTCTGACCTATTTTCTGTATATTTAACGTTCACGTTCTGATTAATGTCCTCATTTCTTGGCAATAAGGGCTTTTCTGTGTCAACTTCCATATGCTATCAGCGCAACAGAAAGAGATTCACAAACTGTATGTTTCTCTGTATTTGAAGTGGATTTGCTCTGCTTAGATAACAACACGAGGGACCTGCAGAATGACGTCGTTTGCGGAACTAATACGTGCTGAGAAATAATGAGCCACTTTATTTTCTGTGGTTTATGGATGTATTATAAGATGGCCGGATTATTAATAACAGTAGTAACCCATAGGAGGTATTCCAGCATATTTGACTGAGAGAGTGAAACAGACAAAGAGAGCGTGTGCCAGCTGGCAGAGGCTGTGTGATGATACGGTTTCAACAGTCTGATGGTTTTTGGCCGGACGCACACGCCATAAGTTAGTGTAATTATCAGCACGCACACACATTCTTCGAGAGGGAGCGAATGTGTGTCTGGTCTCTTGATGAAGTCCTTGTGTTCAGACTTTATTGGCGAGCCAAACCGCTGTTTGTGATTCGGTTGTTTAGGATTGTGTAGCATAAATGTGAGATTTTGGTGTGCATCCAGACAAAGACAGATGCAACATAGTTCTGTGCCATGCTTAGACCCTCAAGAGCCTCTTAAACATTGACCTACATGCACAAGTTACCCCAGATATCCCAACATGTCCCACACATCGAGATCCGACAGTACAGCGCCCCCTAGTGTTTGAGGATATACTTCTGGATTTAAAGTGTGTGCGTTCTG
>CM049884.1:24032573-24135073 GCA_027474115.1 Schizopygopsis malacanthus | reverse complement strand
TTTAGTAATTTTTCTATAATTTTGTATTTAGTAATAATTTTGTTTTAATAATTCAAGTATCCTCAACTTACTCTGTTTTAGTTCGTTTCCGAGACAAGATTTTACATTTTCCATTTTTCTAAGTTGAATTATATATTATATTATACTTACGCTTTATTTCAAGTAACATCAACTTTTTAAATAATTTTTGTTATTTTAATAATAATAGATTTTTTTTTTTTTTGCAAAATGGTGGTGGGGGTTGTTTTCGTTGCTTTCCCTCATTTTTGCATGCGTGTTTTAGGGTCCTGAAGGAAAACCTGGTAAAAACGGTGAGAGAGGGAAGCCAGGGTTTAAGGTAAGACGGTTCAAGATAAGATTTAGTTTGGTTGAAGTTATTTCATTATCTTTAATCTATTAAGCACAGTATTGACTGTACTTTCACATTGCCTGCAGGGTGCCAAAGGTAACATCGGGCACCTGGGAGAGACTGGAGCCATGGGAAAGATCGGACCAATCGGAACCACCGGACCAAAGGGCTCTCGAGGAACCATCGGACATGTGGTAAACAGATACATCAGTTCTTAGTGCTCTTTACCTGCCTCACCTTCTCTCTCATCTTTCACATCTTTGTCACTGTTGTTTCCATGAAACTTGCTACACATTACAATACATTGACTTTGACTTTCTTGCTCTGTCTCAGGGCGCTCCCGGGCGTATGGGGATGCAGGGTGATCCGGGCATATCAGGATATGAGGTGAGTGCAAACACCATCACATGATCATATTAGCACATTAACAATTCATTCTCACATCAGTGCGCTGATTTATCAACTCAAGTCCACTAGTGCTTAAAAGCTCTTTCTTTCTCTACAGGGTCACAACGGACCCAAAGGTCCAATAGGACCCCCGGGACCAAAGGGTGAAAAGGTCAAGAGTATTTATGACTCATTTTGTTTATAACATTTCATATGACCTGCACCTTAATGTCTATGCTAGAAGTGGATCTGAATACACACATCTTAGCTTTAAAATACAGGGATATAACCTCAAAGTGCCTTAAAATACCATTTAAAATTAATATTATAATGAAGCATCATCATAATATCATATTATATATTAACAGATATCATTAGGCACACTAATATGAACTGCTTTGAATCAATTTTCTATAATCATCTGATATATTGCATTCTGTAATGTTTTAGGGTGAACAGGGGGATGATGGGAAGGTGGAGGGTCCTACTGGTCCTCCAGGACTCCGAGTGAGTCTCTCTTATTATCATGTGCGAGTCTCTCTAATTTCATTAGTGATATTCGCAGCTTCATGCATGTGTTTGTGTATTTTCAGGGTTCAGTTGGAAAGCGTGGAGACCGGGGTGATCCGGGAGATCCAGGATACACGGTGAGATAAGAGAGACTACTATTGTCTAACTGCATATGAAGCACATTAGCTCATTTATTTGCACGCTGTCAGCACACACCAACATGTGACCGTTTCCTATAACAGATTAACACCTGAGACGTTTAGAGCCTGCTTTATATGGTAATTGGCTAAACATAAAATATGTTATAGATCACATGATGGTGAAAACCAATGTAAGGCGGTTTTGATTTAGGTTCATTTTAGACTCAAATATCCTCCAGCAGAAATATGGTTTGAGTGGAGATGTATGTGTTTTAATAGATCAATTATAGAACTTTGGATTAGAGACTATATACAATATTATTAGCAATGGAATGGAAAGCATCACTATTATTATAAATATTGCTCATATTTTAGGAGTTTATACAGATGGAATGGTGAGATTTGCATGATCAAACACCACTCACATACACACACACGCACACACACACACACACACACACACACACACGCGCACGCACACACACACACACACACACACACACACACGCACACATATACACACACTCACACACACACACACGCACACACACACACGCACACACACACACACACACACACACACATACACACGCACACACACACACACACACACACACACACACTCAAATAACGTAATAATAATATATAGTATATATGAATAATATTGTAATATTTTTAGTTAACTATAATAACCCTGTTTTGTATGTGCAGGGTCAGCAGGGTGTTGATGGTTTTCGAGGCAAACCTGGTGCTCCTGGATTAACTGTGCGTATAATATAATATCAGATCATAATTACAGACATGCCTGCACTCAAGCATGCACAAGAACACATTTTTGTTTATTTTTTAATGCGTTGTTAGGGTGATCCTGGTCCACGTGGAATACAAGGCCCTAAAGGATCCAAAGGAGAACAGGTAACGCTATGATTGCTATGATCTTTTGCTGGATTTCAGATTTCATGACTTATGTTTTGGAATGGCAGCCATAAACAACATGTGGTAGAAATCAGAGTCCTGTCACATACTTCAGCAATAGGGGTGTGTGTACGTTCATGCTGTATACGATTACTTCTGTGCCTTTGCTTGTTTTTCTCACATGCTTTGCTATTCTCTATCACTTTCTCTCTGTCTCAAAGGGTCAGAAGGGTAAACGGGCTCAGCAGGGAGAGCGTGGCAGCAGAGGCTCCCCGGTAAGAAGACACAGCTCTTTTGTTTTATTGGGGTGAATCTCACAAAGAAATACAGGTCTAATTTCAAATCAAATTCAGAGAAATGATCACTGCCTAAGTCATGGGTTTAGTTCCCAAGCAGCAAGCAGACACAGTTAAAACGATTTCAAAGAGCAGTAAGTTACTTTGGATAAAAGCATCTGCAAAATGTAAATAAAAATACTGCATGAAAATTAAGCCCCCCTCAAATGTCATTACTGTAAAACAAAATAAATTTCTTCACATCATTAATAATTTCGTTTGATTAAAATCAGCACTAAAAATGTTTTCTTCCCTGATAAGTTACTAAGTGCCCAGTTTTCTCTGTATTTTCTCTCATCAGGGTGTTGTTGGGTCGCCCGGCCCGAGAGGCACAGTGGGTCGAGAAGGACAGGAGGGCGTTCCTGGCACGGATGGGACCCCAGGAAAAGATGGAAGCAGAGGAATACCAGTAAGAGTTGATGATCGGATCTGATCTGTCGTTTCAGGTCTATTACTTACATCTTTCTCTTTCTTTTAGGGCGATCAGGGAGACGACGGCGAGTTCGGTTTGTCTGGTAAACCCGGAGCACCTGGGAAAGTTGGCGTTATCGGTTTACCAGGCCCACAGGGATCATTTGGTCCAAAGGTCAGAGAATAACATTTTACCACGATTATCACTCATTTATTTGTTTGTTGTTTTGTTTATTCACATCCTAGGAAAAATACAAATCGAATTTAATGAAAGAATAACACCGTTATCACATATTGATTGATTGATTTATCATTAACATCCTAGACAAACTGCAAATACATAAATAATACAAAACATGGGTGCAAAACTCACAACATTTGACCACAATTATATTTATTTATCATTAAATTATAAAGGAAAATATTTATTTATTAAGATATTAGAAGAAAAATGATTGTATTACATATATTATTATTTCTCTCAACTGGATCATTTTGATGTATGTATTTATGTTTATGTATGAATAGGGTGAGAGGGGTTTTCCTGGTCATCCTGGCCCTTCAGGAAAGAGAGGTTTTAAGGGAGGAATGGGTTTTCCTGGATCTCAGGGAGACCGGGGTCCTAAGGGCCAACCTGTGAGTACTACACCCAGACAAAAATACACCGAAACGTGCCATAAATACTGTTATTCTTCACTGTGAACTCCCCAAACGACTGTATCCTGCTTACAAAAACCCAGAGTTCATCTTGAAATAAAATATTCATGATAATCTTTGATTTAGGGTGACATCGGGGAACCCGGCTTTCCAGGGATGCTGGGAATGTTTGGACCGGAGGTGAGTTTTATCACCCATTGACAGGTATCCCGTTTAAACCAATATTCATGGTGAAAAACAGAAATGTGATCTGCCCAAGAGAAACAAACAGAGATGAGATTGTTCTGTTCTGAAAGAGGAAGCTTGTTTTATCCACACGCTCAAAGAGCGTCATAATTCACGCTCAAACTGAGGTGGATCTTTGTCAAGGAGCAGGATTTTCTCTGAAAGCCACAGCCGAGAGCTCAATAAACAGGACAAGTGCTTGTGGTTGTGGCATCCTAATTCATTCAGACTCATTCATGCCTCTGGATTAACTTGATGAACTGGAGTTATGGAAAGATGGGGAACACAGGTGGTCCTGACAGTGATAAATAGACACATGTTTAATAGTGTCCACTCCATGAATCCTCTAGTGCTGCTCATAACACACACACACACACACACACACACACACACACACAGCAGCATTAATGTTGGGTTAGGCACAGCTGTGTGTTTGTTTATGTGAGCTTGATGTTTGGCTTGTTTATTCAGGGGCCTCCCGGAGCCTTTGGACAGAAGGGCATTCAGGGGCCTAAAGGGCCACAGGGCAGCATGGTGAGCATCTATCTATCTATCTATCTATCTATCTATCTATCTATCTATCTATCTATCTATCTATCTATCTATCTCTCTGTCTGTCTGTCTGTCTGTCTGTCTGTCTGTCTGTCTGTCTGTCTCTCTCTCTCTCTGTCTCTCTCTCTCTCTCTCTCTGTCTGTCTGTCTGTCTGTCTGTCTGTCTGTCTGTCTGTCTGTCTGTCTGTCTGTCTGTCTGTCTGTCTGTCTATAAATAAATAAATCTAAAATATCTACATAAATGTCTACAAATAAGGAGTCTATCAGTTTAACTGACTCAATAGATCACATGTCAGGTTTGATCGTGTTTTTGTTGTATTGTTTTCAGGGTAGAGTGGGTTTGGCTGGACCTGTCGGTGTGATCGGCCCTATCGGTAGTCCAGTGAGTATACGTCACTCTACACACTATAGTGAGCAGTGAGTGTGTTGATATCTCACACTGCAGTCTCTCTGTAGGGCTCGAGAGGAGACACTGGCAGCAAAGGAGAGATGGTGAGGCATGGATTTATTCTTTCTCTTCAGATCTTGATATCACAGCATATCTTACAGGTTTCTCATAAACACGTTCTTTTTTTCCCATCCAGGGTTTTCAGGGACCTCGAGTGAGTCTTTACTATGACACACACAGCATTTCTCATCATCTACTGCTTGTTTATTTTAAGGCTGCTTGTCGGTTTGTAACTTGTTTATTTGTGTTTTCCAGGGTGCTCCTGGACCACGTGGACCTCCTGGACCTCCGGTAAAACACACACTTCTTTCAGAAACACACACATTTACTTTAGACACCGATTTGTGTCTAAGCGTAATGATAGCAGTCTAACCCAGAAACGGTTCCATTTTTAAAATGCTAATAAACCATTTTAAAATGTATTTATTTGTAAATTGTCCTGAATGTCCCCAACAAGACATTTTGTCAGATTCTACTCCATTGTAGGGACAATTTAGTCCCCAAACTGAAGTAACTAAACCCCATACACACATACACACATATCTCTACTATGTTTAAATAATATCAGTATTATGGTTGTGATTAATTGTTTTATTATTCGGTTCTCTACAGGGTCCACTAGGAATCCCACTGGCTATGGTAAGAAATTTTAATAACCTTATTTAATTATTTTAAATGATATATTTATTGGTTTATGTTTTATTGATTCACTTTTTTCTTTCATTTATTCACACATTCAGTGTTATATTCTGTGTCCGTGTTATTAAGTTTGCTCATGTGCCTGTATGTTGTAGAAACAAGACTTTGATTTTGGATTGGCGCAGCCAGTTTTTATGGAGACACATACACATAAAATAGAGGTGAGACCATTCAGACACATACACACATTTAAAATAATTCACTATAATTGTTTTTGTTTGTTTTATTGGCCATTTACTCACCTAACAAAAATATGTTCTAAAAACGTTTTGCTAATGTTTCTATTAAGTCATGAACATTTTATTTCTGATTGTTCTCTGAACATCCGTTTTTTAAATGTTTTAAAAACGTTTCATTTATGAGTTATGCAACACTAAGGGAACATTCCATTTAAAAAAAATGTCAAACATGATGTGAATGTTACTTTTGAATGTTCTCTGAACATTCTGAAACAAGTACTTACATGTAAAAAAATATAGTAGATGAACATCCAACTGGAATATTTCAGAAGTAAACCATTCTAATGAAAAATGTAGTGCTGTCAAAGTTACGCGTTAACGCAAATTCATTTTAACAGCACTAATTTTATTAACGCGTGATTAACGCAGCGCGTATTTTCTGTTTGACCCGTGGCCTAGCCACAACTTTAGCAACATTTCAGACCCCTTTAGCGACTTTTTTCCCTCCAAAAAAGAGACCAAACCTTATTTAGTTTCTGAGAATCGCTGGTAATGGTGCGCGAGCGCGAGGTCTTGCTGTCCCAGCTCTCTCTCTCTCTCTCTCTCTCTCTCTCTCTCTCTCTCTCTCTCTCTCTCTCTCTCTCTCTCTCTCTCTCTCTCTCTCTCTCTCTCTCTCTCTCTCTCTCTCTCTCTCTCTCTCTCTCTCTCTCTCTCTCTCTCTCTCTCTCTCTCTCTCTCTCTCTCTCTCTCTCTCTCTCTCTCTCTCTCTCTCTCTCTCTCTCTCTCTCTCTCTCTCTCTCTCTCTCTCTCTCTCTCTCTCTCTCTCTCTCTCTCTCTCTCTGCGTCTACTCTGTTCAGCGAGCGGCAGAGACGAGCAGCACGTTCAGATAAACACAGATATTATGTTGCTTCTCTAATTTTACATGCAAGTATAGCCGAAGTCACAGCACAAATATTTATCTTTGATACAAGATAAATACAAGATTTCATCAGACGACGGCTCGATTATCAGTATTTTTGTGCAGATTAACATCTCGAAAGGGAGAGCTGGTTATTTAGTCAATGGGTTGCGTTTCTGTCACTATTTCATGTTAAATCCGTTGTCTGACAACAGAAACAGAAAAAAATTCTGTTTTATTGAGAATTTAGGTGCATCAAATCAAAATACAGTATGTGGGCACAGAGAGGGAAAAAAAATAATAATAAATAATATAGGCTATGTACATTTTGCATGTTCTGAAGAAGAGCTGCCCTGACCAGCAAATAATGTATACAGGTTTGTGTAAACTTCTCAGTGCAAAGAAATTTCTTTTTTCATGAGTCTAATAGACATGAACAAGTTATTTGAAAAACATCTATGACCTTTGAAACATGTCTAGTCTTCATGCTCTTTGTTGACTATGGTTTCAATAACAATAAACATACATTTGCATAAAGCATCCATATTTGTCCAAAATTTGCTTTTTGATTAGAGTATTAAAAACTTAAAAAATATTAATTTAAGCTACATTTAGAATAAATTAATTGCGATTAATCATGAGTTAACTCATGCCAATCATGTGTATATATGAAGATTTTCATCGATTGACAGCCCTAGAAAAATGTACAAATACAATTTTTGTGCTAATGTTTTGAGAACACCAGTAAAGACTAGAATATCTGAACATTATTAGAAGAATGTGTATTGCTCGTATCTTTGAAGGAACATTGGCAGAACGTTAAAGCACAGTTGTGTTGTTAGCTGTGTTTTAAAGGCTGTCTCGATGCTCTCTCAGGGTCGGGGTCTGATGGAGATGCCCATGTTGGATCAGGCTCCAGAGATCCTGCGGACTCTCCATTACCTGAGCTCTCTGGTCCACAGCCTGAAGAACCCGCTGGGCACACAAGATCACCCCGCTCGACTCTGCAAGGACCTGCACGACTGCCGGGACACGCTCTACGATGGTGCGTGTGCGTTGGGCCTGAAAAGAGTTTCATTGTAGAGATAAATACCACTTATAGCATCTGCAGATCATGTTCATATTTCAGTCTTTCAAATTGCATGTTATGTTTTGCTAATATATTTGTGTTCTGTTATGTTCAGGCACTTATTGGATCGACCCAAACCTGGGCTGCTCCTCAGACTCTATAGAAGTGACGTGTAATTTCACCGGTGGCGGACACGCACCTGCCTCAGGCCCATCACCACAGCCAAGGTCTGCAGCATTCAGATGTTACATCATTATTTTTTTTATTTGATAAATGCATGTCCTTGTATCTTGCGAGGATGTGTTTACAAAAGAAGTTCATAAGTATACTGTGTTTCATTGGCTGGTTGCAGCTGGAGTTCAGTGTCAGACGTGTCCAGATGAACTTCCTGCATCTGCTGAGCGCCGGAGCGGAGCAACGAATCACTATCCACTGCTTGAACGTGACAATCTGGAGCCACGCCCCCTCTGAGCCTCCGTCCCAGAATGCAGTTTGGTTCCAGGCGTGGACCGGAGAGACGCTGGAGCCGGATGTGTTAGCAGACACCTGCTGGGTGAGCGTTCCCCTTCAAAAAGCTAGCAATCATCCAAAACACCTTAGCAACCTTCACTTAAAAATAGCCACAGCAATCTTTGCATTATGTGCAAAGAAAATAAAAAAATTAACTGTTTCTGTCAAGGTACACGTTAAAGGAACACTCCACTTTTTTTGAAAATAGGCTCATTTTCCAACTCCCCAAAAGTTAAACCAGTTGAATTTTACCGTTTTTGAATCCATTCAGCCGATCTCCGGGAGCACTGTTAGCGTAGCTTAGCATAGATCATTGAATCTGATTAGACCGTTAGCATCTCGCTCAAAAATCACCGAAGTGTTTCGATATTTAAAATAGTTTTCCTATTTAAAACTTGACTCTTCTGTAGTTATATCGTGTACTAAGACCGACGGAAAATGAAGAGTTTTTGGCTAGGAACTATATTCTCATTCTGGCGTAATAATCAAGAAACTTTGCTGCCGTACCATGAGTGCAGCAGGCGCAATGATATTACGCAGCGCCTGAAAGTAGTCCCCAGCTATATCATAACTAGTTACCTAGCTGTTACTAGATGTAAAATGGAGGAATATGATAGTCATGGTTATTTGTTTTAGCACAAAAAAAGCATAACTAAAGAATAAATACAGACTTGTACATATAAGTAGGAATGAAAAGCACCAGTTGTAAAAATTGACCAAATAAAAGAAAGAATAAGAAATCATAATAATCAGGGTTGTTATGAATAATCTGATCGTTTGATTTGCATCCAGCAATTATTCAAATATTATAAATGAAATATTTAAATGTGCTATTTAATTTAAATACATATAAATAAATAAAATATGTGTTTTATATTAGTCATTAGTTTTATATAGTTGTTATATTTATTTGTTTTAATTTATTTTTTAATATCTCCTTTTAGCTTTGATTTATTATTATTTCAGTTTTAGATTTAGACACCATAGATCCTATGGACACTTTTGTATGCATGTCGTCACCGATTGTGTGTTTTGTATTTTATAGCAACTGAACGGTCGCTGGCAACACGCTGACTTCCTGTTCCGGGTGTCGGACCCTGCCTTACTTCCTGTCGTACGCATAGGCAACTTACCAAAGACAATGGCCTCATCACGCTTTCACCTAGAAGTCGGACCTGTGTGCTTCCTGTAGTGTGTGTGAGAGTGTGCGTGTGTGTGCTTGTCAAACACACAGGCCCCGCCCACGTCGACATTCAGCCACTGATTGGACTGCAGAAACAGAAAGAGGTGGTGTGGGCGGGGCTTTGGGGGATTTAGCACTAGAGACTCCTACAGTCTAAAGGAAACCCTGCCCCTACCAGCCATGGATGTCCAATCAGATTTGACTCCTCTAGAAAACAAGCCAATCATCTCGCAGGGACGAACACTCAGGACATCCGGGCCGGAGAAACTGCCAAGCCCCCTGTCTCTGTCTTTCTCTCTTCTTCTCTGTCTGTTTCGGCCTATTTCTTTGGTGCTTGCTCTCTCAAATTAATAATAATAATAATAATAAGTTATTATAATACTTGTGCTTTTATAATAAGAATCAGCAGTTTATTGAAGAGATTAATTAAGATCATTGAGAGGTATTATATGTACATATACACTTATTGTTTATCTGATTTTTATATGGTAATTTTGTCACATGTAAAAAAATGCTAAAGTGCAATAGGAAAACGAAGAAAAATAATTGATTATTGATTATATATCAAGTGTGTGTCTCATTAAGGAAGTTTTTTCAGGGGTGTTGTCATTCAAACGAGGCATTTTAACACTCCATCAGACAGGGAAGTGTGTATGTGTTTGTGTGTAAATGAAGTTTGGAAGGGTGTGTGTGTGTGTGTGCGGTGTGTGTGCGTGTGTGTGTGTGTGCGTGCGTGTGTGTGTGTGCGTGCGTGTGTGTGTGTGTGTGTGTGACGGATCAGTAAACAAATGAAGGTGCATGTTTCTATCAAACGTACAGACACACCTCTGCATATCAACATACATGACCCTTGTTTTTAAAACAGCCTGTCACTTTAAGGGGGCGTGTCTCAATCAAATGGGTGTCTTGTTGAAAGGGGTTATTAGGGTGAATCCCTCATGAAAACACATCTGGGTCATATTTCACCTAAAAAGAGAAGGAAAGCACACATTTGCAATGGTGACATTTTTGTGACATATTCACCCCCATATGCATTTTCACATGTTTATAGTTACTTTTATAATTTGGATTATTTGCTATGAAGATTATTACAGAAATACAGACATTTTGAATGGCTGATTATTACAGTAAATATAACAGTAATGAGTATTTCAGGCACAAATGTGTTTAATTGTCATGAAAATGTCACCATGCAAATAATGGACCTAAAAGGCTTTCTTTTGACTATGCAAAATGTACTTTGTATTTCTTTTTTTTTCTTTTTTTTTTTGTCTCTCTTTCTATTGATGCTGTTCAACAAGAGAGAAAAAAATAACACTTTGACTGAGACATTACTTATTGAAGCATTTTTTCGATAAATAATTATTTATCTCACAAAAAAAGTCAGAAGACAGAATTGGGAAAAGATTGAGTAAATTGAGTAAAAATTCTACATTGAATTGAGTAAAAATTCTACATTTTGAGAAAGTCCAGAAAGAAGGGGAATTACAAGAAAAAGTCTCAATTAGCGTTTTCAAAAATAATTATCCATAGTTTTTTTTTTACTCTCAAGCACAATCTATCACAGTAGTTTATGTATTTCTTTTGATTTTGGGCTAAACTATGACTCAGTCGTGTTCTTGATCTCCGGTAACAATGGTGCTAGTTTGAAGCTGTTGTGAAGTCGATGCTTTTGTTTAGTGCCCGTGTTATTCTGATGTTAGTGTGAATTGTGTGTACTTTAAAGGTGCTCTCAGAAATACAAGCCAAATCCAGATCCGTCGTTCAGTCTGCGCAGACGACGCGATAAGCTTGTGTGCAGAAGTTTTGTTCTTTCACCTCACCTGCACAATCTAATGCCTTTGTAAGGGAAACATTTCTGTAGCTGGAACTTTGTCCATCAGAAAGTGCAAATATTGATCATAATCTCTTAAATCATTGCGTTCTCTACAACGACAGTTCTGTTCGAAGCGTTTTGTTTCTTTATTCTTCATGACCGTGTGTATAATTCTGCAGCTTTGATGTATACAGTGAGTCCCTTTTGCTAATTTAATGTTATTTAAATGTTACAAACGCGCTTTTAACCAAATTCTCTGTTGTGACAGAGTTTCTCTCCAGGTAACTTTATGCGTTTGCCGACTGCTCTTACGGTTGATAGATTTATTTTATGTGTAAATTTGGGGTTCCAGAGAACAATATATTGCTTTTTTCAATCTGTTTTTATTTTTCTATCCTGATTATTTTTGTCTAATATTAATAATAATAATAATCTAAAGTCGTACTGTACCAGGACCGTGTTCTATATTAGTTCTAAGATGAATTCTAAACATGTGAACGTTCAGTGTAAGAAGGTTGGAAATCTGATTACCTCAATGCTCTGTCATTTCTGTTTGTGAATCTTCAAGGCTCCGTAATCTCACCTCTGTCACCTTCATCGTAATCAGTTTCTTCTCTGAACACGTCCTCCGAACTGCTCAGTGTTGTTCTTCGTGTCAGTTTCTCCGTACTTGGTTAAATATGTGGATTCTGAAATGGAATTAATGCTTACATACCCAATAAAGATGTTCTTACACCAAAGTCTGCATTTGGTGCTGTTGATTAAGACTTTAGTCAGGTTTGACGCCATTTTGAATCTGTATGAAAACTATAGGGATAGATATTAGATATTAGTCTTTCGAAGAATGGTGTTTAAAGGACCTAGATCATGTACTTTTCAAATGACTTTTTGTCTACTGAAAGTTGATTAAGTTTCGTCATGTGAACAGTCGTTATGTGGTTAAACAGCAAATTCAAATTCATTGAACGTGTTTACTTCAGTCCCTCACAGCCTCATTTTCATTCACATTAAAAATTAAATATAGTGATATTGACTCAAGTCTATACAGATATAATTACTGATCTATATGATGATGATGATATAAAATATGGTCTTTTATAAATCAGTGGACACTGCGGACTCTATTTTAAACATAAGAACAGGCTTAGCCATAACTTGAATGCACGAGGCTTCGGTCCATTAAGATCTACTTCCTGTTATTTTTATTGGTACTTCATATTGCAAATTGGTATCTTGTATTGTTTTAATGTATTGTAATTGTAATTGCACTGTGTACCTCTTACAGCACTTATTCTTGTAGCGTACATTTAGCAGCTCATAAATCAGAAGACTTGCACATTCACATAAAATAGCGTACATCAGCGATGCAAAAATAATTTGGACAACTCAAATAGTAATACAAGACAAATCAAGATCTTTGGCTTGTTTTAAAAATCAAGATCTTTATTTTCCATTATGGTACTCATGACATTCCTAGCCAAGGAAAAATATGTCATACCACAAGTAGCTATTTATTTGTCCATTTATTAAAAACATGCAATTTTGCCAAACTGGTTATTTAAATGCATTTATTTAGTATTTTACAGTAGACTTGATTTACAGTGATTGCTCGTGGAGTTTAATACAATTAATATAGAGACAGTCTGGCACTGACTAGTTCTTCAACCCAATGTTTTGCAACTGCAGCGATTTGAATGACAAATGAGTTGCAGTAAAAAAACTCCTCTACACACAAAGATTAATAGTATTTAACCTGATGACGGGTTTACCTGCTTTACAGGCACATTTTAAACGCTTACAAATACAGTACACTCTAAAAATAAGGCTGTAAAAATATAAGTACATTACATTTTCAAGTTAGTTATTTTTATTATTTGAAGTACATTATTTGGCAAGAATGTCAAATGTTCTAGGTACACACACACACACGCACGCGCACACACACCTCAAACGATCACCTGATAAACTACTCTGTATTCTGTATTTCCTTCTCTTTTTTCACTAACAAACTTCACCAAGATTGACAATCAGTGTTGATCGAACTGAATTTAGATGTACCTGCTCTGAATGATGTTGAATAGACTCGCTCAAGCTGTAGTTCTGCATATGCGCTTCATAGAAGAATGTGTGCAAGAACTACAAAAGTGAGAAATACGAAGGGGGCGTGTCCTGAAGTGGAGTGGGCGGAGCCATGGAGGTCGTGTCCACAGAGCGCGTGTTCCAACAGCAGGTGATTCTCAGGTGTGATGCCTACAACACACGTTTCAATCATTACTGCGCAATTGACCGTTTTAAGTAAAACTAAACACTTTTTTTGAGGATAATTGAATTAGAAATACATATTTTATTACCTTGGCAACTAACTGAAATAAGTTTAAGTACTAAAACCTAATCAAAATGAAAAAAAAAAAAAATCAAACACAAATTAAAATTGGAACTAAATGTATATTTAAAATATTAATAATGCAATAATGGTATATACACAATATTACAGCAAGACATTACTGATGACAGGGTTATGAGATACACAAATTTGGGTTAAATTGCCTCATCACATATAACATCTGAGTTATTATGTGACAACAGAAGCATACTAACATCTACTCTTTTATTATTTAATGTTTAGGAGAGAAATCTATTATCAAGAGAACCGTGTGATGTTTCATTAGATCTCTCACACTGCCGCTCTGAAACATCCTCAGTCTTTATTACACCTGCATCTAAAACAGGTATTTATTACCGAATATTGTCATAAAATATTACACAACTTAATGAATTATCTACTACAACTGAAACAGCAGCACCTTAATCTAAAAAAATCTGTAGTTAATGTTTTTAAAAGAAGTCTCTTACCAAGGTCGCACTTATTTAATCAGAAATACAGTAAAAACATTGTGAAATACCATTTTTTTAAAGTTTTCTATTTGAATATATTTTAAAATGTAAATTATTCCTGAGATCAAAGCTGAATTTTTCAGCATCATTACTTCAGTCAAGTGTCACATGATCCTAAAGAAACTGTGAAAACAAGAGTTTTCAGGATTAACAGATACATATAAAGTAAAAAAACAGTTTTATATTTTAAATATAAATCTCTTGTAATTTAAATGTCTTTTCTGTCACTCACATCAATATCCTGTCCTTGCTTGATAAAAGTATCCTATTAAAAATAAAACATACCTTAGTGACCTCAAACTTTTGAACTACCGTATGCCTCTGTAACCATATATCTGCTTTTATGTATTTTAGAAAGTACATCTCTTCAGCATTAAAGTGTGTAATCCTCAGTGATCTGTCAATCAATGATGCCCGCCCTTATATGGTCACAGGAAATACACGTGCCATTATTGATGAGCAGTGTCCCGTTTCCATCATTACACAACGAGTCGATATAGAGCACGAGGATATAAACGAGGGCCACAATAAAAGCATGCACTTTCTGTATTATTTCAATGTTTTTAAAGTAATATTTATAACACAAATGTGACCCTGGACCACAAAACCAGTCATGATCTTTGACCCCTGTTGGCTATTGCTACCATTGGTTTCGCGGTCCAGGGTCACAGAATGAGGTCAAACTCACTGTGCTGTGACCATTCCTCCCAGAGATGCTGGAGTTCCTCGTCGTGTTCATGACTGTGATCTGGAGCAAAACACATCACGAGATTAGACATGACACTTGAAGAGGACAGACAGAATGTAAGAAGCGGTCTCGCACCGTCGCTGTGCTGGAACAGGAGCTGCCGCAGCTCTCGCAGGGCTCTCGTCAGGTTCTCCAGCTGGTCGTGGAGGTGGATGTTCTCCTCGATCAGAGCGTGGATGGTGTCCTGCAGCTCAAACGCTCGACAGCACACGGTCAGCAGCACACAGACACACACACAGCGCAGAGCCGGCGAGCGACGCATCCTGAACACATCAGAACGACATCTCTCAGTGGAGCTTCTGCAGGCTGAGTCTGATACAGTGAGAGAGCTTCATCCGGATCGATTCAATCATTAATGAACTCATGAACAGAGCGTGATGCAGCCGCTGCACTCATCAAACCAGCGACCAACACACTGAACAATAGTGCTCCGAACAACTCATCTGTCGTGTTATTCACCAAAACTACCACAGCACGCTTCAGCTCATTGATGTTAAGCCGAAATACAGCGGCCTATAAATTAAAGCCATTTGCAAACATTAAAATAATATATATAAAAAAACGAATAAAACTTGAGCTAAAAAAAAGATACAGTACTTTACCATGAAGAAAAAAATTGATGGACAATTCATAGCAACAAAAAAACTGAACATATTAAACAATTCAATATTAATAAATGCTTTAATAATGGCAAAATAAATACTTTGCTATATTATGAGATTTGAGAGCTGCAGCAGAGATTTCCTGTGAATTAAAATTAAATAAAAATATATTGTGATAGTTAAGGACAGGTTTGGAATGATGAGTGAATAAATGACAGCGTGTTCATTTCTGTGTGAATTCAGCTTTCTGCAGATTAGTTTATCTTTAACAAAGAGCACCATGGGGAACTCTGGGAAACATCTATTTTACATTTACACAAGATTCATACACCTTCATGTAAGGAAAGAAGCAAAGGGGAAAGTCACTCTCCAACACAGCAAAAAATGACATACGCATTAAGCTCAAACCACAAAGTGGTTTAATGCTTTAGCTTGCCTTAATGACATTAGATTATAACTACTTATAATAACTCATTAAACATTCGTCTGCTTTTAGCATTGTTTAGATAAAATGCATAAGCATAAACTTTAAGCCACCATTTAGGCCCATCAAAACTTGGTAAATTGTTGCTTTGCTTCATTCACTCATGAAATGCCCACAAGTAACGGCAGAACAACCTGTTGAATATGCATACTTCACAAGTAACCAGAGGTTCAATGCATTGTGAGTAGACTGATACAAATGAGACCTGGCGATAAAAAACTTTGACCAAAAGCGCTTTATTAAAGTCAAAAGTTGAACAATTTATGAACTCTTGGGAGTCCTGGTGCGCTTCTTCCTCACCACCACAGGCTTCTGACTCCTCAGGATGGCGCTGACGCGTCTCAGAGCAGCCTGAGAGAGAGAGAGAGAGAGACATCTACTGAACACGTGTATGCACTCCATAGTTGATTTATATGTCACAGCATGCTCTCGCTGTGGAGCATTAAACCGCTTACATGGTACATTGCATTGAAATATTTCCTACAAGCAAAAGGTGTTCTACTACGAAGAACTAAACCGTAAAACGTATGTTTCAAAAGAGGGCTCTGTGAACTCACCATGCGCAGGTCCCTCCTGTATTTATTCTTGCGGATGATGTTCCTCACGCTGGTGAGGGTGGCACGGGAGTTCTTGTTCACTGTGATTTTCTCGTAGGAGGTGGCAGGTTTAAACGGACCTGAAACACATGCATGCTTTTAACTTCGACAGAACACTAGCAGACGTTTAAAAGCAGAGATGTCTGGCATTAATGGCTGATTTCAGAAATAAAGCACATTGCTGTATCATCCTCTGGCTTGAGACTAACAGCATTTGATTCCAAAACAAATATGCAATCTTACAGCATCCTACTAATACGCAACCGGACATTCCCTGAGCTCCGATAGTGTCTCAAGTCTGAATCCCTGAACCTGGAAGTGCGCGCTCACCTGCACGTTTCTTCAGGACGACGACCACACCTTTGCCATCAGCGGCCGGCTCGATGCCAACGGTCTTACGGTGAATGAGACCGTTGAAGCGGAAAGCATTCCTGGCCTTAAGGTTATTTGGCTCCTGAAAAACGAAATCAGAAAGCAATGATTACTTAATATGTATTTAAAAAAAAAAGTCAAATGAGCAATACAGAGGAACAACTACAGCAATGCTCCAGTGGATCGGACATTTGTTCTGACAGGGTCACAAACAATAGTTAAAAAAGAAACACTGCAGTTAAATGGATAATTGCGCATTGTTTGGATAACATGATACTATTTGTACCAAGGTTATTTCAGTAGAAATTCATGTCCCTTGATATAAGCTAATAAAATGACACAGATATGAAGACAGGCAGGTCATGACATCCATTACAAACTGGAAACGGTCATATCTCAGGCTAGTAAATCACTTATGCATATTCAAAAGTGTCAGTTTTCCAAATTCGTCCATTACTGGAACACATCAGCAACTTAAAACATGCGCGAGATCAACCCTGAAGCAGATACACTAGGTGACGAGCACATATGGCTGGAAAAGAGTTCTCTCGTTTTCTCAACTCGGCCTAATCCAAGTCTACATCAATTCTATTTCTGCATGCAACACTAGGAAATACATAACAGCAGCTTATTGATGTGTGAATTCAACAAAAGCCCTGTCTCAGCAGTAAGTCTTCAGTCTTACAGTGCTGTAGGTCTGCTTGTTCCTCTTGATTAGGAAACACGAGGTGTTCCTGATGACCATCCACTGCAGGTAAGGCGATGCCATGATGACGTCCTGAATGCATGAATCAAAGCCACAAATATCACATATAGACCATATTCAATAACAGACAGTTTACATCAAATACAGAAACTGCACTTTAATTACAGAACAAATCTTTTTTCTCTATGTTCCTCTATTTGTTTTTGTTACATGTTGTATTTTTATTCAAATGTATATAGAAGAGATAGTCAGATAAATAACGTATACAGACGAATATAATGTGTGCATGTAACATTACTCCTGTCAAATCACCAACGCAAAAGATTCTCATATAAAACTAGAGCTGTAAACAGCACATAAACCTACTTAACGTTACTAACATAAGTGAAGCTCAGATAGAGAGAAACTCTCAGTCTGGACTGATCTTCACCCGAACTATCGACGCGGTGCGTGACTCTCTCGCGCTCACTGAAGGCCTCGCTAAACACCGGCAGCGTTTATAATGACATTTCATTCTTTTTACTGTCACTACACCAAATACTATAGCTCATAAGCAGCTTATAACATATTTGACGCCGATATATACCCGTTCAATGCTGAAATGTGCGTGATAAAGCGTTTAATCTAACGTTAAAAAGCAACACAAGGCGACCACGTTACCTTTTCAGCAGAGGAAGAGCGAGGGGAAGGAATGAGTTCCGGTTCCGCTGGAGCTTTCGTACTTTCTTACGCCTCTGTGAGAATTCGTAACTTAGACATTTGCCTTCTATTTCAGACTGTATAAAATTACAAACAAAAAAATATGTCTTCTATAATAGATTTTGGGACATTTCTTTAAAAAAAAAATTTAAATATATATTTTTAATCAGGACTATATTTTTTTATGCACAGCGCGGAGGGAGATGAGCAGCTCATCCGTCAGTGGTGCAGTCGGTGTACGTCACGCGCTCTGTGCGCTCTACGTCATTTTCGTGCGTTCTCTAACCATAACAACCCAGCTCTGAGATGTCTGCTGTTAATACATTATTATGATTCTTAATTCAGCCTCATTTAGGACAGATATATTATATAAATGGCAGAGTATAGACAGATGATAATATTATTCGTATGATTAAATAAGCAGTTAATCTTCATCAGCCAATGCTGCAGTGATGGAGGATGATGAAGATCTGGAGACTCTGGGAGAGAAACTGTATGATCTGTTATATCCTAAATACACTGAGATGACACCTAAACTTACAGGTAATACAGAATCTGTCTGTCTGTCTGTCTTCTCTCTCTCTCTGTCTGTCTGTCTGTCTGTCTGTCTGTCTGTCTGTCTCTCTGTGTCTGTCTCTCTCTCTGTCTGTCTGTCTGTCTGTCTCTCTCTCTGTCTGTCTGTCTGTCTGTCTCTCTCTGTGTCTGTCTGTCTGTCTGTCTCTGTCTGTCTGTCTGTCTCTCTCTCTGTCTGTCTGTCTGTCTGTCTGTCTCTCTATCTGTCTGTCTGTCTCTCTCTCTGTCTGTCTGTCTGTCTGTCTGTCTGTCTGTCTGTCTGTCTGTCTGTCTGTCTGTCTCTCTCTCTCTGTCTGTCTGTCTGTCTCTCTCTCTCTGTCTGTCTGTCTGTCTCTATCTCTCTGTCTGTCTGTCTGTCTCTCTCTCTGTCTGTCTGTCTCTCTCTCTGTCTGTCTGTCTCTGTCTGTCTCTCTCTCTGTCTGTCTGTCTGTCTGTCTCTCTCTCTGTCTGTCTGTCTCTCTCTCTGTCTGTCTGTCTGTCTGTCTGTCTGTCTGTCTGTCTCTCTCTCTCTCTGTCTGTCTGTCTGTCTGTCCCTCTATATGTCTGTCTGTCTGTCTGTCTCTCTCTCTCTCTCTGTCTGTCTGTCTGTCTGTCTCTCTCTCTCTGTCTGTCTGTCTGTCTCTCTGTCTGTCTGTCTCTCTCTCTGTCTGTCTCATCTTGATGATCCTAGTTGAACTGTATCTGTGTGATGTTTGCAGGTATGTTGTTGGAGTTGCCTGCTTCTGTTGTGTCTCAGATGTTGTTTGATGAAGCTCTGCTGACTAAAGCTCTGGAAAGAGCACAGACTGCTCTCATGTCACCTGACAACAGGTATGACAGTTTAAAAAAAAAGTGAACTTAAAATGCAAAATAATGGACAGTTTGCAGATTTGAGCATGTAATGTAGTGACATCACATGACAACAATTTACATTTACAAAGCAACGTTTTTTGCAAAGTACATTATATTTTTGCAGTATGCGTGTTTGAGAAGAACCCACAACCTTTTGCGCTGACGCAATGTTTGAGCCAAAGGAACACTTCAACAATGAAGGCAAAGTGTTCACCCAAAAATAAACACAAAGGAAGATATTTTGAAGAAAGTTTTAACCAGGCTGTTTTGGGGTTATACTTCCATAGAAGAAAAGAAAATACCATTTCAATGGTGCCCCAGAACTGCTCTGTATGAATATCTTCCTTTGTGTGAACAAACACATTCATACAGGTTTGGAAATACATGAGGGTGAGTAAATGATGACACAATTTTCATTTTTGGGTGAACTATCCCTTTAAAATCATGTTTCTATATAAATAACCTTTTAACATTGTGGGCAACAGCGGGGAAAATAAGTTTTGACACATCAGCATTTTTATCAGTAAGGGGCTAACTATTGACACAAAATTTCCACCAATGCAAATATTGAATTCTACATTCACTGAGAAATCATAATAAATAAAGTGAAATGACACAGGGAATAAGTAGAACACATGAAGACATGGCTAGAAAGCAAGGAGATCTGAAACAATGAGAGAGGCCCCCTATCAGTACTAATTGATACAGCTGCTTTAGTCCTAATATGGCCTATAGCTTCTCATTCTAGGACACCAGGAAAACTTCAATGGGTAAAAGCAAAGAACTCTCATCTTCAAATCGGAAAAATTTTGATGGGAATGGTTATAGGCGCATTTGAATGCTGATGTTCCTGTGAACTGTGGGGGTTGGAAAGAGCATGTTCACCATAAACCGGCCACGAAGGTGCTCCACAGATCCCTGTCCGAGGAGTCCAAAGAATAATCAGGAGAGTTCTCCAAGCGGCACTCGGGCAGAATTCAGGAAGACTGCATCAGCATAGAAGAAAAAAAAATACTATGCATGTTGAGCTCAATGGCATTTGGAGAAGCCCCTGTGAAAATTGAAGAACTTTTTGCTACACACTGGAGAAGTTTCCCACATGGTTTTCTTCAGCAATATGGCAGACTTCATATTATTGAAGGCAGGATGAATGGAGAAATGTACCGGGACATTCTGATAAAAATCAGCCATCTACCAGAAACTTCCTGCTGAAAATGAAAAGAGGGTGGAATTTCAGCACAATTCCCAAACACAAGGCCAAGGACACAATGAAGTGGTTTCAAAGAAAGAAAACAGCTGTTGAATGGCCCAGTCAATCACCTGACCTAAATCCCTAGAAAACTATGGAGAGAACTGAAGATCAAAGTTCATAAAAGACAAGGAACCTTCAAGATTTAAAGACCATTTGTGTGGAAGAATGGGCCAGAATCACTCCTGAGCAATGCAGACGACTTTTCCATACAAGAGGGTCTGAACTATCACCCAAAGGCTTTACAAAGTATTAAATAAAGTGTTCAATACTTATTCCCTGTGTCATTTCTTTATTTATTATGATCAACTTGTAACTTAATGTTCTGATTTCTTTGTATGAATTCAATATTTTTATGGCTACATCTGGTGGAAATTTTGTGTCAATAGCCCACTTAGAAATCCCCTTACTGATAAAAATGCTGATGTGTCAAATACTTATTTTCCCCGCTGGGTATTATATAATCTGTAGTGTTGTATTCCTAGTGAACCCGTGTCTCTCACTGACGATGCGGCGTCTGTGTCCTCCGACTCTCTGGGTGAACAGCTGTATGACCTCATTGACCTCTACAACACTGGACACACACACAGAAAATAACAGGTACATTTACTGACACACTGCCAAAAGACACCAAATAAAAATACAATGAATTGTAATGTTGCCATGACAAATATTCAGGCATGTTATTGGAGCAGAAGAAGGAGGCGGTGCTTCAGCTGCTGTCGGATCATTCGCTCCTCGAGGAACGAGTCAAGATCGCCTGGAAAACCTTGCAGGAGTAGGTGCTTTAGATTTCTTATTAGCAGCATTGAGTGGGTTTCAGAATTCAGATCGTGTGTTGGATTCAAATCAATGTTGAGCTGGAGCAACAGAAAGAGCAATTCCTACATTCACTAAAAATCCAACACAGCTTCACAAAGGTTTAGTGACGACAAAATACATCATTTTATGAATAATACACAACCCTGTTTATTAGTGTCTGACAAACTCATATTAGCAAGAATTAGAAAGATTACACAGCCTAATTTAATAAAGAGTTCAAATATATAAATAAAAACGTTCCATCACAAAATACGAATGTTTTGTTTATTAGATATGTATAATTAACTTGTCAAAATAACAAAATCGTTCAAAAGTTTGACAAAATGAAGTACTCAAAATGGCATAATTCAATTTACAATCTGCAAAGGTGTGGAAAAAGCAGAAATCAGGATTAGGCATAAAATAATGTCTTCAGAATTATTTGTACTTGTGAAAATTGAAGAAATATTTGTAAACAAGCTCAGCTTTAGATTAATATCTGTGTGTCTGCTGATTATACAAGACTTCCTGCTATGAAATGCATCATATTTAATAAGACAGTGTGATGTGCTCGAGCAAAACAGACACTATTTTTGTAATGAGCACTTCAAAATGAGTAAGAAACAAGTATTGGATGTCATCCAGCAGAGAGGATGACGATTTTCTGGACAGTTTGAAACATGCAAGAAAGAACTGCTGTTTATCTGCGGCTCAGGCAGGGTGAAGAGTGGACAGACGTGAGTGACGGAGAGGAAGAGGAATCCATTGGAGAGACGCTTTTCAATGTTGTGCATCAGTTAGACCCCACCCACTGCGCTGACATCACCGGTGAGTTACTCCGCTCAGTTCAGCACAGACTTCTTAACTTGAGATGTGTGTGATATGATGAATGTGTGAACATCAGGGATGCTGCTGGAAATGGATTCTGAAATGCTGAAACAGATTCAGTCCGACCGGAGCATGCTGGAAGTCGCAGTTCAGAGAGCAAAGAGCGCACTGGTACTTTAACCAAATATACAGTCTCCTTTCTGGCACACTCCTGCTCCCAAGGCTTTATTGTAACTTGTGTTCTTGCTATCAAAGTATGCTTTTGTGCAAGCTTTTTAAACTAACATTGCTCACTTCTAGAGCTGTGAACAAATGTGTTTCTGTTCGTCCACAGGAGGGCAATCTAAGCCCAACACGCTCCGAGATGTCCGAGTGAGGCTCTGCAGACCACGCAGAGAGACAGCAGGGAGCTTTTAGACCTAAAATGCTGTGCATTTTACGTGTATAATTCAAGACATTGTTTACATTACATTTTTGACATTGATATAGAGGAAAAGATTGTGAAGACGAAAGGTGGATCCATCAGGCTGGGTTTGAACCTGCTTTACTGCATGAGCACCTCCGCTAAATGAGTCTAGAGCACGGCTTTTACATTCCAGATGCGGCTGCACATTTACTATAATATAAATAAAGAATGAAAAAATGATCTGTAGTTTTGTATGAGATTTATGTCAATTCTAAAAATATTACAGACATGGAAATATAAAAAGAAATGGCTTTGAGAACAATTTAATTGTATTTTCTCGCTCTCTTTTTAGATACTTTATTCAGCAAGGATTCATTAATCTCATCAAAGGTGAAGGCATTAATAATGATATCAAAGGATTTCTCGCATGTTTTACTTTCTATTCATGTCATCATGTGACGCTAAAGAATGGAGTAATAAAATTCAGCTTTGATCACAGGATTAAGTTTCATTTGACAATATATTCAAATAGAAAACATGTTAGATTGCAATAATATAACTGTTTTTACTGTATTTTTGATTCAATAAATGCAGCCTTGGTGAGCATGAGGACATTTAGAGAAATCTTACCAAGCCCAAACTTTTGATGATGGTCCATCAACAACTGTTTAAATACAAATTATTTAAATGATCATGCATGCAGACCTAATATTAACCTTATAATGACCATGTTATTAAATAACATCAAACATAAAATAAAAAAACTCAAGTATTAAAGAGCTCAAAAATATTTTTATTATTACTTTATGAAGAATTGTACAGTCAATTTCTAAACACATTGTAAAAGTCCGAGCTTCCTTCAAACAGAGCTGACCTGTGGAATTACAAAACCCCGCTGTTCCCATGGGAACAAGAACCCGGAACAAGAACCCGGAGCGAGATCGAGCCAGGAAAATCATCAAAACACAAACAAGGATCACAGGATTTGGGGAAATCATATAACTGGATGATTCTTCGCTACTGGCAAAATTAAGGACTGGTTCAGGAGACGGTAAAAGAGATGGGTTTGTTTAGCACGGCGTGACGACGCGTACACAAACTCACTGATGTACGGATCCTGTCCGGCGACGGCGTTTCGACCGGAAGCTTAATAAATATCTAAAACATTCTGGTACGCTGCGCTGTTCCCATGACAACAGGCCAGACCGCCCTCTCATGCATTGGCTGGCGTCCTTTAGCAAGACACGCCCACATTTCCTCCTCACTCACTCACTCACGCAAACGCACTCGCCCTGCTGAAATAAACAGACTACTAAAGGAAATCAAACTACACAGGGCTTAAAATCGACATATTGCACTTATATTCACACTGCTCACGTTGAGGAAGCGCCGCCCGGTCCGTACAAACACAGAACAAGAGTTAGACTGTAATGTATGAGGAGTCTAGAAGGAGAATCAGAGGATGATCGAGTCCGTTCGGGAAACCATGATTATCAGCGGCGACGACGACGTTATTCTGGAGGCTGAGCGCCACACGTCAGCGCTTCAGGAACCAGACTTCAGTCCGGTCTGGTCTAGATCTACAGCGATACTCTTACTTCAGTGTGGGGTATTCTCTCTGTCCCAGACGAGCAGGTCGAGCGCGGCTTGTGGGAACAGACTGGAAAACACGTCTACATGTCAGATTCGAAGGCAGACACAGTTTTGTCATGCATTGGTTCAGACTAGCGGAAAGAAAACAGCCCAAATATACTTTACATGTTTATCTATTCGCATCGGTATATTTCATTTACAAAACAAATCTTTAAAGGCCTAAATGAGTTTGGAGAAATCTCTATTTTAATAAATTTTTTAGTACACAGTTTTATTTCTATACTTCAATAAGTTTAATAATGGGAATTTTTTTTATATAAATTTAAATTATATCAAAACTCACAATATTATATATATTTTTTACCTGGTTTTATCCAATGTCCAGAAGTATTTTCTGGAAATGTATGCACTTTAGTGCACATTTAACCATAACTTTTATTACAAAACAATTGTCTTAAATGTACTGTGGGACATATAACTTTACATTTCCCACATTAAAATGTTTTATGTATTTGGCACGATGTTATATTAGAATTATTAAAATACTATTAATATTTTGAATGATTTTTTATATTTTCACTTTTCATTTTAGTTAAATGTAATTTTCATTTAACTCAAATGTAATAGTTTGTTTTACTAAATTTTTTATACATTTTTAAGATTTCCTTTTTTAATTAATATTTCTTGTTAATTTTAGTTTAGGTTTTAGTAGCTTTTATGTGCTTTTTTGCTAATTTCTATTTAGATTCTATTTATTTCAGTTACAAATAAAAAAATACATTTCTAACTTTCATTTTTAATCAAAAATTTATATTTTACTTCATTTCACCTTTCTTTTAATTAACACAGGTGATTTTGTAATAGTTCTAGTTAACAATAACAGCACTGAATCACCTTAAATGTCCCTTGAGATTCTTACCTGTGCAAACTGGGAGGGGTTATAAAAGGTCACGCCTCCTGCAGGCGGAGCTCCTTGCATTGGCGGTTGAGTGGGAACCTATGAGAACACATTTGCGATTACTATTTGAACAGGAGAGCAACATCACCACCCATCTTCTTGGATATAGACAGCCATGCCCACTGGAAGTCATGATTAGCATGCAGCACGTGATTGGTTAATATATCGTGCACAAAAGGGGGAGGAGCCTCGATCTTCAGCACGCCTCTGAAATCCAAGAGCCCATCCTATTGGCCGCTTACTCAGTCAGGGCTGCTGGTGTCATGCTGGAGGCGTGGCTACAAGTGTGTGATGTTAGAAGCGTGCAGACAGCATGTGTGAATGTGTTTTACTATGCAGCGTTAGAAAGCACTGTTGTTTTATTACTGCGGTGTCTGGAAAAGGTGTGTGTGTGTGTGTGTGTGTGTTTCAGATAAGAACCAGCTGAAAGTACCTGATTTAAATGCTGACTCACTTCTCGAGATAGAGAACTCATTGAGCTAGAACGTGACAGCTAGAACAGCAGGAATAAACGAAACAAAAACACCACAAACCCGAATTAATCCCATGCAGCGCCATCTTAAATCACACATCTCTTGTCAATCATTACAATATGATTACATCACACCTCAGCAGCGTGTAGACCTTAACATGTGCTCTCATTATCAAACACACTCGCACACACTCATGCTCTTTGTGTGATCATAATCAAAGCTCAATCATAGAATACAGTTAGAGATGCAAGTTACAATGTGTGTTTCAGAGGTAGTAAGTGTACATGTGAGCATGTGTGTGGTTATAATAGTGTTATTCTGCATTCATGGGTGAAGGAGCTGAGCGTGACAGGATGAAGCAGGTTTAAAGGAGAAGTGATAAGATATTAAAGGAGGATCTGACCTCTCCAGACTGCGTCCCCTCCGGGCCGGGAGGCAATGCATTCAGATTAAACATCTAGATGGAAAACACATTCATTATAGCAGATGTGTGTTGAAAGCATGTCTGCTTGGAATTACGATTCAATCAAATTCATTTTAGTAAAAGTATATTTTTGCTGGAATGCAGTAATGAATAATTAATTCAGTAATGAGAATAATAAACTACATTAAATCCTCAATCACTTTCTCACTGCCATAATACATCCAGGCATACTGTAGTTAAATAAATGTATTAATTGATTGATTCATTGTTAAGAACCAAAGACTAGAGAAAGAAAAACAGAGTGGCTGAGATTAGTCAAGTACAACAGAAAAAACAACAACAAAGACAAATGCAAGACAAAAAAAGCAAACTTCCTCTGGCGAGTAAACAAACTAAATAAAAATACAAAAAAAATCTGCCTCTGGACAGTAAAAATAAACAAATGATTGAATTAATATATAAAAATGAAAGACAAAAAACGTGCTCTGGTGAGCAAATTAAAAAACAATAAAATATAAAATGTCAAGAGCCACCTGCAAGAAAGAAGAAAAATCAGGCTCTGATGTTTAAAAAATAAATCTGGTTATTAAAGATAAAAATCTGGTGAGTAAAAAAGCTAAATTAATAAATATAAACAATCAAATAAATAAAATTGTGCAAAGTAATATGAGCAAATCAAAGAGATACACAATGTTAACAGTAGAAAAGCTCAGATAGAGGCACGTGTTCTCTAACGTTTCCCATCAGACATTTAGCTGGGAAGAGCACCCGAAAACTGTCCTCAAGTAAACGTGACTCGTTACTACCCACCTCTGCTGGGAAGAGCCAAAACTCTTTTCCACTATTAATCATGTAACCATAAAAAAGGCTCAAACTGCTGCTAATATTGCTCGTTGTACCTGTGGCACTGTGGCACTAGTCTGCTCGGTGTTTCTCTCCGCTGGCGTCTGGAACGCTTCCCTCCATCGGCTGCTGCTGCTCATTTGGGGCTGAAAACAGCAGTGTTAGACCTCACACAGACACACACGGATACACAGAACACACTGATGCACAGACACACACCTGCAGCTGGTGTAAAGAGGCTGGCTGGCATGGCCATGGGTGCGAGAGGAGCAAACAGATCAGCAGGAGGCGGCACCGCGGCGGCTGGTTTAGATCCTGCACGACCGGGATTCAACACGTCCACATATCGGCTCTTAGTGCCTGAAACACACACACACACAGACATGAGCACTTCCAGGGTCTGCTTTAAACCGCTGGGGAGGTTTGATTCTTAACATGAATCAGGTGAAACTGTCCAATTCAAAGAACTGATTCATCCGTTTGTCCCTGTGAGCCATTTTATATTTGTGAATATTTCAATAAAATATACATGGATAAATATCGCTGTTTATTACTATGCATTGTATTTTTGGTACATATGAACAAATAACATTCTTTTTCATGTCCTTTTAGTTGATAAAATGCCTCAATTATTTTCAACTTTAGTTTTATTGTTTTCGTTTTATTTAAAGATGATAATGTCATTTCTTACATTAAACATTTTCATGTATTTGACACAGTTTATTTCAGTATTATTTATATAGCATTTATTCATATTTTGGATTAGCTTTTTTATTATTATTTTTTTAAATTATATTTCAAGTGCTTTTGTCATTTTATAAGCTTTCTTACAATTAACGAAAATTATTTTTAATGACTTTAGTTTTAGTTAACAAAAACAACACTGCAGCAATGAGCGTTTTATTTCAGAGGAAATACATATTTATAAATGAACTAGAGGATGAATAAATGGACAGATTTCTCAAGAGAAAAGGTGACCCACCTGCTCTCCTGGAGAACATGTTCACAGGTGGCCCCCCTGCGGGACCACCCCCCCCTGGTGGCCTCATCCCGCCCATTGGAGCTTTGGGGAAGCCGGTGGGTGGAGGAGGAGTGGGTTTGCTCTGAAACACATACAGATACCATCATTCACAACGATACATGCACAGTACTTACAGCATTTGAAATGCATGAATGCCTGCCTGTACCTCTTCCTCTGGTTCATCCTGGTTCACCCATTTCTGCTTCTTTTCATCCCACACAATCTGAAAAATACAAGTATTCTCTTAATCAATGCGACGAAACAAGACAGGCCGATCATGAGAGAGAGCAGGAGGTGATTTGGAAGAAGGTGCTTACAGATTTGTTCTTGTCGTCTGGCAGATGTGCTTCGTTCTTTCGTTTTGAATACAGCCAGGTCAGCCAACCGCTACTCGCTCCCTGATGAAGAATGAAATGCAACATTCATTTCACTAGACCCTTTTTCTGTTAGTAAACATTGTGACGTGTTTCTGTGGGCGGAGCTTAGCTGGAGGCAGAAAAAGTCCCCTGACCGCTTCACTAACGCTAGTTGTGAAGTTGTAAGCTTGTTTTTTTAACAATTCATAAGAGCAATTCCGATTTAACCTGCATATGTAAGGTCACTCACTGTCCGGGACCGCGACTGTTATTTGAAAAGGTTAACTTTAACGGACGAAACCAGATTGGCCGACCCGCACACACTTCAGGATTACATTAACGTTACCTCCGGTTGAGTGACTCACATCTAACGTGTATAGTAAAGGCAAACTCAACGTGTCTATATAGTCATGAAGATGTATATATATTTAAATTTCAGCAGGCAACTATTTTTACAGCTACATTATTATTCCAGCCACAAATAATCACAACAATGTATATACAATTACAGATGATTAAGCATATAATTAAATCGTCCGTTTGTTGTTTTACACACATGCACACAGACATTATTTCATACATGGCATAGTCATGAGATGCAAGAAATCTCCATAACAACGAAAGACAATACTTTATTGAACCTTTTCTGATAAGAAGTGTGTGCTGCAAACGCGATCATGTTTGACGATGGTTTCTGTCCAGTCCGCTCGTTTTAGCTTGTTTAACCACAGCTGCCGTCAGTTTTTTGTCTGGCAGTGGCAGCAAGTATGCGTTACAATGTCAAATTGGAGCCTCTAACGTTACTACATTGACTCTAGCACCCAACATCACAACAAGATGATATTTGAATCTCTTTGTGTAGACGAATCTGCGCTGTTTTGAATTGGCCGCCTCCAGTTTTCGCTTTGTTTTGCCTCCAGCTAGTGCTGTGACGTAATTGTGACGTCGGCCCTAAAAGGGTCTATTCAAAAGATTTTCTAGTGCATGTCCACTGGGTCGCTGTATGTGTTTATTGTAAGCATGTACTTTTTTGGGAGAGTCTTTCTTGGTCTTCTTGGGTTCGTCCTGTGGTGGAGCCTCTGGGATAGGAGGTGGAGAGCCCTGATTGGCCAGAGAACTGCTGCGCTCTCGTCCAGAATGATTGGATGATTCCGACATTGTGCGAGACCGGTGACCTGATGTCTGCAAATCAAGACAACATTTGATTAAACACTTATATTTAACAATATATGTGGTTGGTAATTTTTTTTTAATAGTTTTTGAAAGTCTCTTCTGTTCACCAAGACTACATTTATTTGATCAAATATATAGTAAAAACAGCAATATTGTGATATATTATTAAAACTTCAAATAAATGTTGTATTTTAATATATTGTAAAATGGAATTGATTCCTGTGTTTTCAGCTTCGTTCCTCCAGTATTTAGTGTCACATGACCCTTCAGAAATCATTCTAATATGCTGATTTGCTGCTCAACACATTTCTGATTACTATTAATGTTGAAAATATTTTTGTGGTCAAAAAGAACAGCATTTATTATGAATAGAAATATTTTTGCATCTTTGAATGGTACTGTGTGTATGTTTATGTATAGACTGTACCATCTGCACTGACGACTGTGAAGCGGTTCTTGATCTTCTGCCTGGGCCCTTAAAACAACAAAAAGAGGAACCAGTTTAATACATTTCATACAATATAATGTAAGTATTATATTCCAAAAGCATTATAATAATTGACATTATCTACTTTGTATGGGTAATACAATGAAATGTATTTTAAAAGCAATATAACCCAACACTGGTGGTGGTGGCAGTAAATATGGAGTAACAGGCAACAAAACCCAAGAAAATGCAAAACTAACATAACTAATGTGTTCTATTCCATTAAAAGTAATGATGCTCCATTTTATGTGAGGTATTACTTTTAAAAGTAATAACAGCCAGAGTTAGTTGTTGTTCTAACTCACCATGCGTGCCATTTCATCATAGAAGTCCTTCCCTTGTGGAGGGGGGGCAGTGAACGTGGGAGACGAATGGGGGAACTGCTGAGGAGAGAAAGGGGAGGAGCCATGTTCAGCGCCAGGCATTGGAGGGGGCATCTGTGGTGGCATTCCTGGTGGCGTCTGTGGTGGCATTCCTGGTGGCATCTGTGAAGGCATTTCTCTAGGGCTGTACCTCGGAAATTGTGGGGGCATTTGCTGAGATATTTGTGTGGGTATTTGCTGCTGTATTTGTTGGGGTGGCATGGGCATGTATTGCTCATGCGTTTCAGGTTGGAACGGTGCCGCAAAGTTTGGCTGTGGTGGCCCCGGGGCCACTGGGTAGAATGGAATGCTTTCGCCCAGAGGCGGGGCCTGCTCCAGAGGGACCGTCCCATCCTGAAGAATAGTGGGAGGAGCTAAAAGAGACAGTGAAAGAGGATGGTGAATGATTACAGAATCAAAATAGATTCTTCTTCAGTTCACATTTTATAATGGGACGTACCTGGTGGCATGAGTTGAACACCAGCTGGGGGCAAAAGAGAGGTCATGAGAGGATTGTGGGGATCAGGATTCAGAGTCGAGGGGTCAGTTGGGCTGAACTGGTCTTCTGAACTGGGTGTACTGCAGGGATAAAGCTGTGGGGTGCTGCGATCCCCACGTAAGGTGATCACACCATCCTGAATGGGACAACAACATACACGTGATCGGAACACAGTCTAATGTGAACATATACAAATACATGTGCATTACTCCACTAAACAATTATCTCTGGTAGGGCTGATTGAGATGGGGGGGGGGGTGCAGTTGAGATGTTTTTTGTTATAAAAATTGACTAATTTAAATCATGATAAAAAAAAACAATAATGTATCAATATAATTATGAAACAATTATACTTATTGTTAAGATGCTGATGATGCTAATTATTAATTTGTTTAATTTTATTTATTTAATAATAAGAAATATTATAGACCTATTGTTGATTTGGGTAAAATATACAAATATTTTGGTTTCTGTTCAAAATCTTTACATTTTCTGTATGTAGTGATTTTTTTTAAGAGCTCAAGGTTTATGACACTTTTTTGCAGGACTGCACAATTTGGTAAAAAATGTGCAATTATGAATCGATATAATTAATAATACAAGTTATGATGATTTTACTATTAAATAAATTGTAAAAACAAATTTTACTATTGTAATACGATTTCTTCAACTTTATTTATAAAGCACTTTCAAGACCACAATGTAGAGACCAAAGTGCTGTACAGGAAAACTAAATTAAAATATAAGAATAAAATCAAGCATAAAACATTATAAACAGACCACAACAAAGAACAAATTACAAAACATTTTCAGATGCTAATGAAAACAAATGAGTTAAGCGCTCTCTGAAATACAGCAAAGCTTTAAAAACATATAATAGCACTTTATAATGAATCCTGTATCGTACATTAGCCTTAGAGATTTCATAATTCCACTAATTCATATCGGGATTTTTTATTTAGTTTTTTCACTAATCAGCCCTATTTAGCATCATGCCGTGAATTCAAAAAGTAAATGATTAATTTACTGGTACGACACAGGAACAGAGCGATGCGCGTGAATAACATGCGTCACTGGCATGATGACCTACGGATAAAAGAAAACAGACACACACCTTGATCTGTCCATCGAGTTGTCTGAGATGCAGTAACCAATCAGGCTCTATAAACAACTCCTGCTCTGGTCTCTCCTTCAGCTGAGGGTCAAAAAACCTCAACCTCAGAGACATCTGTAATCAAACACGAGGAGGAGGATTAGGCAGAAATGTAAACTCAAAGACAGGCTCTGATACGTGGTAATCGGTGTACCTGCATAAGCTGACTGATGAACACAGCTGAGTAGTACTCAGGCAAGCTCAGCAGGGTGCGTGAGATGACCTCACAGTAATGAAAGGCCTGAGCACAGAGTCCCGCCTCCGCCAGTCGACACGCGTAGATGAACTTGAACACCTGTATAGGTCAAAAGGTAAAGGTCATGACCTTCCTGGAATTGTGTCGATTGCACAGATTAGAAACCAACTCAAATTACCTTCAATAACCAAATAGTTATTTCACTTGAGTTTTATTTATACTATTATACTGTAAAATAACTAAGTCAAGTATTTAATTAAGATAATAGAAAATTAAAGCTCAACTGTAAAATAACAGTACTAATATTTACATATTAATTTCTTAATTTCCATCAAGTTTTCATTTTGGTATTTGTCTGCACATAAGTGTATGCACTGCTGGTTTCGAAGTGGAGCATGGCACTGTGTTCATTTACCCACGTCCAGGTCATAATATGCTCTTCTGGCTTCTCAAATTAGCTTAAATCACAGTAAACAGAGGATCATGAGCTTTAAATAAACATTGTGCAGCCCTAGTCCAGATAGACCTAACTAGCCTACTTATACAGAGCATCTATAATAGTTAATAATAGTCAGCCACTAACTAGTTGGTTGTGAAAACATCCCTAGTAGAGTGACTACGTTATGTGTTTGTCTCACCTGGAAGTTTGGCAGAGAGAGAGGCTGAGAGCCAAGAGACTGAGCGTATTCATACGATTCGGTCCGCTGAATCGCCTCTGACGAACAGAACTTCAAAAATGGCAAGCTGGGAGAGAGACCGGGCGAATAGGTGTTAGTAGTGCAAACAAATGCCATGTGCATTTGCACATTTTATGTCCTTGATGTGTACAGTTGTGTATACATATCTCTAATTGACTGTATGTAGTATTACACACCTGTGATTGGAGCTGATAAGGACCATCTTGGTGCTTTTCTTAGTGTACACACCGAAACCCACCTGAGCCATCAGGTAACAGAAATGGGCTGCATCCACTAGACCTTTAGATGCTGTGAAACACGATAGATATGATTACAGATCCAGTGCTGCATCTGCAATGTGTGTGTATGCTTTGCATCTACGTTTATGTACCTAAAGTGTCGCCCATGGTGGAAATGGTGCGGGTGTCAAGATCCAGAGTGTGTGCGAGGTTGGACAGCACCATGGCCAGGTGAGGTCGCCAGTCGCCCCATTTCTCATCTCCGCAACACTGTCGGAGAAACAGGTGATGTATATGAAAATCAGCATGGCATAAATTACTATATTAACACATCTAAAACACACAAACTCTCTCATACAGTAGCAGCAGCCGGCATTCGTCCTGACATGAGCTGGTACACCGTCTGAAGAGGGTCGTTAATAGGCAGGCTGTTGGCAAATCTGAAAAGCACAAATATTAACACAATTGAACCCTATTTGTTGTTTTGAAAGCACGCAGCTATAGGTCATTTTCAGAGGTGGAAAGAGTTCGAAAATATTCAACTCAAGTAAAAGTACCATTACAAAGTTCTAGGCATTGTTCAGAGCACATTCTAGTGACAGGGAGAGGTTAAGGGAAAGAGAGCAAAGTTAAGGAAAGAGGACGAAGGTTTTTTTGTTTTTTCCCAGTCTACCAGTCTAATAATCTACTCAAGTAAAAGTAAAAAAGTAGCTCATTTAATATTTACTCAGAATAAACATTTCTTAATTTTAACAGTGAGAGGGAATCAAAACTGGGACAGACCAAGGGTGTCAAGAAATGCAGAAATAATGTTTTATATGCAAGACATAAAATGTTGAATACTCATTTCAAATTAAAGGTTGCATCAATATATATATATAAAAAAATCAAGATACATTAAATGTGAAATTAAAACCACCAGCAGGTGTCAGCAAATCACAGTTAATAAGTGAGACATTGCGCTTGAACCGAATCATTTAAACGGTTTAATCATTCAGGAGCGAATGAATCACCGTCATTGCTCAGAGATGTAAAACTGTGCTATGCTGGCTGTGTTTGGAGTTATTTTTGTTGTCGAAATAGAGCAAAAACAGGCAATATATACAAGTCTCTTAATTAAAGGGATAGTTCACCCAAAAATCATCATTTACTCATCCTCAAGTAGTTCCAAACCTGTATGAATGTGTTTGTTCTGCTGAACACAAAGGAAGATATTCTGAAGAATGAGGGAAACAGAGCAGTTCTGGGGCACCATTGACTTCCATGGTATTTTTCTTTCTTCTATGGAAGTCAATAATACCCCAAAAAAGCCTGATTAGAAACTTTCTTCAGAATATCTTCCTTTGTGTTCAGCAGAACAAACACATTCATACAAGTACACAAAAAAGCTACTCAATTACAGTAACGCAGGTAAATGTAATTCGTTACTTTCCACCTCTGGTCATTTTAAGTAGATGTGGATTACCTGGTCATGACACGGGCGTGTGTTCTGTTGTCCGTCTTACTGGCCAATAACAGCGCATGACCCCACAGGCCATTCTTCATAGCAGACTCCAGAGCGTCCTAACAAACATACACAAATTCTCAATTGTCTTTCCACTGCTTAAATATATGGTTTTGTCAGTCAGAATAAAAAACACAATTTATATCCATATAGGCAAGGCAAGGCAAGGCAAGTTTATTTGTATAGCACATTTCATACACATTGGTAATTCAAAGTGCTTTACATAAAAGAAAGTGAAATAATCATCACACAATAAAAACAAGAAGTTAAAAATAATAAAACAAGGAGTTTTAAAATGATATAGAAATTGATTTAAAATGAGATTTAAAACAGTTAAATAGAAAATGATTATCATAAAATACAATGCAGTCAGTTCGGACGTAGCACAGCGCTCATTCAACAAATGCACAGCTAAGATGAGTTTTGAGACTGGATTTAAATGTGGCTAATGTTTTAGCACATCTGATCTCTTCTGGAAGCTGGTTCATAATAGCTAAAACGGACTCCCCTTGTTTTGTGTGAACCCTTGGTATTTCTAACTATCGATCCTAATGATCTGATATAAAACAATATGCAGGCATGTGATCAGCTAAGGACCAAAAAATGATCATTTCCTTTCCCCATTCAATAAGCAGAAACTGAAAGCATGACGAAACCACACTACTCGTAAGGATTAAGCAGCACTTGTGTAGAGCCTGGTTTATACTCGACGCGTCAGCAGTAGCACATAACTATTATGTATTAATTTGTTCATACTCAAAATATAGTTTATTATTATTAACATTTACATCAATACTGTAAAATAAAAATTTGTATTTATTATTATTATTAATAATAATTTTGTTGTTATTATTATTATTATTTAAAAAAGATATATATATATATCTATCAGGTGGATGCTGCACACTGGTGGTGGTTGAGGAGATTCCCCCCTTCTATGTAAAGCACTTTGAGTACCCGTAAAGCGCTATATAAATGTAACAAATTATTATTATTATTATAAAAAGTAGTCTCTATATGGCTGAATGGGGTAAGAAAAGTCATGCAGTGTTGTCTTGCCTTCTTGCGGCCGAATAGTAGAAGTTCTCTGAAACGCTCCGTCTCCTTGCCAACATTTTCTGGCACGCCCATGAACGTGTCTGATAGAAGGGACATTGGCCCCGCCTCTTCCTCCTCGGTACGCTCTATTACTTCATTGTTGAAGTCGATGAGATTAGCCTCATTGGGTGATTTTCCCGGCAACCAGACAGAGCGATGCTCCTTTAGCAACAGGTCAGCGATGTCTGTGCCCACTACAGTCTAAAACAAAGACGAAAAACTATTCAGTACACTTAAATGAATTGGTACCGAACAAGCAAGCAAACGCAATACACAGTCTTAGTTGTGGTTAGGGCTGCACAAATACTCACCCCATTCTGGCGACACAGCAGAACAATGAACTCCCAGATGAGGTAGGCGGAGTCTTTGTCAATGAGGTCATCATTTCGCAAACACTCTTGGGCTTTGTTCTGAGCAAATTTTATGACATCCACCTTATGAGTCTCCTCTCTGTGGACATAAACATGAGATGATGACTGGATCGTTTGACTGTGTGTGGCTCTAACACATGTACGCCTTTACTCCATAAATAAAGGATGACTCTTACTTGACGAGTGGGCCAGGGAATGAACGCATTTCTGACTGCTCTGGAGAATCCTGCAGAATCATCTGGAATAACATCACAGCCAAGATATCAGATGCAAATAATGTAGCTGAGCGATTACAAGGGAGCTTTTTATAACCAAATCCCAAAAACAAAACAAAACTGCACAGTTGAGGATCAAGGAGAAGTTCAAAAGTTTAAAGTTACTAATTGCAAGGTAACTTAATCAGCTGCAAAGTCCTATTTTATTATTTTAAAGGTAATGACCTGCAGTTGATTTATATATCAGGGATATTTGCCCTCTCACTCAATTGTTACCTCCATACTGTGGATTTCCACAAGTGTAGGCTGACCAGCAGAGGGCAGGTTGGGTTGGACAAGGATCAGCTGACCAGCCGGACCAAACCGAGCACAGCGATGAGGAACAGAATACTTCTCTGGGGTCAACGGCCTTGGAGGAGCTGAGAAAGAAAACAAAAATGAGATAAAGACAGAAAAAGATTTGCATGATATTTTACTTAAAAAAAAAAAAAATCAGGAAGCTATTTTGAGTGCATGTGCATTAAAGGGATCCCTTTAAGTGTCAAATTGATGCTTTAAGTATTTTAATGCTACAGAAAATGCCGGGAAACACTTATGTCAAGCCAGGGATATTATTGTGAACAAAAAAAAAATTCTGAAACATATATTAACTGAAATAAATTAAAATATAAAAAATAGATATACACTCACCAGCCACTTTATTAGGTACACCTGTTCAATTGTATAGGAACACAAATTGCTAATCAGCCAATCACATGGCAGCAACTCAATGTATTTAGGCATCTAGATGTGGTGAAGACGACTTGCTGAAGTTCAAACCGAGCATCAGAACGGGGAAGAAAGGGATTTAAGTGACTCTGAACGTGGAATGGTTGTTGGTGCCAGACGGGCTGGTCTGAGTATTTCAAAAACTGCTGATCTACTGGGATTTCACACACAACCATCTCTAGGGTTTACAGAGAATGGTCCTAAAAAGAGAAAATATCCAGTGAGCGGCAGTTGTGTGGATGAAAATGTCTTGTTGATGTCAGAGGTCAGAGGAAAATGGGCAGAACTGGTTAGAGATGATAGAAAAGACAACAGTAACTCAAATAACCACTCGTTACAACCAAGATCTGCAGAATACCATCTCTGAACACACAACACATCGAACCCTGAAGCAGATGGGCTCCAGCAGCAGAAGACCACACCGGGTGCCGCTCCTGTCAGATAAGAACAGCACACGGAGGATACAATTCACACAGGATCACCAAAACTGGACGATAGAAGATTGGAAAAATGTTGCCTGGTCTGATGAGTCCCGATTTCTGCTGCATTCAGATGGTAGAGTCAGAATTTGGCGTAAGAAAAATGAAAGCATGGATCCATCTCAACGGTTCAGGCTGGTGGTGTAATGGTGTGAGGGATATTTTCTTGCCACACTTTGGGTCCTTTAGTACCAATTGATCATCGTTTAAACACCACAGTCTACCTGAGTATTGTTGTTGACCATGTTCATCCCTTTATGACTACAGTGTACCATCTTCTGATGTACTTCCAGCAGGATAATGCACCATGTCACAAAGCTCAAATCATCTCAGACTGGTTTCTTGAACATGACAATGAGTTCACTTCACTCAAATGTCCTCCACAGTCACCAGATCTCAATCCAATAGAGCATCTTTGGGATGTGGTGGAACGAGAGATTCACATCATGGATGTGCAGACGACAAATCTGCAGCAACTGTGTGATGCTATCATGACAATATGGACCAAAATCTCTGAGGAATGATTCCAACACCTTGTTGAATCTATGCCACGAAGAATTAAGACAGTTCTGAAGACAAAAGTGGGTCAAACCCGGTACAAGCAAGGTGTACTTAATAAAGTGGCCTGTGAGTGTATTTTATTTTAGCTAACTGCCAAGACATTTTTCCTTTTCATTTAGTTTTTCTTTAAGGACTATATTTAACTCAACTAAAACGATATGTATTTAAACTATATAGATATATGAAACTAAGCAAAATTACAAAAACACAAAAATGACCAAAACTCGAACTAATCTCAAAACAAAAAATTTAAGTAAAAAGTTAACAAAAGTATATAAATGATAAAAAAAATGTTTGTTATAATAAACAATAATTATTGTAATTAAAACAATAATTACAAAATTTATTTGTAATAAATTACAATAAACCTGAAAAATGAGTAGTAAATTGTGGAAAGTTTATAATGAAAACACAGAAGGCTGTGGCTCAAAAGAAAATCCCAACATTAAGTGCAACATTATGGCGGACATTGTGCTTTGTGTGTAATACTTACGCTGCTCTGGAGCAGTCCAGGTGTTGTCGGTAGAGTAAGGAATCTGACTGTAATCTACAGTATCAGAAGGGTTAGGATACTGGCTGTAGGTGTAATCCGCTGGAAGAGTCATCCCAGTGGCATCATAGGCTGCACTGACCAAATCTGGTTGACTTCTATACACTTGACTCTGTATAAAGAAGAAATTTGTTATACACATAGCACAGACACATACACAGGCACAATAAGATCTACACAGACCTGTTGTGAGCGTGAGCTGAAGCTACTGCGTCGACTGTGTGATGAATGCACACTGTGTGCTGACTGTTCACTGTGAACCGAACGGCGGTCGAAATCGTCAGCGTGCGGGTCACGTCTGCGGCACTCATCAAAGCTGGAGTCATAACCCGGGTAATACTGCCATGGGTCATCACTGCCTTCTCTTCTGCTAGCAACCATTATCATGAAAACTCAGTTAGCGAGGTGTCAGCATGTACAAAAACAATGACTGCACAAGTGTATGTGAGTACCTGTTTTGATATTGTTGGTTGTAGTAGGCATCTCTATAGTACCAGCCATATGTTTGATCATAGTAGGCTTTGTAGCGTGGATCATAAGCAACATTTGGATCATAAGCAGCATTTGGATCATACCACCTGCTCCTATCTGAATACACACAAACACATAAGTAAAAAGCAGAAACCACATTTTTAACCCTTGGATGCATAGAGATAAAGTGTCTGTAGAGTTGTCTTTACCCCCATAGGCCTCATACTGTCTCTTATAGTAGTTTGCATAGTAGTCATCGTAGGCACTACGGCTTGATGTAGAAATATCTTCTTGATACCCCTGTCTAAGATCAAAAATTAAAAAAGTTAAACAAAAGTACAAAATGTGCAGTCTAAGGATTATTTTATTTATTTATTTTATAAACAAAGAAATACAAAACACAAACTTGTTACGCAAGACAATAGAAGACAAAAGGAGAAAAATAAATAAATTGTAAAAATTTAAAAATAAATTACAATGAGATGATACAGGATATCAGTTATTATCAGGATAAGGATGCTTTAAACTAGGGCTTTTTGGTGCTAAACACTTACATCAGGTTCTGGGTATAACATTGTTCTACAGTTGAAGTGCTGTATTCAGGAACAATTTTGTGCATGTTAAGTTATGGTGTAAAATAAAAAATTCTAGTGTTAATAGCTGCTTCTAGCAAGTTATGGTATGCGAGCTCAATACAGTTTGGAGCCAAATGTGCAATTTGAACAGAGAACTAGGGATAGAAACTCAAGCAATAGAGTTAGCAATAGAGCAAGCAATACAGACCAAGTGTGAAAACAGGTTCAAAGTAGGGCTGGGCGGTATATCGAGTTTGTACGATATATCGATTTTTTTATAAGTGATAGGGTATGAAGCAATACCGTTAATATTGACATATCCTACAGTAGTTTGATACGAGCCCATCTGAAAAAAAAATATCTAGGGAGGAAACAGACTGAAATGCTTCAGAGAAAGTGCATGATACAATTTGTTCTAAACATGTGGCAAGCTTTATATGAAACTCGTATGATATAGTAGCCTATAGTTTCAGTTTAAAGCGGCTCGGCCCGTCAGATGCTCTGAAAGAAAGGCTGCGTGTGCTGCTGACAGAGACGCGCTGTTTTGAGCTATGTGCTCTTTTCCTAAATGCATAACTTACATTTCACAGGTATATTCTCCGTCTGTAAATATTAGAAAGCCATGGAAATATTTCCATTTTGCTGTCTGAAGTGCATGAGTTTTTGCTTTGCGATTCTCCGCTAAACTTCACAGACTTCATTTAGAAAGAGCGCCGCCGCGTGCATGCGCGCCAAACTGGCGGAGCTCAATGAAATAGGAGTGCAATAACTCTGACTAAAATATACATTTTGCTGTAGGACAATAAATGTGACGTATGTAGAATTTTAAACCTACAAGTAAGTGTATTTGTATGATAGCACTAACTGTTAAGTATAATGGGGTAATCAAAATAGCCTTTTTACTCAATTAGATCTGTGCTTTTTTATTACTTAAATTTTTAGTTTAGTAAAACTTCTGCTTCAAAATCATTATTTTTGTTTTTAGATTGCAATGTTACAATTTAATGTGATTTTAACCCTTTTTTGCACATGATATATGCCTACTAGGGATGTAACGATTACCGGTTTGACAATAAATCACGATAAAATTCCAGACGGTTAGTATTACTGTTGTATTATCATTAAAACACTATTTTATTAACACAATTTGAACAACTAAAATAAATAACTAAAATAAAATAAATAAATACTGTCCAGCGCAAAGCAGTTTTCAGTAACAGTCTCACGTGCAGTCACACAGAGTAGTTTCGTTTTGAGTGAAAGCAGGACGGAAAAGCTGGGAGGTTTTAAAAGAGTGCTACACTTCTGAAGGTTCTGACTGTCTTCAGAAACGATTCGATGGCATTTTGTTTCCATCTTCGCTCCCTGTAATATCTAAAGGACGTGTTCATAATTGCAAAACTGCTTTGTCCACGGAGGTTACGGGAAACAGCTGTAATTCAGCTTTTCCATATAACGCACCACCAGCTGTCAGAGAGTGGATTTACAGAGACTCATATTGCCTGTGTGCGGTTTCTGTCAAGTCAAAAACGGACCGAATTTGCATGCCCTGCTGAACATTTTTACCAGTTGAGGAAAATCAAGCTTATGTGGATTCTACACATTTAAACAATTTAGATAAGTTATCTAGAATTATTTATGGAGCAGATAAAATACATATAATCATTTATTAATCAATGGTTGACTTAACCCTTTTCTTTATTTAAAGGCTGAAAAGTGAGGTTTACCTTTGTTTTGCTTTAAGCTTTGTTAATTTGAACATTTGCATTAGATATTTGAACATGCTATTAAACCGTTGTCAGTCAAGTTGTCATTTAAAATCCGAACATCATTGATGACGTTTTTGTTTAAGAGATTATGCAAACAAAGTCATTGTTGTTTGTTGATTTTTGAATATAAAACACTTAATTTAAGTGTCTGTACTTTTTGAACATCTCCAGCGCATTTTAACAATACCGTGATAATACCGATAACCGTGATAATTTTGGTCACTATAATCGTGATAAGTATAACCGTGATAAGATATTTTCATACCGTTGCATCCCTAATGCCTACATACTTACATTAACTTTATTTGTTAAATCCACATACTAAATACTGAGATATATACCGTATACCGCAAATCAGCCAAAAAATACAGAGATATACATTTTTGCTCATATCGCCCAGCCCTAGCTCAAAGTGTCAGAAAGAGTGTGAATGACCTGACCTGGAATTGGGTCTGTCTGAGTATTGGCTTGTTCTAGAACTTGGCCTCTCTGGTTGACGTTCAGCCTCCCGGTAGCCAGGATTTTGACCATCATACCAGCCGTATCGAGGATCTCCTCTACGGTAGGGATCATCCTACAAAATTCAAAAAGACACATTTGAATATTTGACTAAGTCATGTTTTAAGTTTCGCATTTAGAAGCTTTGTTAGGTGGAAAAACACTAGATCATTACATTACTGCACCTGATAGTAGCTTTGAGATCTGGGATCCATAGGGTACTGGGGTGGATACGGCGGTCTTCCATTCTGGTACTCAGGGTAGGGGCCCGGGTAGTACCCTGCATAACCCGGACCAGGTGGCATCACAGGAGGAGCACCATGGCCTGACTGACTGCCTAGAGATGAAGGAGGTCTTTGGGGTTCTTGAAGTGGCTGGGGGGCAGAGTTTCCAGACTGGGGTGGGTAAGCAGAAGGTGGGGCAGATCCATATCCAGGAGGGGCACCACGTTGAGTTGGAGGGGCCTGTGGAGGAGGCTGGTGTTGAGGTGGAGGTGGAGGTGGATGGGCAGGGTGGGAGGTGGGAGTCGGATAATTGTTGGGTTGGTTGCTGGAGGGTCGTGGGGGGTTAGAGATCTGCTGAAGGGTCAGAGCCTCCCTGTCAGACTGCCCACCCTGCTGTGCATCTTTGGTGACCTGCAGGTAAAAGCCGGGTGTGTTATTCACCAAGCCTGCAGGATAGGCAGACTGAGAGACAGCTGGGACTGTCACCTGATTTGTGGACTGTGGTTGATGCATAGAAAAATCAAGCAGCTCATAATTTGAAGATTCATTGTGACTGGTGGCAGGGGCAGAAGTCTGAGCTTGAGAAACTGAAGGCGGAAGAGACTGGCTGTCACCTCTAAGAGACTGAGCCCTTGAGGAAGAAGTGCTGAAGTTTACTAGTGTCTGAGAGAAAAGAGGCTGTGGCTGATTCGTTGGAGGGTAATTCTGAGGCATTTGATTGGTAACAGAAGACTGAGGGGGTGGGTACACAGGAGTTGCTGTCTCTTGAGGACTTGTCTGATTGGAGGGATGTGAGAAGTTTTGAGAGGAAACCAAACTGGAAGGTGGTGCAATCAACACAGGCTGGTTTAGGGCCTCTACAGGAGGAGAGGTCACTAGCAAGGAGGCATATCCCAAACTTGCCTGAGGCGTGGAGTCTGGGGGAATTTCCAGGTTTTCCGAGGGAGGCTGTGGATCTGGCTTCGCTGGATGCAAATCAAGAGGGCCATCCTCCGGTGGCTGAATGACTTCGGAGGGATGTGCTGGAACAAATGTTGCAGCCAGAGAGGGTGCTGCAGGGGCTAACAGTATGTTAACACCTAGACTGGCAGTGTCATTTTGAGCCCAGAGTGTAGTAGCGGGACTCTCAATGGGGCGCCGTGCTCCCTGAGCACGAGATGAGGGTCGGCGTTCTGGTAAGTAAATGCTCTCTAAGTTGTCTGGGGGTTGTTCTAGGTTGCCAGGCTGTATGTCACGTCCACCTTTTTCCATGACCATGCGTGCACGATCAACCTCCGCAGGTCGAACTCCTACACCATGTGAGCGGACAGGCTCAAAGGAAGAATTCGCGCTCGCTTGGAACACACCAACTGGTTTAGGTGGGCTAGGGGTTGGGAAAGTAGGACTCGCCTCTGCAGCTGGGTTGGAGTCTATCTGTTCAAAGTATCCACCAGTGGAGGGATGCAGAGGAGGGTGATCTGGTGGGCGGGGACTTTCCTGTTGGATAAATGTTCCCACAACACCTTGCTGTCGCCGAGGGATGTGGCTGCCGCTGTGAGGAGCGTGTCCACTGCTGTGACTGACATTACTGTAGCTGGATGAAACACTTGCAGAGCGGGCAAGACGAGGACCAGTGTCAGGTGTCTCCAAATTAGGCCCCCCTTCAAAGGCATGGGTTGGAGGAGGCTCACTAGGCAGCACTTCCTGGTTTGGAGCACATTCCTGATTCTCCACTGAATCACTTGGTCCTGCTCCAGCTCGAATGTTACCAGTGTCATTCAAATATGGACCAGAGAACTCAGTCGTCGAATGGAAAGGGTGAGTAATCCCATTTACATGTCCCTCCCCTGACAGAGTTTCTACATTTTCAACATCATTGCTCCGAAAGAACATTGAGAGAGTTCCGGAATCACTGGGAACTTCGGAGTAGGAGACAGGACAGGGAGGCTGAGACGGATCCTGTGGGTTTTGATTGAACCATGGCTCTGAGGGTCCACCTAACTGACTGAAGTAATTCTGAGACGGGAAGTGGGAGTTCTGTTGCTGAGTTGCAGCAGGCCAATTCACATTTGGTTGAGCTAATTGACCTTGATTCTGAGATTGTGTCACTGGTGGGGCTGTTTGGGGAAAGGGCACAGGAGGTGGGGCTTGAGCATGAAAAGGATGAGATGGGAGATCACTAGTTGGCTGAAAGTAGTTTTGAACAGAGGGTGGTCGGCTTCCATGGTCAGGCACCCAGTGAGAAGGTAGGGGAGGTGTTGGCTGGGATTGAAAAGGAGTCTGGGATTGAACTGGAGGTGTTGGGCCAGTGGAGGATGGAAGTGATGAACTAGAGTTGAAGGAAGGAGCAGGGTTAGGCAATTGTGCTATGTACGGCATTGGTTCTTGGGAATTAAAGTATCCTGGTTCTGCAAGTAGAGGGTTAGAGCTTGGTGCAGACCCTGGGGGAACAGGTTGTGGTGTAAAAATTATTGGTGGTGCGCCAGGAGAGGCTGATCCTGGGGGTGGCCCTTGTGGTGGTGTCATCGGGTTAAACCCAGGCCGGAGAGGGCCTTGCATAGGAAGTGGGTTGCTGTTTGTGGGTGGTGCTTGGCTGCCCCCTGCCATGGGCGAAAAACTTTGTCTTCCAAAGGCAAAAGGATCAGTCACTGGCTGCGTGGGCGGGGCAGCCGGTGTCATGGCAGCTGCAGCCCCATGCTTGTGAGGTCTGGTTCTTCTAAACGCATTGGGTCCACCGGAGGGAGGCGGAGGTCCATTAGCTCCAGAAGGAGTTGTCCGAGGAGGAGGCTGCATTGTTTACACTCACAGGTTTCCAAAGTGTTTAAACTTACTGGAGATCTCCCTATAGTTGAAAAAAAAAACAGATTTGTATCATATCTTGGTGCAAAGATTGTATGGTTTTATCACAGGGTTTGCCTGTTATCAACATGCATCACGTGAACACACATCCAAAGTTCAGTTAATACTGCTAATAGCTACTTAGCTAAAATAACAATACCATTCCACTTTAAACATCATATGGTGAGAGTGTCAACACAGGAGCAACGTGGCACCTCTATAAAAGTACACACAAAAGTATCACTAGCAGACATAGAGTGCCTCACCCATTCATGAACAAGACATGCAGCTGTTTTATACAATCTGATCATTTGTGAAAGCATCAATTTTGATTTCATTTTGAAGTTCAAACCAAGTTTCTGCTCTTGAACAAACATTATCACACCATTTGAGATTCATAAGCTTTATGATGAGTAGGTGTGAAGACAGCAGTACTCCACTATGTTAGCATATGAACAGTCACCACGATCAGAAACCTGATATTAGACACACTGCGGGCTGGGTGTTAGAATTGTGCATTAAAGAGTTACTCCACCCCATGTCGTTCCAAACCCGTAAAAGCTTCATTCATCTTCAGAACACAATCCAAGATATTTTGGATGAGAACCTGGAGGCTTGTGACTGTAGCGATGAGAATACTTTTTGTATGGAAATAAAACAAAAATAACGACTGAATTCCACATTTAGGCACTGTAGTGTGTCTGTTGAGTCAGCGTAGCTCCATTTTTGAGTTTATCCCCTGGACGCAAAATGCGTATACTCTTCTGTATCAGTCGGGCCACAAGGGCGCGCTGTTTGCGTTAAAATCAGAGCGTAAATCAATGAAGACGATGCATTCCTGTGTCGAGGCTGACACAGAAGAGTGCACACATTTTGCGCCTAGGGGATAATCTCCAAAATGGCGCTACGCTGACTCAGAGGACACGTTACGGTGCCTAAATGTTGAATAAAGTCATTATTTTTGTTTTATTTCCATACAAACAGTATTCTCGTCGCTTCATAATGTTACGATTTAACCACTGATGTCAGATGGAGTATCCTGGCGATGCTTTTCATACTTTTCTTGACAGTTTAATTTACTTAGCCTCCCGGTTTTCATCTAAAATATCTTAAATTGTGTTCCGAAGACGAACGGTGCTTTTACGGGTTTGGAACGACATGGTTGTAAGTGAAAAATGACTAAACTATAATTTTGGGGTGGAGTATCCCTTTAAGTTACACTGAACTTTGAAACCTCTCAGACATGTTTTAAAGCAGGGGGCCTCACCACTACAAGTGCACAGTTTTAATCTACAACCACAGGGGACAGATATAGATTCTGATTATGAAAATACACGGTTGATCATTAAACAGTGTTCACAGTCACACCAACTGTGACTAAAACAACACCACTGTGACAAATACAGCACTGGTCAAACATTTGGACACATTTTACAGAATATAATTATGTTATATTATAATATAATTTCCCATGATGTCTAAACCATTTGATTTAAAAGCTTGTGTGTAAATGCTTGAAGTTAAGTTTCTAGACAAACATACACTGATGTACTATAAAGTTTGGTGTCAGTAAGATTATTTTTAGAAAGATATTAACACTAGTAATGAATACTTATTCAGCAAGGATGCACTGATCATAAGTGACGCCAAAGACATGTATAATGTTATAAAATTATTTCTATATCAAATAAATGCTGGTCTTTGAACCTTCTCTTCATCAAATTATGTATCATGGTTTAAAAATAATACTACTAATAATATTGCTGCACAACTGATTTTAACATTGATAAGAATAAATGTTTCCTAAGCATCAAATCAGCATATCAGAATGATTTCTGAAGGATCATGTGACACTGAAGACTTGAGTAATGATGCAGAAAAATCAGCTTTGCCATTATTGGAACAAATTACACTTGAAAATACGATGATAATACAGGTTTCAGTTTTTATGGACATATTTCATAGACTCATTAACATCTGTACATGAAGAAATTAAAATGTAAATATTAGTTGGGAAATTTTACAGTCGTACTATAAAATAAAATGGTTATTTTTCTTAATTTCCGCATATTACATTTTTAATTAAGAATAAGCTTACAGTCATTTTAATTCTTGTTGTTTTTGTTTTTAATTTTACATATTTTGGTGGGTCTCGAAATAGATTATACTTGTCTAGGTGGGTCGTGAAATGGAAAAGTTTGGGAACCCCTGATCTAGACAAAGAGTGGCAACTTTGAAGAAGCTCAAATATACAGTGTTTTTTTTAACACTTTTTATTATGCTGGTCACCTATAATTCAGATACTTTCGTTTGTGTCTTGAGCTAAACTTAGGGAAATAGAAACAATCAAGAATGCGTAGGTGTCCAAACAGATAATCTACATCCCCAGTGATCTTGTCTCTGCTTACACTTTCAGCCATTATGCAGAAAACACACAGATATAACTCTGCATTTGAACCGATTGGAAACAATACTGCGGCGAGACAGAGAGTACATCATGGAATTTCTGGAGCCCAAGGGCTGAACATTTAGTTGAGGTGCTATATAACAGTCTAATTGTGTTACCACACAGTGGGCTACCTTTAGTCACGTACAGGACGTTTTGTGTTGTCTGCAGAGATTATGATGACAGATAAGACTCTCAATCTGTAGCTAAAAGCATTATATTAAACAACTTTTTAAAATAAAAATATGCAAGATGCATATAGAAAGAATGTTGCAAAATACTGTTTTATATCCGGCTCCAAGGCGGACACGTATAGCGCCCCGTGCTGGATTTGACCCACTGATGTCACATCCTGGTCTTTAATTCCTCTCTTTAACTACATCAGCAAATATACTTACAAGAGGATTTGTACCGATGTAATGAAAACACACAACAATAATGTAATGCTGTTAATGTGGATATTGGTGCTTAGTAGACAAAACTGCCAAAACAAAACATGCACACTAAATAAACTTACAGCAGTGTAAGTTAAATCAAGCAGGAAAAAGGCAGAAAAGCAGTTGCTAAACCACAACATAACTAGTCAATGAAGCATGCAAATTTACCTACGGACCAGGACAGTAGAATTTAGAAATGTCACGAGAAGAAACATAAAGGAATCAACATGAGAAATGTAAATAGAGGATGCGAGCAATTACAGGTGACAGCTGACTGGGCCACTAGCCGTTAGCATGCTAAAAACTACAGTTAATCTTTCGAACCACAGAATTGTCCGACCCAAAACATACTGCTCCATAAAGGATCTCTCACCCGTTATCTTCCAGTCGAGATGCCCAGATACAAAGAAAACTCGATACAAGCGCGGCTGGAGTTGAGTTTCTCAGAAAAGTGCAGGACACCGCGGCTGACACTTGTCCGCCATCTTGGCCGAGCGCGTCCTGCATGGCGACGTGTACATGTGACGTCATGGACATTTCCCGTTTGGCCCCGCCCCATTACCGACAACAAATAAACATAAAATATTACATAAGCACAACAGTCTGCTCAGTGTGAGCTTTAATTTTCGTTAAAATATAATATTAATACAATTGCTGTATTTTATAAATAAAATTCTGGCCTGAATGGCTTACAGCTAAATAGCGCCCTCTGTTGATCTCGGAGTGTATTTAAATAATTAATTTAGCACGTGAGCAAGCGTTTCTAAAATAAGCCCCATACTGTCAAAACAGCAGATTTTAATTCTGCCATACTTTTTCTCAAAATGCTTTCAATATATTTAGATTACGTTGTCAAAGTAAATAAAGACATAACGTTATATTTTATATACGGTATTTATTAACTTTAAATGACTGGTAAATGACTGGGAATATTGGGAAATGTTCTTCCTCTATATGAAATCTATAAAAAATCAACTTGAATTGATAAAATTGTGTATTTTAAGTTGATTTCAATTTAATTTATGATTTTTGTTTATATATTTGTATGAATTTATTTTGTATTAATATAATTATTCATATAATTTTTCAATGTATATTTTATATTCTACAATATATTAGTAAAATAAGTCAGAAATTAAGTTAACTCACCATGAAATATATATATATATATATATATATATATATATATATATTAAATAAAATGAACAGCAACACTAGTATTAAAGGAGCCATGGAATGGAAAACCTTTACCTTGGCATGGTTGAATAATAAGAAGAGTTCTGTACTTGGAATTGTACGGAGCCCTTTTAGGGACATAATGGTCGGGAAAATTGGAAAAAAATATTTTTCAAATGTTTTGCGTTCCCTCGAGAAACTTTGCGTTCTCCGCCATAAAACACTTAAAGTAAGCTAATGAATGAAAACGGTGATTTAAAAATGCCAAATCTGTTGCATTCATATTCTGGACTATTCTGCTTTAATTAATAGCAATATTATTAATATAAGGTTATTAATATTAGCCTAATATTTTTATTAGTATTTATTATTATCGAATTTGGTCCTCCAATGTCACTGTTTTAATACATTAAGATTAAGCTATAGTAAGCATTTTAGAGTGTCCAACACCGTGCCTTGAACTTGGTGAATGATCTACAGATCCTCAGCACCACTGCAAGCATCTGATCTGGTCAAATGTGTGCTCCATAGAATAAACAGAGTTCGTGCGATCTCGAAAGTGAAAGTAAAATGCGATCATGCATTTGAAAGCAGTTTCAAAGCCCAGCATATTAATAGCGGTTCCCGGCTGCCAGCATTTTATCTACAGTATAATTATCCAAAGATACAACTGCGCGAGAAAGTATTAACATATATTTCTCCTGCGAGCTACTGAAATGAGTACAGCCAATCAGAGCAGAGCTTAACATTCATTTCCATGACCCTCCAAATAACAGCCCGTTTCATTCTGAGGTTGTGGTTCTGCTCTTACCTAAACCACATACCTTCTATGTAGATATCAGAGAACAATTTAAAATATTGTTTCAATGCATTCTATGGCACCTTTAAATATACACACTACACTAACTCGAATATTAAAAAAAGAGACCAGACAATTCCCTTAAACAATTTTCCCTTAAAATGCAGAGAAAATAAACACAAGACAAGGGTCAATTTAGAATAAAGTTTTATTTTTACAATTGTCTTGAAGGATAGGTTTACAAAATGTATAAAACTAACAGAGGGTAAAGCAAACTAATATGCCCAAAACACACAAATAAACAAACAAACATATCAATCTAAAACTATAATAAATAGTGAAACATCGATGCAGGATTCTATGAAGGGTTTTGCATAAAGAAACACTTGATTCTGGAAGTGTCTGACACACACACATAAATACATCTAATGATATCTACTGTATTGGTCCAGTAATCTTGACCAGCGAAATGCCTAAATCCCGAGTTTACAGTAGTCTCATATTTTTCTGAGCTGCAACCGTTGTTTGTTTTGGTCACTGTATTGGGTCTGAATCACTATAGGGATGTATACATACAAGAGTGTATACTTTTCTGCATCTATGTGTTGGTGTGCATGTGTGTACACAGAGATTATTCATTTAGTCTATATCCAGGTCGCTGTCGGAATCGCTAGGGTGAGTGACAGCGGCATTGCGAATAGACGAGTGTGTTTTTGGCTGTGTGTATTTCTCTGGAAGAAGCCCGTATTCTCGCAGCAGAGCTTCGACGTCTGTGGCATAGAAATCATCTCCGAGTTGATCGGACACACGCACCAAATTCCCCACCAGGTCACCGCCGCGGTACAGCAGCAGCGCCGGCAAAGCTGAACTACGAAAAAGAGCGCTGGTGCCAACCGCAGAGCCCTGGACCCGACAGAACTTCACCTGCAGGTCGTTGAGAAGAACAGAGAAGTAATAAATCACTTAATACAAAATAAAAGAATAACTTACCCCCAAAAATGTATTTGCTTCAAATTGACTCTGGCCATTCAAGATGTAGATGAGTTTCTTCATAGGAAGAGATTTGGAGAAATGTAGCATTGCATCACTTGCTCAGTAATGGATCCTCTGCAGTGAATGGGTGCCGTCAGAATGAGAGTCTAAACGCCTGATAAAAACATCACAATCCACTCCACTCCATCAATTAAAAGTCTTGTGAAGTGAAAAGCTGCATGTTTGTAAGAAACAAATCCATCAAGATATTTTTAACTTGAAACCATTGCTTACAACAAAAATATGAGTCCTTATCCATAACACTTCCTCCAGTTAAAAAATTGTCCTGTCTGAATCAGGAGAGATATCTGCCCAGATCAAGCACAGTTAAACCAAAATAATTATATATATATATATATATATATATGCGAGTGGATTCTAATGTAAGAGGATAACAGGGGATGGACTTTTTCATAACTATGCACAAAGGACTTTGACCAGAAGCAACGATTTAAAGTTAAAATATCTTGATGGATTTGTTTCTTATAAAATACAGCTTTTCACTTCACAAGATGATAATTGATGGACTGGAGTGGGTTGCTTGTGGATTACTGTCATGTTTTTATCAGCTGTTTGGACTCTCATTCTGACGGCACCCATTCACTGCAGAGGATCCATTGTTGAGCAAGTGATGTAAATGTCTCACAATCAGTTCAGGTGAATAAAGAAATACATCTACATCCTGAATGGCCTGAGGGGGAGTACATTTTTAGCAAATTTTCCTTTTTTTGCTGATCTATTCCTTTAAAGCTCTATAATGAAAACACATCTCCATCCGTGTTACCATTGGGTACTGCAGTGCGAGGCAGAGCAGGCTTCCATCCATGGCCTGGCAGGCAGACACCTCTGACTCATAGATATGGACCAGCACCAGCGTGTTCTTGCCCTCCTCGTCTACGGCGTGCAGGAACTCCTCCCCCGAAGAGATGTCAAACACCTTTTCGAAGCGCTGCCCTCCACACAGCTGTCGCTGCATCTCCTCCATGCGCTGCAGACGATACTGATGGAGGAAGGCTTCATCATCGTCATCATCATCATCATCCTCTTCTTCATCCACACGGAGGTTCATCTGAACAAAAGAAAAGGATAATTTTTTTGTAGCTGATATTCGGAAATGAGGGCAAAGTCAAAGTAATTTAAAAGGTAGAACAATTTGGGGGGGGGGGGGGTTTATACATGTGAGACTTAATACCAATTTGATATAAATAATTAAGGTTATTAAAATTAACTAGAACTATTAAAAACATTTTCTTTACTGAAAATTAACTAAAGTAAAATATTAGTTTAAAAAAATAATCCTATTTTATTTCTGTTTGCAAGGCAATATTTCTCATTTTCATTTATTTGATAAAAATGAAACAAAATAGTGAAAAATACAAACATTAAAAATATGAAAGTAAAAAAAAAAAACTAACTTCAACTGAAACAAAAACAAACACAAAAAACATTTAAAAATATTAGTAAAACTATAGACAAGCATCATATCATGACATTCAGTGTGTTGACTCGACGGTGTATAAAGTGTTTCTCACTTTGCCTGCGATCTTTTCCTGCAGCTCCTTCTGTTTCTGTCTGTCGGCTTCTTCCTCCAGATGTGACTTGCAGGTCATGCTGAGCTTCTTGATGAGACGCTCCATCTCTTTCTGCTGCTCCACGCGCTGCTCGTTCTCCAGCTGCTTGTATTTACGCCAGTCATTGATCACTCCCTTCGGCCCTGTAGGAGGAAAACACAGTCTCACGGATGTGGGGTTGATGAACGCGGATGCAGCATCTTTTAATCAGAGGCTGTGAGAGACAGAAGTACACATTTGTGTTCACATGTCACATTTAACCGTACCAGTGTTGACCGAACTGCCATCTGCACTGTAGTCAAGTTCCACATCCACCACCTCCTGGTCGCGGATGGTTTTGGATGTGTTCTCCTCTTCCTCATGATCGCTCTCTTCATCCTCACTGCTGCTGTAGTAATACTGCAGCTTCTCCCCAAGAAGCTTATCATCAAGCGTTGTCATGTCGTCACACTGAGATAAATGTGAAAGACACACAGAAAACATACAACCATCATGCTAAGAACATCAAGAAACATTGATTTTTAGTAAAGCAGACAGCACAGACAGCTTCCATTATACAAAACACTAAACGAGACTCAAAATACAAGGCAATTAAAGGTAATACTTCACATAGTTCAATTAGTTAACAGTAGTTTAGGGGTGTCCTCGACTAGAATTTTCGAATCTTGCCAATATTCGCCTGATAGTCGAATCATATGTTTGGGGGCGGGGAAAAATACATTACCAAGAGTCAAGTCAGAAATTCGACAGTAATTATTACTGATGTTAACACACAGGGAACATGAGTAACGGACACCTCGCAGATACTAACGGGGTAAATAATGTTTTATGTTTTGATTAAAAGATAATTAACATTAAACGTCAGCAAAAGCCTAAGCTATATGCCATAGTTATTTATGTTCTGCATATCTGTTTTGAGCTGTGCGCGCTAAGAGGAGCAGTAAAATTAGGCTTATGAGAGCTCCTATTTTTAATGAATTGGATTTAACGAATTTCTCACATACAGAATATGCTTCGATATTTATGTTATGACTTTACAGGCTATCTGCACAAACTGGCCGAGTACACAAGTGAACGTGTCTGCGCGGCTCTGAATGAACTCCTTTTGTGGATGCGTTCTTCATGTAACAACGTGAAGAAACACGGCAGCTAAACTCAAAATTAACAGCATTTTATTATGATAATGTTCTCATTATAATGTTTTGTATAACACAGTCCGAGTCATAGTCATTCATATTATTGTTGTTTGTCCTGCTCGCGATGCGTGCTTAATAGATAATCACCGTACTACTACAATGAAGCACTTTTACTGCAGCTGAATCAGGCTCCTCCTATCGACGCGTCGACTATTCGGGGTCACCCCTGCAGCAGTTAATCCCAAATATTATATTTTGTGAAATTCAAAATAAAAATATTTAAACAATATTGGCTATCATGACATGAACAATACAAACTTTTCTTTTTATATACAGCATTTTTTTTATCTAGGTTAAAGGTATTTTATAAATACAATAATGTGCACTGATGTTATCAAATATTTATAAATTATTATTACATAATGCATAAAGTCTTCTTTAAATGTTAAAAGTGTATTCGTATATGTAGAAATTAACATTTTGATGTATTAAATCCTGTAAATTTATGGTACGATGTATTATCATTGCATAATATTTTTGCTTTATATTTACAATAAAACAAATACAAAGTCACAATAATATAACATATAGGTTGATTAGGTTTTACAGTACTTAGATTCAATTATTACTGTTTTTTTTTATCAAAGACTGCATTGCCTTTTCTTACTTTCTAGATAATTTAACCCAAAAAAGTACAAAAATCATACACAAGACTATCATTTTGCTGCCCATCATCAAGTGCTGGTGGTTATTCAGGAAATGCAAATCTAGTTTAAAATAACCTCATGAGAAAATTAGACTGGGGCTGGGAAGAAATCCAATTAGCCCTCATCCCCTCTTGAGATTAAATCTAGAATAATGACTCAAGTCTTACAGAACACAACATATTATACCTTTAATGTAAATATATATACAATCATAAACTATACTTCGTAAGGAATATGTATAGATTTATCTAGTGAACAAGTATTAGCTAATCTGTCAAACAACCTGCTAACGATACCTAGCTAAGATTATATACCTCAGGTAACGTTAATGTTAAAGAAACAAACTACCTAAATTAACTGAAAAATCACTGTTCACTTATTTGCCCATTAAAAATCCGTATAAAACTAAATTACACAACGTTATATGAGATTCCCGACGAGTGTTTGCTAGAATGCTATGTTAACATGCTAGTATGTTAGCTAGTCGGTTAACGCAACAGAACACGACACTACTAATACACTAGGGTATATATATTATAAACAAGATGTGTTTTGTGATTATAAAAACATTTATTATCTGTTAATCCGACTGAATCTTACCAATATGTGTCTCCTTTGTTGCAATTAATCTCTGAAACAACCGCTTCAGATTCTACACTGGCTGGCTCAGTGGCTCTCTTCAGCGGAAGCACAAATACTGACCAATCACAGCGCTGAAGAGATGATTGACATGAGAATCCGCAAATAAGAGTTGACAGAGGGCGTTTCACATATGTTTTGGTGCCAGAAGGATTTATTTTTTTATGTAGTTTTTTTAGTATGGCCGTTTCTCAAACGAAAAGCTTCATCCTCCGGAGATCGCATTTGCAGGCTGCATACGTCATCAATCCTGGTTTATTTCAGTTAACTGAGCATTATATTCGCGAGTCATAAGCATATTACAACAATTTACGCTTAACTAAGAATACTGGTCAAATGTATAACTGTTAATATTCTAAAATAAGAGCTTCCTTATGACGTATGCAGCCTACAACATGCGACCTCCGAAGGATGCAGCCTTACGTTTGAGACACGGCCTATGTAGTGATGGGAAGTTCGGCTCTTTTTTACGATTCGGCTCTCCCTTAGAAGAGCACCGGCTCTTAAAGGGCACCTATCCACCTTTTTCTTACGCCCCATGATGATTTGCGCGAACTATGGGTGGAACTTCCGTTACGACGTAAACAATCATTCGCTGCAGTCACAGTGTTGCTACTCAAATCAAATCAAATCACTTTTATTGTCACGTCAGGTGCTGCGATGAGTAAAATTCTTGAGAGCGTGCTCCAGACAATTTACATATAGACAGTACATACTTACAGACTTATACAGAATACACATACATATACTCAGTACACACACAGTGTACTATTTAAGACATACACTTACAATTATCAATACACGTTATGCACCGTATGTACACATTTTACATTATGTACACATATATACACACAATAGTATTCGAAAAAAAGTTGCAGCAGTATGGAAGCTCGTTTCCGCCACGGGTAAAAAAAAAATTAAAAGTTTATTGCGGCTTTCACAATTCAGATTTTTTTCTCATATTTGCGTGATATAAACTCGCAATTGCGAGACAAAGTCGATATAAAAATCACAATTATGACTTTTTCTCAGAATTACTAGTTTATATCTCACAATTATGACTTTTTCTCAGAATTACTTGTTTATATCTCACAATTATGACTTTTTCTCAGAATTACTAGTTTATATCTCACAATTATGACTTTTTTTCTCAGAATAATGAGATATATCGCGTGAATTGAACATATCGCGAGAATTGAAAATTACGTTTCTAAAATAGATTTATATTGTACTCAATATAATTAACATATGGATGGAAACTATATGTTTTATGACAGTGTTTTTACAGCTAAAATAGCTGTAAGCAAATGACACCAGAAGCTTTGCAGATTCAAGGTAGAAATGACAGCACCTACCCTTACGTTAAAATAAAGTTTAGTTTGATAAAACTTTATCTGCATCATGCAAGCCATTACATTTTAATAACTATAATTTTGGGTAGTGGTATTACTAATTTCCTTATTGTTTTGATAAGATGGAATGCATACGCCCTTTTCCCGAGTAAACAATGAGTCCTGCCATTGTGGATTTTAACTTCCGTTTGTATGCTCCCTTGTTTTTGTTTCCATGATCCCATGTTAAAACTGGGTAAAAGAGCGACTGAATTGATTAAACGGAAACTCTTGTATTAAGCTGTGCCGTCCCCACAGCAGCAACAAACTTAAGGAAGTCCTGGACAGTTGTTGTTTTGAGCACCAGCTAATCTAAAAAGAATGTCCGTATACGGCGCTGTCTTGTATTCCGTGCCAAAAACTCACATGAGAAAACAAGCACGGGTTCCAGCACTTAAGATAAAGACTCTCTAAAGAAGGTTTATGTGTGTCCTTATTCGGTGGGCAAACCCTGAACTTCACCCCGATAGTGAGCTGTATATAGGATGTGAGTATTTAGGGAAAAGGTGATGAAGGGAAGCGTCCTCCTGCTGTTGCCTCCTCTGCTCTTCAACTTCCTGTTTCAGCGAGTCCTGCTGCACTACAGCTGCAGAGGAAACTAAACATCGCACACTATTCATACTATAAAGTGCATTTGTTGTTCTGATTTTTTAGGTATGTTGGATTTCATGCATTTGCAATATTCACAGTAATTAAATTAGTTGTTTTTCGGATCATATGCATGTTGCATGTACCTGCCTATTTCCAAATGAAGTTTCAAAACTACAAGGGTTTCAAAGCAGATTCATACCTTAAGTCCATCTACTAGTGATGGTTTCTCTGTTCTTTTCAAGAAGGCTTGTGACATTTCCTTTCCAATTTGTCTAATGTTTGTCTAATTTGTCTAATGTAACAATGAATTTCTTTCAACTCACTTCAAGATAGACCAAAACAACAACAACAAACTACAACTAAACAATTTTAGCCATGTGCGTGGGAATATGAACAAAATCAAAGTACTCTAACTCGATCTGATGTGTTCTAGGTTATCAAAGCATCCGTTTTTTTCTTTCACAAAATGACATTATCAAGTCTGATTCTTCATGATTTCAGATCAAAAGCAAACTTCTAGTTCTGCAGAACACAATAAGATATTTTGAAGATTTCTGGGGCACAAACAACACTAAACACCTATTGGCTTTTATTTTATAGATGGATAACACAAAACACAGAAACATTTTCAGAAATATCTCCTTTTGTATTCCACAGAAGAAAGCATGTTAAAGTTAAAGACCCTCCCACTTTGATCAGCTATAAAGTGAGCACTGAGAAGGCACATTATCTCATTCACCTCCAGATCAAGATGGATTTACAAATCTCAGTTGTTCTTCTGTTCATTCTTTTTACTGCAGGTACAAAGACAAATAGTTTGTAATTTTATTGAGTACAAATACAGATTACTGGCATCTCTTTTTCATGGTCTCTCTCTCTGTTTTATCACTAAAGGACACTCTCTCAGCTGTTATGAGTGCTCAGGTCTGGCGGGTTCTTGTGCGAATAAAAAAGAAAAAACATGTCCCAGGGGATTTTATAAGTGCATGAGTTCAACAGCAGTAACACGAGTTGGTAAGTCCTATACGGATTGAAATGTAATGTTATTTTTGTCTGGTTGAGATGCAGGTGTTTTTTGTACTAGTGCTGCTTCACTGGAAATGTTACTTCCTCACAGAATTTACAAATGTAATACCAGAAAATTCAATATAAATTTATGCTTTTTCTTTTTTTTTCTATTACACTGATTGAAATTTGAAACAAAGAACTACATTTTGGCATGTTTATAAATAAAAGTTGTATCAAAGTAATGTGTCGAACTGTCTTTCCTGAATCATTCTTGTTTTAGGGGACATTAGTGGTAAAGCGAAGGCTAAAGATTGTGCTGTTGACTGTGCAAGTGGGTCCACGAACCTCGGCATTATAAAGAGGTCTTCAGTGTGCTGTAACACAGACCTGTGTAACTTCCAAGATGCTCCAGGTATTGTGCTTTACTGACCAAATGCAAATAACCATTTTCTTTTAAGTCAACACTTGCTTCCAAAGGACATTCAATGAGGAAATACATTACAGGCTGTGGCTTGTCAATCGTGAACGGATTGAACAAAGCAGCTAACAGAGTGCGGTTTCATTTTTAGAGAAAATAAAATAAACAAAGACCTGTTTTCTCTGTAGATCCCAGCATTGACTCCAATGGTAAGACATGTTACTTTTGTGATGGGAAGAACTGCTCGAACACAGTGAGCTGTTCAGGGAGTGAAGACCGCTGCATTTCAGCAACAGGTGAGAATCTGCTAAAGGAAAAAGACTAAAGTTGTTATATTATCGCTCTGATGTTATATGGTTAAGTAAATCATTATCTTTATATCTTTCATTTTTTAACATTTAATACATATAATATACACCAGTACTGCTTAAAATAACCTGTGTTTTTTTGCTTTTCATCAGCGAGTTATGGAGAGCAGTCACTGGTTATGAAAGGCTGTGCCTCTAAATCCATTTGTGATACCACAACATCAGTAGATGATGTTCAGAGGATCTCATGCTGTTCGGGGAACCTGTGTAACGGTGCTCAGAGCATCACTCAGAGTGCTAACAGTGCTAATAGTGTCACTCAGAGCGTGCTGTTCCTCTGCTGTTCTCTGTTCTCCTTCATCCTCCTGCACTGAACCCAGCAGCTCAGACACACAGCACTGAATATACCGCTTGTACTTTCTTTCTATGCAGTTTTATTTTGTCCTAATGTGATTATTATTTTTTTGCTGTGACATTCTGATGTGATATTTAGGAAATAACATATTAAATCAGCTTTTCCTGTGTTATTTAATATTTAATAAAGCATGTCATGCTGAAAAGACAACCAAATTATATACAGCAATAATAAAAAAAGATTGGTTAGACTTTAGAATAGGGAACATTTATTCACTATTAACTACGACTTTTCCCTCAATAAATCCCCAATTTGCTGCTTATTAATAGTTATAAGGTGTTAAGTTTAGGTATTTGGTAGAATTAGAAGAAGGTCATGTAGAATAAGGCATTCATATGTGCTTAATTACTACTAATAAATGGCTATATTCTAGTAATATGCATGCTAATAAGCAACTAGTTAAGAGACCCTAAAATAAAGTGTTACCAAAATATTTTATTGCTTAAAAATTATTAAACCATCATTGTGTTCAGAAGAAATACGAAAGATAATTAATCGATCATAGAATCGTTTGTATTACAATATTTGCATTTTTACTATAAGGAACTTTCCTTTTCAGAAACAAAAGTATGAAGTGTAATTATAATAAATCACATGATGAAGGACAAATGCTGGGTATTGATCATATTTCAATTCATATCTTGAACTGATTCGCTTCAATATCAATAATTCAATATCAGCTATATATTTCAGGTAAATGTCAGTTTTTCGTAAAGGTGCTGTATGTAGGTATTTCAGTCCAAACTCAAAATATTGGAGAGTTTTTTTTCTCCAGCCCCTCCTCCTCAGACTTGACGCACACGCAGGTTGCCAAATTAACGACGCCAACAGAAACTAGCGTTCATGACGATGAATGAAATTAAATGCGCTGTGTTTTCCGCCAACTGGCAACCCGGGGTGTAAACTGGCAGTGGGCGGGTTTCACAAACCATAACAAGCAAAACACATTTTCAAAGGAGAATAACTGACTGTAGTATTGTTTTTCAGATAAACAAGTATGATAACTTAGCATGTTTCTTAAAAATCTGCAAACATATTATGGTACGTTTATGCTTTAGTAGAGTCAAACTCCTACATACAGCACCTTTAAGGATAAAAACCGTCTTTCAGCTAATGCTGTAAACTTGGAACCCTCTCGCATTACATACATAGCACTTCAATTATAGGCCTCATAAAGGTTCAAAGTAACTGTAGATCACAAACTGTCATTAGATAAAAGAATCAACATTATTTAGCAATGTCATTCTTTTTAACATTATCATTTACAGTTCTCTTGGTGCCAAAATGTTTTACATCTGCTTCTTTTTCCTCTGTGGCTTCTTTTATCTTCTTTTGGGGTCGGGGTAGATCGATCTGTCAGGAGTTCAGGTCGGATATTCGACTTCAAGCGGTGTCCCGGGCGTTATTTCCAAGTAGGAGGAGGGAAAAATCCTAATTCCGAGTTGACTGGAACACTGCATAATTCAAACACTTTCTGCGTCATGACGTAATTATAATACATCAGCATGGCGCACGCAGTTACACACAGTTAAATATGTAACCCCCCCCCAAAAAAAGATGTGAAAAAATGTTGTGCAATCTCAAGACACATGTATTTGCAATAAGGCCACAAGAGGACGCTGGTGCATACAGACTTCCATGGACTTTTTCTCATTTCATCATTTTCTCTTACACCATCGCAAAGATCCAGTATATGGCCAAAAGCATGTGAACAACTGAACATCACACTCATTTGTTCCTGCTGGACATTTGATGCTTACATTAACTCAAAGCCACAAGCATTTATAAAAGCTGATCCTTTCATAACAGATCACAGTCTTCTATGGTTTTGCAATGAATGCAACAGAATCACTTAGGTTCAGGTCTGGGTTTAGTGCAAGTACATCAAGACCAGATTCAAAAGGACGTTCCTTAAATGTCTGAATAAAGTGACTATATGACATAACATCAAGATTTGCTTTCACTAGGAAGCCCGTTAGTCATAAGGAGGCAACCACAAACTTTTATACAATGACTGAATCATATGGACAGTTACGAAATACTGGAACTGTCATCCTAATGTTTGTGTAATTTTCAGTAAATAAGATAGGTAGTCAATATTAATAATGACTTGAACACAACCATGAACAGACTTAACAAAATGTGTGACTTAAAATAAAGACAAGAGAGTATAGAAACAGAAGAACAAGAAATCACATGACAAAACAGGACACATGACTTATGACAAACTGCTAAATAAAAGCCTAAACCTACTTACGTGACAAAGAGAAAACAGAACATAAAAATGATATATTATTGAACAATAACAATGACAATCCAACATCATAGCTAGTGGTTTTCTTTGAGAAATGAATATAATATTCAAACAAGGAATACTGAGAAATGCCACTCCTGCTCTGGATTCTCTCAAGTTTGGAAATCAAGCCAGTTTCCTGCAGACTTCCTTCAAGACGATTAGATCTTTCATATTTGAAGAGTCCATTTTTAAATATGCCTGTGTTGTAAAAAAATGATATCTGTGACAAAATAGCACATGCGACTTACAACATAGAAATAAATACTTAAAAAAAACAGAAGATTATTATTATTTGTTTTTTTGTTTGTGGCATATTTCATCACACTAATTAAAATAAATGTAAATACTTAAATGATATAAATCACATTTTAAGCAGCAACAAGTAATCAATCTGATATCCAGTTCACCCATTTTAATCCTTTAACTGAAAACTGTTATATTGATATTCAAAGAGAATAGAAACCAAGCCTGATTTCTCAATATCCTCCGATCATCACCACCCAATATAGGCTGCACCTTAAGCAATCTTATGCAAACTGAAGTCTAACTGTTAGGTCCAAAGGTACAGTGTGAAGATGTTCTGTAATTAAATGTCTTTTGTCATGCTCTCTTACTCATCTTTGACCTGTATAATTATCCCGTTCAGGCTTGCTTTTGGTGACTAGTGTTCAAGTAATTCAAGTTGCCTGCTTGATATAGTTAAGCTTGATACTTGATAAACTGATATCATTTCTGTTGTATTCAATGTGACACTGCATGTATGTTGCAACGGTGTTCAATTCGTCCTGCCCAAATAAACCTTGCTGGAAATTGTCAGTAATCCAGAAGACCTAGATTAGCTGGTTCAGGTGTATTTAATCAGGGTTGGAGCTCAACTCTGTGGGCAGCAGCCAGTGGAGATCCTAGATTTAATGTGGGGCATTGCACCCCATTCAAATAAATAATCATTCATGTTTCATGATCATTCATTCATGCCAAATGTTTTAAAATTAAAACATATTTGAGAGCAAGGGGGCCCCCTGGTGTGTTGGGGGCCCTAAGCAGCTTGCGTACACTCTTAAAAATAAAGGTGCTTCAAGATGCCATAGAAGAACCTTCTCGTCTACAGTAAATGTTTAACATCTGAAGAACCTTTCTGTTTCACAAAAGATTCAGTGTGGCAAAAGAAGGTTTTTCAGATTATAAAAAGGTAAGAAAGGGATGGTTCTCTAAAGAATCTTTGACTGAATGGTTCATGGTGGAACCAAAAATGGTTCTTCTATGGCATCGCTTGAAGCACCTTTATTTTTAAGAGTGTATTCTGTGTATAGGGAGGATCGGCTCTGGCAGCAGCCCTTCAAGAGCAGTATTAGACATTCCTTGATATCGCATGTTAGTTACAGATTACTCTATCATAGCGTGCCCAGCCCTTTCGAAGCCCAATTCTTTATATTTCAAAGTAGACTCAATATTGTCATTATTATTAAGAAACTGACCTAATTACACCTACTCATTCCTTTAAAAAATACTCATTTCCTGATCGTTAATTTCTTCTTCTCGTTAAACTGTCATTATCTCATGAAGGCCCATCCCTTTTGCTAAGATATAAAACGAGCACTGAAACAGGTTATTTCATTTGTCTCAAAGATGGATGTACAATTGTCAGTTTTTCTTCTGTTCATTTTTTTCGCTGCAGGTAAAAAGACAAATCACTTTAAACTCTATTTTATACAGACATAAATATTCGTGCATCTCTCTCACTATGTCTCTCTTTAATCATTAAAAAGGACGCTCTCTCGACTGTTATGAGTGTGTAAGTGAGAAGGGGTCGTGTGCAGATCAAATAGTGACCAAATGTCCTGGAAATCACTCATGCTTCAGTTCAACTATAGTATCAGGTAAGTCCAGAGTGATTCATGAAACTTGATGGGGATGCTGCAACAGAGGAAATACTCGTGGAGTATATTTAAATGCATTTATGATTGCAAGCATAGAATATACAGATTCCTGCTACTCAATTTTCACTCAGAAAATTATGTTAATAATATAATTTGTAATGAAAATAAATATTTCAAATGCGAAAAATGCTGCATTTAAGTGTTTCACTAGTGGTCTTAGACTTTTAGACCTAAGTAATGTTTTTATATTGCAGCTGTGATTAGAAAGATAAACATTTTCTACTTTCAAATATTTATACATGAATTCACCTTTATAATAATGAGCCGTTTTCATTCTTGTATCCAGTTTTTTTAGGAGGCACCACAAAAGTGAAGGTCAAATATTGTCTTCCATTTGCCTGTACTGGGTACACAAACATCAGCCTTCCAAATACGTCTCAATTTTGCTGTGACACTGACCTCTGTAATGCCCAAGACGCTCCAGGTATTGTACTTTACTGAATACTGATCTTACATCCAATTCACAATTGTAGAAATAGATTGAATTGAGCAGTTAGTGTTGTTTAATTAGATGTTATATTTGGAACAGATCCTTCTGGATATTCCAGTTCTACCCCCCTTGATATCCCTGGTGTCTCCAATGATGTCCCCAATGGAAATAAATGTTACTATTGTGATGGACAGAGCTGCTCAAACACAAGGGACTGTTCAGCGAGTGAAGAACGCTGTTTTACAGCAACAGGTGAGCATCTGCAGAAGGCTAAAGTCATTATTTGTGCCTTCCCATAATTTGTGGGTCTTACTTTGAGCATTTGATAGAGTTCTCAAATGGCAATGGGCAGCTTAGACAATTCTTTTATTTAACTTCGGCTTTCATTCCTAACTCTTTTCTTTCTTTTCATCAGGGAATATTGGAAGCAGTTTGGTTTCTGCAAAAGGCTGTATCTCTAAATATGTTTGTGATACCTTAGCTTTGCATCCTAGAGATCAGGGCATGAAATGCTGTTCGGGGAACCTGTGTAACGGTGCTGAGAGCGTCACTCAGAGCGTGCTGTTCCTCTGCTGTTCTCTGTTCTTCTTCATCCTGCTGCACTGAACCCAGCAGCTCAGACACTCTACTGAATATAGAGCTTGTATAGAGCGTCTCATGTTGTTCAGGTTACCTGTGTAACGGTGTTAATAGTGTCACTCAGAGCGTGCTGTTCCTCTGCTGTTCTCTCCTTCATCCTGCTGCACTGAACCCAGCAGCTCTTCACATTCAGTATTATGGGATACTGTTCTGAATATATGGCTTGCATTTTTTTTAGTATTCTGATGTGATGAACTGAAAAATATACAGAAAATGTATGTGTATATGTGTCTAATAAACAAATGTTATTAGTAATATTTTTTTTATTGTTTTTAATTATAACTTTTATAATAAATTGTTTTGTTAATTTTTTTTATTTGTCTACTAAAGAATGATGATCAATAATAGGCTACTTATAAATACTTACTATTTCCCACAGTTAGTTCATATTGGTCGAAACAGCACCTTTCAGTTTAAACACTCATATTTAATACTCTGTCTAAAGTAGCCAAAATAACTAATATCTATTGTTAAACTGTCTTAAAAGATATGCTAAATGTCAGGGTCAGCAGGAAGGAACCCAAATGCAGAATGAGAGAAACAAATATTTATTGAAGCACAAGTTCAGGGGGGTGCACGGGGGTGAACAGTCTTGAAACTACTCCAAAAGGCAGGAGAGAACTAAGCCTCCAGAGGTAGACAGTCTGGAGAGCAGTCCCAGTCGGTACCAATGAAAGATTATCTGCACCAGGCTTGGTTGGCAGACTGCTTGGGGGAACCAACAGGCAGGGAGTCTCAGGCTGGTAGAGCAGGACGAGGAACAAAACCAGACAAAATCAGCAATATAAACTCAAGAGCAAAACTGCAGTAAGGCTACAAGATGACACCGCAAGACTGGACTATAGACCAGCAAATTGGTAACTGTCTCTATGGCACAAGACGAACCCGCAAACACAAGAGGAAAACAGCACAATATAAAGGGAGGAAAGCACACGAGGGCCAGGTGAGCACAGTTAAGGAAACGAGGACAAGACAAGGGTTAAACAAGGGGGCGTGACCAAGGGAAACAAGGAGGTGGGATCACAGGAACACATGGTAGACAAACAAAGACAAAGCAATGTGTTAAGACACAAGACAACCAACGAAACATTAAACCAAGACAACACAGACAAGGCTGCCAGGGCAGAGCCCTGACACTATTATTCTACAAAAAAATATATTTTATTACTTTTATGTATTAACCTATACAACTATTTGCTATTCTAAAGCAGAACATCTAAGAGTTGCAGTAAATATACCCCACAGTTCATCAGTCAAACAAATGAACAATTAAAGGGTTAGTTCACCCACAAATTTTAATTAGCCTTTGTTCTACTCCCCTTAAAAGCATCCTACGTTTATATGACTTTCTTCTTTTAGACGAATCCAATCGGAGTTATAAATTATCCTTGCTCTCATATGCCTTAAAATGGGAGCAGTTGTGTGTTTTTTATCAACAATCCAAAATGAGTCAAATAAAGAGCATGCATCCATAATAAAACATGCCTCACGAGGCATATATGTTGTACATTTCCTTAAGTCAGTTGGTCAGTTGAGCTATGGTCTCCTTGAGATTGATGCTGTCCCTCAGAGTGCAGTCATATCTTTTCCCCAGGCACACTTCAACCATATTAAAAGAATTCATTATGAAATTACAAATAAACATGTACTTAAGTCCTACTTAAGTGTGTTAAATTGTATTTAATATACAGTGCTCAGCGTAAACGAGTACACCCCCTTTGAAAAGTAAAATTTTAAACAATATCTCAATAAACACAAAAACCATTTCCAAAATGTTGACAAGACTAAGTTTAATATAACATCTGTTTAACTTATAACATGAAAGTAAGGTTAATAATATAACTTAGATTACACATTTTTCAGTTTTACTCAAATCAGGGTGATGCAAAAATGAGTACACCCCACAACAAAAACTACTAAATCTAGTACTTTGTATGGCCTCCATGATTTTTAATGACAGCACCAAGTCTTCTAGGCATGGAATGAACAAGTTGGAGACATTTTGCCAGATCTATCTTTTTCCATTCTTCAAGAATGACCTCTTTTAGAGATTGGATGCTGGATGGAGAGTGATGCTCAACTTGTCTCTTCAGAATTGCCCATAGGTGTTCGATTGGGTTCAGATCAGGAGACATACTTGGCCACTGAATCACTTTCACCCTGTTCTTCTTCAGAAATCCAACAGTGGCCTTAGATGTGTGTTTAGGATCATTGTCATGTTGGAAAAGTGCACGACGACCAAGGGCACGGAGTGATGGTAGCATCTTCTCTTTCAGTATAGAGCAGTACATTTGTGAATTCATGATGCCATCAATGAAATGCAGCTCCCCGACACCAGCAGCACTCATGCAGCCCCACATAAGGACACTGCCACCACCATGTTTCACTGTAGGCACCATGCATTTTTCTTTGTATTCCTCACCTTTGCAACGCCATACAGTTTTGAAGCCATCAGTTCCAAAAACATGTATCTTGGTCTCATCACTCCAGAGTATAGAGTCCCAGTAGTCTTCATCTTTGTCAGCATGGGCCCTGGCAAACTCTAGGCGGGCTTTTTTGTGCCTGGGCTTTAGGAGAGGCTTCTTTCGTGGACGGCACCCATGCATGCCATTCCTCTGCAGTGTACGCCGTATTGTGTCACGGGAAATAGTCACCCCAGTTTGGCTTTCTACTTCTTTAGATAACTGCAGTGAACTTGCATGTCGATTTTCTTCAACCCTTCTCATCAGAAGACGCTCCTGACGAGGTGTTAACTTCCGTGGACGACCTGGACGTCTCTGTGAGATGGTTGCAGTTCCATCTTTTTTAAATGTTTGTACCACTTTTGCTACAGTATTCTGACTGATAAGTAAAGCTTTGCTAATCTTCTTGTAGGCTTCACCTTTCTTGTGTAAAGAAATTATTTTCTTTCTCAGGTCTCGTGACATTTCTCTTCCATGTGGTGCCATTGCTGACAGCATGAAATGGGAAGGGGTTTTCTTTAAGTAACACTCTTTTATAGTCAACTGTCACCTGTGTAATAATAATTAGACTCACCTGTGGTTGAATTCTTGTTAAATTAGACATTTGTAGTCTAAAATGTAGCTTTGCTCCAGAGACTTTCAGTGGGGTGTACTCATTTTTGCATCACCCTAATTTGAGTAAAACTGAAAATGTTGTTCTCTAAGTTATATGAATAACCTTACTTTCATGTTATAAGTTAAACAGATGTTATATAAAACATTTTGGAAAATGTTTTTGTGTTCATTGAGATATTGTTTAAAATGTTACTTTTCAAAGGGGGTGTACTCGTTTACGCTGAGCACTGTAAATTGTAATTATACATTATTATACATTTAATTTTTTTTGCAATCAACATGCAACTAAAAGTCAAAATACTTCGTATTCAGTTCACATTTGAGCATATTCTTAAAATATTAGTATTTCCATAAGAATTAAGGGTTGTGTTTATACACTCATTTTAGTGAAGTGCTCATAAATGTGATCAGTTTGATAGCAATTATACTCCTTTGCAACAGTCTGATATGTTCTTTGTCTTGTGTCAGATTTTCTTCGAGTTTGTGTGTGGAGTAAAATGTTTTATTAAAACTATACGTGACTGTTCATGGTTTGAAAAAACACCCAGTGTTTGTTACACTTTTTTAATTCCTACTCATTTGCAGTGTTGGTGGTAACAAGTAACGCCAGTCAGTAATCAGATTACTTTTTTCAAGTATCTAGTAAAGTAATGTAAATTAAAGAAAATATCTGAGTTACTTTGTTGTCCCATTTATTACCTGACAGCTCTCCTGTCCCCATATTGGGAGAAATCGGAAGTACAGAGGCGTTGTGTGCGCTGTGTGAATACGATGTTGTAAATGTGCATTAATTCATCCGACTCGCAAAAAAACTGATTTAGTATTCATCAAAATGAATTAAAACAATGAAATGCAAACTCAGAATATGACGCAAACCTGCAATAATTAAATATGTTAAACAACACAAATGTATAATCCCATTTTATTAACCGATGTCTTTGCTGCTGACCTTTGATGATCCAGTTCAATCATACTAATAAGCAAAAATGACTCTATTTTTGTTGTGCTGAAGAGTGTTGAACTTCTCTTGTGTTCTTCTGTACAGATGTGATTTACTCGTCCTTCAGCCTGAGGTTTATTCATTACACTTTTGGTGTGAAAAGGCTTTTACATTTGCTATAAATAGAACTTATTGTATTAAAAACTATCAAGCCCTGCTCATATTTAAAAAGTAATGCAAAAGTAATGTAAGGCATTACTTTCCATAAAAAGTAACTAAGTAATGTAATTAGTTAGTTTTTTAGGAAGTAACACTATATTGTAATGCATTACTCTTAAAAGTAACTTTCCCCAACACTGCTCATTTGTATGATTTATGTGTTGGATTACAGTTGCGTGACAATCAAGATTTAGCGAACACAGGTAAATTAACCTCTCACTCGTGAAAAAGAAACAAAAACAAAACAAAACAAAAAAACAAGTTTGACCTGTATGAACAACATACAAAGGGGTTCATCTTTTTTCTTTCAATGGAATGCAAAATAAAGTTACATAGGTTTGGAAAGACATGCAGATGAGAAAATGAGATAATCTGCTCATTTTTCATTTTTATAATTTCAAGTACACCCAATACATTTTTTATTAAGATACATTTTTAGACCCTCCATATGGTCATTAAATGGAAAGTAAAAGTTTTTGAAACTTTCATTTTCTCATCAAGGCCCGCCTCTTCTGATAATCTATAAAGTGAGCACTGAAACAGGCATGTTGTGTCAGTCACCCGCTGGTCAAAGATGGATCTGCAAATCTCAGTTTTTCTTCTGCTCGTTCTTTTCAGTGCAGGTACAAAGACAAGTAGTGTTTGTAATCTTACTAAGTCCAAATACAGATCATTAGATGTCTCTCTCTCATGCTGTCTCTCTCTTGTATAACTAAAGGACACTCTCTCAGCTGTTATCAATGCACAAGTGTGTCGGGCTCTTGTGGACCGACCACATGCTCCGATGGAGTTACGAGCTGCCTCAGTGCAACATTATATGTTGGTAAGTCTAATATGATGAACTGGAATGTAACTTACTGATGGAGATACTGTTATAATTGTCTGGGTAGAATTTACAAATGCATGCATAGAATGTTCTATATAAACTCAAATTTTAAAGCATTTTTACCAGTGGCTTTCACCTTTAGACAATATTGTATAAACATAAGAGATAATAAAATGTTTGATAAGAGATAAACTCTTTCTACTTGAACATATATTAATAATTTTTCCTTCAAAATAATGTTCAGTTGAATGCTCATTCCACATCACTAATGTGTTTTTAGGCAATGGTAATATAACAGCCAGAAGTTGTGCTTTACCAAATGGCTGTCCAAGTGGATCTATCAACCTTGGCATTGGAAAGATCGCTACTACCTGCTGTAACACGGATCTCTGTAACTCCCTAGAAGCTCCAGGTATTGAACCTTACTGACATGCAGTCATTGAATATTTAACCCCAAAAAAACATGGAACTTAATTGTCTTCAGGAATTGTAAAATCAGCTGAAATAGACATTTGTAAAGGAAGCTGTGTTTTCCTCCTGTAGATCCCGCTATTGTCCCCAATGGAAATAAATGTTACTATTGTGATGGACAGAGCTGCTCAAACACAGTGAACTGTTCGGGGAGTGAAGAACGCTGCTTTGCGGCAACAGGTAAGTATCTGGTAAAGGGAAGAAGATGAAAATGTATATTTGTATCTCTTGTATGTTTAAGCATTTGATACAGATCATGACTCAACCCTCTATCTTTTCATCAGGGAAATTCGAAAGCCAGCCAATAGCTGTAAAAGGCTGTGTCTCTACATCTATTTGTAGTTTTGTCTCAATAATTGGTGCATTTGTTGATGGCGTGTCATGCTGCAAGGGGAACCTGTGTAACGGTGCTGAGAGCGTCACTCAGAGCGTGCTGTTCCTCTGCTGTGCTCTGTTCTCCTTCATCCTGCTGCACTGAACCCAGCAGCTCAGCAAAGACACAATATTATGTGTTTTACAACCTGTAGCTTGCAATAGCTTGTATTAGCTTGTATAACCTCTGTAAAGTCTTTGATTTGGTGTGATGAATTAAAAAAGATACGCTTCCGGCAATTGAAATATATTTATGGCCTACACAAAATTAAATGTTTGAAATTAACTTCTTTATATTCTCTAAACATTTACTCAACTCATTCCAGTCAGAAACTATAGAAGGATGTTCTACTAAATCATCTGTGCTATTAGATCTCTGTCCCACAGTAACACCTTTGCAGCTTTATGTATTTTGCTGTACTGGTAAATTGTTTGTTTAATGTGCATTTATGCTCTTGAGGTGAAAGAAGTTAAAGGTGATACATCTATAAATCAAGGCTATATGAGGGGCTGCTGGTGCACAATGTCTTCGCCATGCAATGTGGACTTTCTCATTGATTTAATTTAATTTAAATACTTAATTCTGTACTTCCTACATTGGCAAATAAAAATCCAACAGGACACAATGAATCACAAAGTTTTCTATTTCATTTTTAAATGAATCAGTTGTTTTTTGTATCAGTACTGATATGATAAAAACACAGGAAAGTTTGATTATTTAATATTCCACTTTTTCACACAAATGTTGCTCTAATTATTAAAAATAAGATAAATAATGTAGGCTCTATATTATGATTAATATCACTCCACATTTGTAGGAGCCCACAGTATGTAGTCTATAAGTAAAGTGAAACTATTCTATGGTTAAATACTTTTTAGATTTTCAAAAACTTCCACGAAGCCTCAAATCCTGCATGAATGTGATGTGAGTCTTCAAATTAATTACTCAAATATTTGATCAATTTGACAGTACTTCTTTTGGTCTAGTGCCACATTTAATGTGAGTTTGAAGGTGCCATGTAAGAACAAAATGGTTGCAAATGTAACACGTTTTAATATATAGTTTTATGTTTTTAGATGTATCAGTCAAACACCCAGCGTTTGTTAGATTATACTGTCGTTAATTTGTATATTTTTAACGCTTAATGTAAAGTAAAGTACAGTTTGTCTATTACTGCAAGACAAATAGAAATAGACTCTTTGAGGGAAAACTAATCTTTGTGTGGTTTCTCAATAAACTTCCTTCATAACATCAGATGTGTCTCGACTTCAAGCATTCTTATGTATGACTGAAAGCACAATCTCTGCTGAAAATAAAAACAAAACCAGTCTGACCGGTATGATTTTTCTTCTTCAGGCTGGTGAATGATTCGTGATTTGATGCTGGTCTAGCTGGTGGATAGGCATACATTGTTCACCATCTAAAGACTGATGTGGTCTTCTTTTTAATACTGATCTTAATGTAAAACAATAATATTTAAAACATATGATAGACTATTCATGTTTGAGGTGGGGTAAATAAACACCAGCACATGCTGTACATACTGGGACATTTCAAAAGGAAATAACAATTTTAGCTGAACTAATGTCTGTTCTACAGAAAAGTGTTTTAATGATTTATGCCGATGACAATATCTAGAAAGCAGGGTGGTCGATGGCTGATATAATGCTGATATTTACAACATAGTTGTTACAGACGAGGCCCTTGTGTTGGGATATTTTTTTTTGTTTTTGTTTTGAATAAAATGAAAAGTAAAAGAATTTCAAATCAGATGAGCCAATAATTTATTCACAATAAAACATAGAGAACATAACAAATATTTACACTGAGAAATGTTACACTTTTATCCACTAAATGAGCTCATTTCAAATTTGATGCCTGCTAAAGGTCTCAAAAAAGTTTGCACGGGGCAACAAAGGGCTGATAAAGCAAGACATTATGAAAAGTTTGAGCTGGGAGAAAATCTAGCAACTAATTAAGTTAATTGACATCAGGTCTGTAACATGATCATCTATAAAAGGGATGTCGTAGAGAGGCAGAGTCTCTGAGAAGTAAAGATGGGCAGAGGCTCAATCTGTGAAAGAGTCTGTAAAAAGATTGAGGAATACTTTAAAAACAATGTTCCTCAACGTCAAATTAACAAAGGCTTTATGAATCTCATCATCTACAGTGCATAATATCATCAAAAGATTCAGAGAAACTGGAGAAATCTCCTTGTTGGATGCCCGTGGTCTTCGGGCCCTCAGACGACACGCATTCACGCATCAGTAAGATTCTGTCATTGTCATTAGTAAAAGGGCCCAGGAATTTCTGAGAGTATCCGTTGACAGATGAGATACAGATCTTAAAAAATATTTATGAGCTTATACAACAGAAACGTTTGGTTCTGTGGAACAGGTTGTATTACGTCGCACCCAGTGTGTGTGGGTGCAGGTGATTTCTAAGAAACCGCTCCTTTTGTAACGCTTCAGGGCAGAGCTGGGCAACTATAGTGCTGGAGGGCAACTATAGTGCTGGAGGGCAACTATAGTGCTGGAGGGCAACTATAGTGCTGGAGGGCAATTATAGTGCTGGAGGGCAATTATAGTGCTGGAGGGCAATTATAGTGCTGGAGGGCAACTATAGTGCTGGAGGGCAACTATAGTGCTGGAGGGCAATTATAGTGCTGGAGGGCAACTATAGTGCTGGAGGGCAACTATAGTGCTGGAGGGCAACTATAGTGCTGGAGGGCCATTGTGTTTGATGGAGCCAAACTCTGCGGGACAGTGGCCCTCCAGGACTATAGTTGCCCAGTCCTGCTTTAGAGGATAGTTCATTGTAACAATATTGTGTATATATACATGAAAAGATAATACAAACTAATATTAATAACATCGTTTTTACAATAGCAATCCATCCTCACCACTAAGGTATTACTGAAATCTTTCAATAGAGTATGTATGACTAAATAAGTAAATATATTTGTTGAAATAGAATAGAAACTAATGACACCTCCTTGCTTGTGAAAGCAATTCCTCTCAACAGAATAATCCTAGTATGTGCAGATATAGTATGTGAATTACTATTCTTCCAAATGTAAAGCAAACAAAATAATGCATGTTTTGTCCTGTAGATTCCTCTAATGTCCCCAATGGAAAGACGTGTTACTCTTGTGATGAGAAGAGCTGCTCAAACATACTGAGCTGTTCAGGGGGTGAAGACCGCTGCTTTAAAGCAACAGGTGAGAATCTGAAAAGAAACAAGTTATTATATCTCTCTGATGTTTGAGTATTTGATACAGATCACAAATACAGATTTCCAGCTTGGATAAACCTTTGTTTTTTTCATCAGGGACTATCGGTGGCCAGTCAACAGTAGTAAAAGGCTGTGTCTCTAAATCTATCTGTGATGCTGCAACATCAGCTGGTGATTTTCAGGGCGTCTCATGCTGCGAGGGGAACCTGTGTAATGGTGCTCAGAGCGTCACTCAGAGTGTTTACAGTGCTAATAGATTTCGGTTCCAACGACGAAATCAGCTAGAAGGAGACATTTTTGTGGCAGTGCTAAAAACAATTAGCTGAGTATTGTGAATATGGCGATGTATTGAATGACACACTTCAGGAGAGGTTAGTGTGTGGACTCTGCTGTGAGAGTATACAGAAAAGAATGTTAATTGGGTCAGCAAGAGGCAATCTGGACAATCCGTCCGCATTACCATGCAATTCCGACTGATTCCAGAGGCAGCATTCATTATAACAGGGGACTTTAACAACGCCAACTTCAGGAAAATAGCTCCAAAATAGTTTCAACACATCACCACAAATACTCGTGGTGATCCTGTTTTGGATCACTGCTATTCTCCCTTCCAGGAGGCCTACAAATCCCTCCCCCGCCCAGCATTTGGCAAATTAGACCACACATCAGTTCTGCTCCTGCCTGCTTACAGGCAGAAACTTAAACGGGAAGCACCCACCCTCAGGACGTTTCAAAGCTGGTCAGACCAATCAGATTCTACACTGCAAGACTGTTTTGGACAAGTTGACTGGGAGATGTTCAGGGCTGCTTCTGATGACGACGTCACGTGTTTCATCAGGATGTGTGTTGAAGACGTTGTGCTGAAAAAACTATCCACTGCAGAGCTCACTCCAGTCTGTGAGTCCTCAGAATCCATTTCAGAGCCCACTCCGATCTTCTGCTGCAGAACCTCCCGAGGCAGCGGTGTCCGCCTCAGTTCCTCTCTGGGCAGTGACGCCCACTCCTGAATTCTCAGTCTACTGTTACGGCTAAAGAGACTGTTGAACTGTCTGCCTGCCCTGTTTTGGTCAAGGAGACCATAGCCGAGTTATCTGTCCATCCTATTGCAGCCGTTGAGGCTGTTATTAAACTCTTTGTGCTTTTCTTTGCAGTCATGATATTGTCACTTGGAGGTCTATTGGTCGTGTTAGTCCCACTAAAGTGGTTATCGGCCTCCCTTTTGCTGCCGGTCCCACCCTGATTCCCTGCCCCGCCCTGGCCCCCGGCTCTGCCTGCCCCGCCCTGGCCCCCGGCTCTGTCGGCTCCACCCTGGCCTCCTGCTCTGCTGGCCCCGCCCTGGCCCCCGGCTCTGTCGGCTCCGCCCTGGCCTCCTGCTCTGCTGGCCCCGCCCTGGCACTCTGCTCTGCCACCATCTCTAATCCGTCTTCCATTACATGGACCTGGCCTGCCATCCCTCCCCTGATCCACCTCCCTCCTGAACTTTCTTGACTTCTTATGGAGTGCATAGAGAGAGGGAGGGTAACGTCACAGTCAGTTGTTAGAGTGCCCAGCTTAGCCTCCAGAGGGCACTCTCTTTGAGTCATTGTTTGTGTGTTCTGGACTGTTTCCCATCATCATTTGCGATCATTTTTGGTTAATTACTGCCAGCTGTTTATAATTGACTCATTAGCCTCACCTTATATATATATCCTTGTTCATTTTGTCTTTAGTTGTGTCAGTATTGCATTGTTCCTTTGTTGCTATCTTTGTTTCCTGTCTTTGCTCATGTGGATTATGCTTTTTGGACTGCAAATGGATCTTTTTGTGTGAGCGTTCCAAATATCAGTGCTGCTCTCTGGGCAGGAGTACTCAATATTCATCTTACTGTTATTTTTACTGAACTATGCGCTGCTCTCTGGGCAGGAGTACTCAATATTCATCTTACTGTTATTTTTACTGAACTATGCGCTGCTCTCAGGACAGTAGTACTCAATATTCATCTTACTGTTATTTTTACTGAACAATGCGCTGCTCTCTGGGCAGGAGTACTCAATATTCATCTTACTGTTATTTTTACTGAACTATGCGCTGCTCTCGGGGCAGGAGTACTTAAATGTGGAGTAAAACATTTAATTAAAACCTTAGATGACAGTTCACGGTTTGAAAAAACACCCAGTGTTTGTTGGTCATACTGTTCTAGATTCCTATACTCATTTGTATGATTTAATGTGTTGGTTTACAGTTGCACAATTACAGACATTCCCTTTGAGTGAAAGAATTCTTCTCTCAGTAATGTTCCATTTTGACATCAGTCATACCTTTAACCTTCTTACTGTATAGAGCTAAAGTTTGACAGTTAAGATTTCACAAATACACAGGTAAATGAACCTCTCACTCGTGACAAAAAAACTAATGAAACAAGCTTGACCTGTATGAACAACATACAAAGGGGTTCATCCTTTGTCTTTCAATGTATGTATGGAATACAGAAGAAAGTCGACTGCGAAAGGCCTGCGGGTGAGAAAATGAGAGAATATGCCAGAATGCTCATTTTTGGGTGAACTCTCATTTCAAGTACACACAATACATTTCTTATTAAGATTCATTGATTCAGTAGACCCTGCACATAGTCATTAATTGGCAAGTAATTTTTTTTATTCTTTTAGTTAAAATTTCATTTTCTCATCAAGGCCCCACTCAACATAGTTCAGTGCATAGTTCTGATAATCTATAAAGTGAGCACTGAAACAGGCATGTTGTGTCAGTCACCCGCTGGTCAAAGATGGATCTGCAAATCTCAGTTTTTCTTCTGCTCGTTCTTTTCACTGCAGGTACAAAGACAAGTAGTGTTTGTAATCTTACTAAGTCCAAATACAGATCATTAGATGTCTCTCTCTCATGCTGTCTCTCTCTTGTATTACTAAAGGACACTCTCTCAGCTGTTATCAATGCACGAGTGTGTCGGGCTCTTGTGCACCGACCACATGCTCCGATGGAGTTACGAGCTTCCTCAACTGTCCGAGCTGTCCAATATGATGGACTGATATGTAACTTACTGATGGAGATACTGCTATCATTTTCAGGGTAGAATTTACAAATGCATGCATAGAATGTTCTATATATACATTTGACTTGAAAATAGAACAACTCTAATTGTAAAGCATAATTTACTAATGGTCTTTCACCTTTGGACAACATTGTATAGATATAAGAGATAATTGCATTTAAAAAAAAAAAGTTTGTATTTTCATTATTGGAAAGATTAACTCTTTCTACTTGAACATTTACACTGAACAAAATTATAAACGCAACACTTTTGTTTTTTGCCCCCAATTTTCATGAGCTGAACTCAAAGAGCGAAGACTTTTTCTATGTACACAAAATGCCTATTTATCTCAAATATTTTTCACAAGAGTGGCCTTTTATTGTGGCCAGCCTAAGGCACACCTGTGCAATAATCATGCTGTCTAATCAGCATCTTGATATGCCACACCAGTGAGATGGATTGATTATCTCGGCAAAGGAGAAGTGCTCACTAACACAGAGTAATACATCTATAAATCAAGGCTATATGAGGGGCTGCTGGTGCACAATGTCTTCGCCATGCAATGTGGTCTTTCTCATTGTGCTCAACACCCATATTTTTCATATGCTTAAAATAAAACGATTGATTTAATTTAATTGACATACTTAATTCTGTACTTCCTACATTGGCAAATAAAATTCCAACAGGACACATCGAATCACAAAGTTTTCTATTTCATTTTTAAATGAATCAGTTGTTTTTTGTATCAGTACCGATGTGATAAAAACACAGGAAAGTTTGATTATTTAATATTCCACTTTTTCACACAAATGTTGCTCTAATTATTAAAAATAAAATAAATAATGTAGGCTCTATATTATGATTAATATCACTCCACATTTGTAGGAGCCCACAGTATGTAGTCTATAAGTAAAGTGAAACTATTCTATGGTTAAATACTTTTTAGATTTTCAAAAACTTCCATGAAGCCTCAAATCCTGCATGAATGTGATGTGAGTCTTCAAATTAATTACTCAAATATTTGATCAATTTGACAGTACTTGTTTTGGTCTAGTGCCACATTTAATTTGAGTTTGAAGGTGCCATGTAAGAACAAAATGGTTGCAAATGTAACACGTTTTAATATATAGTTTTATGTTTTTAGATGTATCAGTCAAACACCCAGCGTTTGTTAGATTATACTGTCGTTAATTTGTATCTTTTTAATGCTTAATGTAAAGTAAAGTACAGTTTGGCTATTACTGCAAGACAAATATAAATAGACTCTTTGAGGGAAAACTAATCTTTGTGTGGTTTCTCAATAAACTTCCATCATAACATCAGATGTGTCTCGACTTCAAGCATTCTTATGTATGACTGAAAGCACAATCTCTGCTGAGAACAAAAAGAAAACCAGTCTGACCGATTTTTCTTCTTCAGGCTGGTTTTAAATTATTTGGTCGATGGCTGATGTAATGCTGATTTACAACATAGTTTATGGGAAACGTACTCAGTTACTATCATAGTAACCTCGGTTCCCTGAGATATGGGAACGAGTACTGCTTCGATATATCGTCGCAAGTATGGGAAAATCCCTTTTTTTCCCTTCACTAAAGCCTTTTTCAATCACGCAGTTATAACTGCACGTGATTGGTTCGTGTAAGGTGAAAGAAACAAACCAATCTACGGCGGTGGCGAGCGAGCCAATGGCTATGCAGCCCGCCATAGCCCGCCAAAATAGGAGGGCTATATAATCCGCTGCCTGCCACCGCATTTTAGATTTCTTCTTAGATTAAAGTTAGATTAAACATACAATTCATTCACACTGAAATGCTAAACCAACATATGTGATTGTGACAAATGTTCAGGTCTCCATAATAATGATGACCAGAGACCGTTTGAAAGCCACTTGGGACCAATGACTGATCAGTCTAAAAATAATTTGGAGAAATAAAAGTATTCACAACTGAGGCAAGAAAGGTCTGAAAGAAAGGAATCTAAAATGACAATGGGAGAGAAACGTGTGAGAAACATGGGAGATCTCTTTATTGTCTTGCTGTAATCTCTTGCAAGACTCTGTTTTACTGCTCAGAGGTAGATTTTTTATTGTCACCTTTAATGGTCAGGACAGTAGGAGTAAAGACAAGAATCAATTGGACAGATGAGAATTGAACAGGAGCAGGAAAGTGCCTTTAGCTGGGATTCAAACACATGTTGTCTGAGGTGTAGTTGCGCCTTCATGTCGATGTTCTGCCCACAAGGCTATGGCTCTGACAGAACCGACTCTACGCTCAGGATACTTAGGGGGCGATTCTCTTGTATGTCTCATTGAGATATCAGTTTTGTCTTAAGATGTCTTCAGTTTTATTTTAGGAGAAACATTAAACGTTCACTAATATCGTAAAATACTAAAACTATCATCTAATTAGCATTAAACATTTCAGAGTATCAAGGGTCACTAGTTTAAATGTTTACATTTATCTTCAGTGTCCAGCAGTCACGAGACGGTGAGAGAATGCACCGAGGATGAACAGATGTCTGGGTCCAAATGCAGGTAAGCAAGTTTTAATATAACAAAAACACCAACAGGCGAAAAACAAAACAATATACAAAAATGGGACACCACAAACGGCAACACGGTGCTGGTGTCCCGAGCACAAAAAACAAACGTACTCGATAACAGGTGGCGATAACAGGAACACATTCATACACATGTGCAGAAAAACAATCTAGCCAGACCGGGTGGTGCGTGAGGACGGTATATGAAGACTGTGATGCTGGGATGTGCTTAGTGACAGGTGTGTGGAATGAAGGGAAAATGAGTCCAGGAGGAAGGGAGATGGTGACCTCTGGTGGTGAGAGGGAGGAACGCCGGGCCTGGACTCATGACGGCAGCATAGTATATACACCACATGTTCCAAACACAAGTGCATGTTTAGTATAGGAACTATACGTTTTTAAACAAATGTAACACCAGTGTACACGTTTTCTTTTTCTTTGCTTTGAGACATGCATTAAAATGTCTCTTTCAGCGCATTGTTTCATGCATGTAAATATGGATTATGGTTTCCTCTGTTAAGACATTTTGTGCAATAAAACACTGTCTACATAAAACAACTTGCATGTATTATGACAATATGACAATGCATGTATTGCCTTTAATTTAAATGGTGTGGGTAATGACATTGAAGCTAACCAGAGGGAAGAAAAATTCAATAAAAAACTTTTTCACATTAACATTTCAAATATTTCTTCAAGACAGAAATGAGTTTACTTTAAGACTTTTGCTTGGGTCTCCTGCTTCTCAAACTTGTCTCCTGAGACAAAAACTCTAACACTTTCACAATGGTCTCCTTTAAAGCTTTAGAATAGATCTCAACAACATCACACGCTGAGCTCAGATATTTCTCCAGCTGCAGACTATCTCTCACATGTGTCTCCTCAAAAGGTTAGGAAAGATCTCAACAACATCACTGTCACGCCCATGGACTGTCTTTAAGTGTGTTCGAGTTGAAGGGCCGCTGTGCAGAATGATCAGTGTATGACATCAGAGTAACGCGAGAGCGGTAAGAGAGCAGATGATCCTTATGATTTCTAATCGCTCTCGCGGCACTTTGATGTCATACACTGATCATTCTGCACAGCGGCGCTTATAGTCATTTTAGCTTTGTCCAAATACCCACACTTGCAGTCTTTGCACTTGACCACTTGACTACTTCAATGATGTATTTCCTGTATTTGGCCCAATTGTTCAAATGAGGATGAAGACCACATTCCTGGATTGGATTTGTGCATCAAAGCGACCCCATTTACAAGCTGCTGTCTCTTTTTTGTTAATCTATTGAAAAAGAGAAAGTCACTAATTTCTCATGACTGAATAACTTTTGTATCTTTCACAAGGATCACTCTATTCTTGATTAATGCACTCTATTCTCTAATCTTGATGAATGCAATTAAATTTTATATTTGATTATTACATTTTTGCACATGAATACCTAAAAACCTGCTTTTTGTGCTATTGCTTGTAATTTACTTATAGTGAAATGTATTTGGTATTGACAATTTGTCATAATAAACTTCTTTATTAGAATATAAAAGCAAGTGTCCATAGAACAATATTATGAAAACTATTACTGTGGTACATTTTTGTGGTGGGTCCAGCTCAAGAAAGCCAAATACACAAGTGATCTGGGTCTTTTGCCTCAAGACTGCCCATGTTGGCTTTCTCAAGCCAACGTCAAATTTTGCTTACATACTTTATCCTCTATTTACTTATTATTTTTATCATTTAATGGGTTTTTGGTTAGAATTTCAAGACAAACGGTCTCTTCGTAGGCCCAGACTCCACCTACAGCCTTTGTCCATTGAGGGTGTCTGTGTAGAGATGGTCCGGACATACAGATATTTGGGTCTGGAGTTAGACGACAGACTGGACTGGTCCTCAAACACAGACGCCCTCTACAGGAAGGGACAGAGCCGACTCTATTTACCGAGGAGGCTGGGGTCTTTTAACATCTCCCAGAAGCTGTAGCAGATGTTGTATCAGACTGTCATCGCCAGCGTTCTCTTCTATGCTGTGGTGTGCTGGGGAGGCAGCATTAAGAGGAGGGACGCCACACGGTTGGACAAACTGGTGAGGAAGGCTGGATCAGTAGTTGGTGCTGAGCTGGACACCCTGACATCTGTAGCTGAGAAGGGGATCTCAGCAAGATACTGTCCATCCTGGACAATGTCCAACACCATCTGCACCAAACCTTTTCCAGGCAGAGAAGCTCCTTCAGTGACAGGCTGTTGTCCCTGGCCTGCTCTTCAGACAGACTGAGGAAGTCATTTGTCCCTCGGGCTATACGGCTCTACAACTCTTCCCTGTGAACAGGACTTGAACTGGACTGTTGCTAATGCCCTTTCTAGATGGACAATAATTGGATTATTTTTTTTTTACTCTGTTTATACTTTTTATTTTTGTATTTTATGTTTATACTTTTTATGTTGCTACTGGACACCTGAATTTCCCCTCGGGAATCAATAAATTATATATCTATCTTTGAGTGAAAGAGAGTTGGAACTATTCCTTGCCTGGTTTCGTCAATAACATTAAAATCGGTCATACTGTATGCAAAGCTTAAGTCTAAAGCTTCATTCAGACTGTCAGCCCAAATCAGATTTTGTGCATATCCGGATTTGAATAACTGACTGACCACACAGTATATCGCAGCTGTTCAAATCTGATTTGTGTCCATAAGCACTCTTTCATTTGTGACTGTGAACACTGTTTAATGATAAACCGTGTATTTTCATAATCATTCTTGTTTTAGGGGACATTAGTGGTAAAGCGAAGGCTAAAGATTGTGCTGCTGACTGTGCAAGTGGGTCCACGAACCTCGGCATTATAAAGAGGTCTTCAGTGTGCTGTAACACAGACCTGTGTAACTTCCAAGATGCTCCAGGTATTGTGCTTTACTGACCAAATGCAAATAACCATTTTCTTTTAAGTCAACACTTGCTTCCAAAGGACATTCAATGAGGAAATACAATACAGGCTGTGGCTTGTCAATCGTGAACGGATTGAACAGAGCAGCTAACAGAGTGCGGTTTCATTTTTAGAGAAAATAAAATAAACGAAGACCTGTTTTCTCTGTAGATCCCAGCATTGACTCCAATGGTAAGAAATGTTACTTTTGTGATGGGAAGAACTGCTCGAACACAGTGAGCTGTTCAGGGAGTGAAGACCGCTGCATTTCAGCAACAGGTGAGAATCTGCTAAAGGAAAAAGATTAAAGTCGTTATATTATCGCTCTGATGTTAAATGGTTAAGTAAGGCATTATCTTTAAATCTTTAATTTTTTTAAAATTTAATACATATAATATACACCAGTACTGCTTAAAATAACCTGTGTTTTTTTGCTTTTCATCAGCGAGTTACGGAGAGCAGTCACTGGTTATGAAAGGCTGTGCCTCTAAATCCATCTGTGATACCACAACATCAGTAGATGATGTTCAGAGGATCTCATGCTGCGAGGGGAACCTGTGTAATGGTGTTCAGAGCATCACTCAGAGAGCTAACAGTGTCACTGAGAGTGTTTACAGTGCTAATAGCATCACTCAGAGAGCTAACAGTGCTAATAGTGTCACTCAGAGCTTCTTGTTCCTCTGCTGTGCTTCGTTTTATTTGCAGGGTCTGAGCACAACATGTGCAACGATGCTCAGAGCTAGCAGATATAATATACAGCTCTTAGACAGAACAGCCAGGTTGTGATGAGTGACAGAGCAGAATAAAGATGGAGCAAAGTGTGGATGGGATGTCCTTGAAGGACGTTCAACTCGTCTTTCATTGTTTTCTTTGTTTTTTTTGTATTATGCTTATCCTATCATTTTAAATGGCAGACTGTGTCGAATTTATGTATTTTTCTCTGCTGTAATTTTCACTGTGTTAACAGCAAGATGTTAAATGAATTTAGTATTAGGCTGAACCTACATTTTTTTCCCTCTGCAACATTTTTTTCCTATTGTGTTGTAGGCTGAATGTTCGCCTAAACGACTTGTATCCTGACAAGATGAATAAAAATAGGAATTACAATTTTTATAAAACTTTTTTTCTCTCTCTGTGACACTTTATTCCGTGTTGGCAGCAAACTGTTATTGACATTTTTCTGTCAATAAATTCAAAACTCTTGACAAAACGAATAAAATAAATAACATTTTGTGCAGACTAAAAGTTTATTTGTTAACATCTGTCTTTCATCAGAAATGTGAACAAACAGTGAATATGAGCGGGACTAAAAAAACAGAACCACGCAGACCTCTACATCACAGATCAGATTTCATTGATCACGTAAAGAGAGATGACTGACAAGAAGAGTGAGGTGAAACAGACAAGACGATGGCGGAAGAGTTTCAAAACGAAATGTAAAAGCACCCGTTTTAAGCCTGTTGACTTCCGAGTCTGACATTAATCTTATAGTCAAGGGTGCCAACACTTTTGTGTGCGGATCTTTTAAAATGAGAAACTCACCGAGATCTACCAAGTGAAAAGTAAATAAATTATAAAATAAATATTAAATAAATAATTAAAAAGGCTTGTTGAGATGTATCTTTATATTGCATTAATTTAATAATAAACAATACAATAATGTTTTATTATTATTCACCATTCACGACACCATCAGTAAATAGTTCCTCTGTAAGAACAAGCTGTTTTGAGCGTCTGGTGCCCGTATGCACATAAACATCACTGATCCTCACAAACTTCTTCAACACACGCGAGCATCCGTTATAAAACACTGGCAGTATTCAACTATGTGAATATACTGAGATGTATTCAAGCAGAAATATGATGTTATCGAGTGATCGAGAGCGCACATACACGGTTCGTTTGCGCATCATTTATAACGGACATAACGCATGCCTAATGCACGATCACGTCACTGTAATCAGCTTTATGTTTAAAAAAAATTATAATTCTCTTTTATTTGGTTGACAGATTTGTGCATTCAGTAGAACAACATTAATTTAAAGTTAAAGACGACTCGGGATGCTCTTTCAAATCCTGCTGCACCACAGAGTGACAATTACATAGTTTACACATTATTAAATCACACATATAGACATTATTGTTGATGTTCATGACTTTATCCTAGGCTGAAATAAATGTATTTCTGTCCATATGCTATAGGGAGATGTTAATAGCCATAGATCGCGCTTTCTCTTTCCATTTGCTCCGTTTTGTCAAAAACACTCCACTTCAGTTCAAACTAATCGATGCAACTTTGTTAATTCCTGAAGTAGACTTGTATATTAACTGTTTTAGACTGCTGTCTTGAATTGGGTGCATTATCTGTGAGTTATAAACGCATCTGCGCTTCTCCGGCGTGCGTCTACATTCCACACATGTATTAAATGCGCGTCCTTGAGAGCGTGCAGTTTTCTAACATATTTATTTATCTTGTTAGGTAATATCAATAATATGGCGTTTCAGATGCGTCTTATACATATTTAATTATTTGATCAAAATATTGCTAGGGACATTTAGGTGGTGGCTGGATATTGGTATAAATAATAAATAATAAATTAATAATACATATATATATAATAACACGTAAATAATAGCTCATATTGTGAATATTTTGAAATAAATAACACAATAAATAAATAACAAAATAAGTAATAAAACGTATATTCAAAATTATAGTATTTTATGTGCTTTGAGACCTGATTCATGTAAGCAACAAATGAAAAATGGAGCATAAGTTAAAGTACACTGGACAAAAATAAATAAATAAAGTTTCATTTCAGACAACCACTAATCATCTTCTTAGAATGTGCATCACACAAATGTATATATGCTTCCTTTTAAACAGTATTGTAAAAATATGACAATATAAAACTAAATCAAAACAGTTTAGGATATGCAGAAGAGACTTACAAGAAGCATTCTGGTTACCACGTTTGTTTTTCCTCTTTGGTTATACCCACACAACCACAGACACTCATTTCACACATTCCACTTAAATGCACCACACACACAAACACACCACATTCAGACCACATTTACACTGTAAATTGTAACGATACAAGCCTAATAATTGTTCTCTGAAATACAGACTAACTATCATACAGGGATAAAGGCCTTCAGTTTATTTACGGCTTTGTGATTTTGTTCCCTCAAAAAACACTATGTAACACTATGCAACAAAAATGTATCGGGTTACTTACGTAACCCTTGTTCTCTGAATAGGGAACGAGATGCTGCGTAAAGCTAAGATGCTTTGGGAACGCCCCTGGGAGTGCCGATTGTCTGAAACGCATATAGAATCATGCCAATTCATTGGCTGATGGTGCTGATGCCATCCTCGACGTCCTCACCTTGTTTCCCTATACTGGCGAGATGCGCCATCTGCTCCTCAGATTTCTCTGCCAAAAAGAACCCTGTCGGCAGCGTGAGGAGCTTGGCAGCAAACGCAGCGTCTCGTTCCCTATTCAGAGAACAAGGGTTACGCGAGTAACCCGAGACGTTCTCTTTAATAGGTTCACTCAATGCTGCGTAAAGCTAAGACGCTTTGGAAACTATATACCTAACACGCCAAGCTAAAAATGCTGCCCTACCTGGCCCAGTCTACATTTACCAGACACTTTTATCCAAAGCGATTTACAGTGCATTCAGGCTATACATGTTTTTGTCAGTACATGTGTTCCCTGGGAATCGAACCCACAACCTTTGCGCTGCTAATGCAATGCTCTAACCACTGAGCCACAGGAACACTTCTACAAACCAGACAGCAAACACGACCTTTACAAGCAGATAAAACCTGGGAACCTGGAGCCGTGTCAAGATCCAAGTTATAGAACCTGATAAAAGTGTGCGGAGAGGACCATCCGGCCGCTACACAAATATCTTCTAGGGGGACCCCTCTGAAAAGAGCTTGAGAGGAAGCCACACTCCTAGTAGAATGTGCCCGAATGCAGAGAGGTGAAGAAAGACCACGCACCTCATAAGCTAGCAAAATAGCATCCCTCATCCATTGAGAAATTCTGTGCTTCGATGTGGCAAGCCCGCGGCAGCCAGCACCAAAAGATACCAGCAACTGGGGGGATTGTCTCCAAAGACTGGAGCAGTCCACATATATATTCAAAGCTCGGACAGGACAGAGCATATGAAGCCTTTCATCCTCACCTGAAGCAAAGGGAGGAGGATGGAAAGAGCGAAGTGTGACCACCTGGGAGCGAAACGATGTGGAGAAAACCTTCGGAACATAGCTAGGCCTAGGCCGCAAGGTCACCTTGACCAGACCCGGGGCGAAGTCCATACACGTCTCACTGATAGAGAGAGCTTGCAAGTCTCCAAATCTTTTCTATGACGTCCGTGCCAGCAAGAGAGTAACCTTAAGAGTCAGAATCCATTCTGGAGCTGACTCTAAGGGCTCAAATGGGGCTCCCATTAGACCCTCAAGGACAACTGACAAGTCCCAGAAGGAACTCCAATGGGGCGTACTGGTCTCAGACGCTGGATGCCACGCATAAATGCAGAATCCATATGATGTCTACCCAGGGGTATCTCATCCAGCTCTCTGCGAGCGGCGATGGCTGCGACATCAACCTTTAAGGTGGTAGCCGCCACCCCTGCCTCAAGTCTCTCTTGCAGGAACTCCAGCACTGGACCAATAGAGCAGTCTACTGTATGGGCTAAGCACCAAGATTCAAAGACCTTTCATTTGGAAGAGTACAACTTCCTAGTGGCGTGGGCTCTGGCGTTAGTGATAGTCTCCTGAACCTAAGCAGGAAGACTAGAAATCAAAACTTGTGGCCCTGGATGGGCCATACCCATAGCTTCCAGATCTCGGTTTGAGGGTGCTAGATCTAGCCTTGAAGCTGAGAGAGCAGGTCCTGCCTGATCAGAATCTCCCAAGGGGGCCGATATAGAAGAGGAATCAGATCCGAGAACCTGGGATGTCTGGGATGTCATAAACAGAGCTACGAATAGGAGACGGACATCGCTATCTGGCGGAATCAGCTTGACTGGCAGAAGCGCATACAGCCTCCTGTCCGGCCAAGGGTGAGCAACCACATCTATGCCCAGAGGTGTCGGGGAACTCAGGGAGAACCAAAGCGGGCATTGGAACAACTTCTAACTTCCAGACTCCTCACGCTGGTCTGCCCTCGAAGACCGCGCCGCAGCCAGACGGATGCGTCCGTCGTGACCATTTTGGCGAAGGTGAATCGCACCCATCCTTACTCCACTCTGGAGAAAAAGGAGTTTTTTCATATTGAAAGGGTGCGAGAGCAACTGCACGACACCCTGATTAGGCAAGTGGCTGATCCTGTGGAACGGAGCTCTAAAAGTTTAATCCTCTAAAGGAACGGCCTCAGGTGGAGTAAACCCAGGGGCAGCACAGGGGAGGCTGCGGCCATGAGGCCTAAGAGCCTGAGACAAGTGCTCACGGAAACATGACGGTCTAGCTTGAAGTGGACCAATCATGCATTGAGGCTGGAAATCCAGGCAGGATTTCTTGACAATACCCCATAGATTCTCTGGGTTCAGGTGAGGCGAGTTTGCTGGTCAATCAAGCACAGTAACACTATGGCCATTGAACCAGCTTTTGGTACCTTTGGCAGTGTAGGCAGGTGCCAAGTCCTGCTGGAATATGAAATCAGCATCTCCATAAAGCTTGTCAGCAGAAGGATGCATGAAGTGCTCTAAAATTTCCTGGTAGATGCTGCGTTGACTGTGGACTTCAGAAAACACAGTGGACCAACACCAGCAGATGACATGGCAGCCCAAATCATCACTGACTGTGGAAACTTCACACTGAACTTCAAGCAACATGGATTCTGTGTCTCTCCTCTCTTCCTCCAGACTCTGTGACCTTGATTTACAAATGAAACGCAAAATGTACTTTCATCTGAGAAGAGGACTTTGGACCATTGAGCAACAGTCCAGTTATTTTTCTCCTTAGCCCAGGTAAGATGCTTCTGACGATGTTTCTGTTTCAGAAGTGGCTTGGTAGCTCTTTTCCTGAAGATGTCTGAGCGTGGTGACTCTTGACTCCAGATTCAGTTCACTCCTTGTGAAGCTCTCCCAAGTGTTTGAATCGGTTTTGCTTGACCGTATTCTCAAGCTTGCGCTCATCTCTGTTGCTTGTGCACATTTTCCTACCCAATTTCTTTCTTCCAGTCAACTTTGCATTTAATATGCTTTGATACAGCACTCCTTGAACAGCCCCCCCTTTCAGTAATGACCCTCTGTGACGTACCCTCTTTGTGAAGGGTGTCAATGATCGTCTTCTGGACCTTTGCCAAGTCAGCAGTGTTCCCCATTATTGTGCTTTCAAAGAACAAGAGATACCCAGAATGTATACTGTATGGATGGTCATTTATTGAAAGTCAAATGTCAATTTTGAGATACTGATTTTTGACTTTCATTAGCTGTACTCTCTAATCATCAAAATTAAAACAAAAAATATTTCTGAGTGTTTTACTTTACATCTAAAATATATGAAAATGTCACTTTTTGAAATAAGGTGAAATAAGAAATAAGATTTTTTTTTTTCACTATATAATTTTTTTTTAAGATGTACCTGTGGTTTCTGCAGTATTTCTGCTGTAATCTGTGGCTGTAATTTATGTTTGTGCTTCCTCTACAGGTGAAGAGGGTAACGTGTCACTCATGGCCACAAGAGGACGCTGCTAATACAGGTGCAGGTTTGGTTTAAACTAAAACAAGCAAATCAAATTTTATCAACAGGTCTGGGCTTCACTCCTGCTTTGCAACCCCCTCCCCCCTCCCCTTTGTTTCCATAAATCCTCAAGTTTCTCAATCAAATGATCAAATAAAGTCAATTTATTACTATTCGCTTGTGGTTAGAACTTTCATAAATGTCTGTTTATCTGATCTGCGTCTTCGTAGTTTTTATACAAAGGTTAAATAATACCACTTGTGACATACAAAAACAATCATTTAAGCTTTAATATTTTTCATAGTATTTTTAAATATAAAATATTTTATAGAAAGTTTTATATGATTAAAATAATGTTAAAGCAAGTTGAATTACTGGCACATCTTTCATCAAATCCATCATGAAAAAATAACATTGTTTATGGCAAGTCATGAACATGATGATATTCGATAAAAATATATAATTTGCCCTGTTTAGCATTAAAATATTTTTCTTTCAAACAAGATATTATATGCTCCTCGTAAACATGCTAAACTTATGCATATTATTTGTATATATTTGCCTTAAATATTTCCTTATTCCTTATGTTTCCACTGCTTTTGTTCCAATGTTTTTAGCCCCTCTACTCTTATCTACATTTATAATTTATCTTGTTTTGTTCCCTTATTTATTTTGAACTGTTCTACCTTGTTATTTTCATATTAGTTTCTCTCAGTGCAAATGTCAATGTCAACACAGTACACAAAAACAGTAACTGTGCGGCACCTGCACTGAGAGAAATGTAATAACTCAAAAGTAATACATTTCTGTTTCTGGTTTTAATGTCCATCTGGCTGCTGCTTCTGTAGCCTATAAATTCACTAAAACCAGAAGATGCATGAAAGAGATACTTTTCACACCAACTTTAGTCACATGCTTGAGAATGAGAGCAAAAACTCACTCAGAAGTGTCTTTAAAATGCATAGTTTTTGTCAAAAGAGGGTGTTAGAGAAAAATGCTGAATTTAACAAATACTTGTTTAATTCAGTGTCTGACCTCATGATTTGTGTTTGCAGGGAATGGAATATCTGCAAAAAGTACTGTTATTGCCAAAGCATAGCTATTACAAAAGAGATGAAAAGCACAATTTTGCACAGTTAAATGAAGTAACTAAAAAGAGAAAAGTTATGAAAAAACAAAGTATTACTTAAAAAATAATCTCCATTAATGAGGATGTGGGGCACTTTAGCATAAATAGGCCTATTAATTAACCAGTCCTTAAACAGATTTTGATTAATTAGGATTTAGTTTGATAAATTCTGCTACCAAATAAAGTCTAGTAGGGGAGTTCTGTGTTATAAACCCTTAACTAAATGCGTTCATTAGAGGAAACTAAATATCTGGAGAACACTTTTACTGCATTTAATGTTAAACGATAATTTAAATTTTTCTTTGAAATAGACTGTTTTTCTGTTGAAAAATGAAAGGTAAGTATATTATTTGAATTTATTCCTCAGACATTTTAGCTATTTTTATTGCTGGATTACATTAATTATTTGCATATACATATTTGATCTTTGATAAGCAGGTGAATTAAATAACACCCGATGCAGTACTCATTTTAAAGCTTTTCAAAAGGGGAGAGTATTCATGAGAAAATGAAAGTTTGATAGATGTAAACAAGGTGAACAGATGAATTTATATGTCCAAACAAAACCTTTAAAGACATATCAGAGTGAGTTATTGATCCCATTCTCAGGCAAGACTAAAATGACTGTGAAAGTAAAATCTCTTTCATGCATATTCAGGTTTTGGTGGATTTGCAGCACATATGGACAGTAGATCCATTAGATCCATTAGTAAAGTCATTACATTTCTCTCAGTGCAGGTGCCAACACAGTTACAGTTTTTTTTGTAATGTGTTGACATTAACGTACTAAGAGAAACCAATCTGAAAATAATAATAAAGAAAATGCAAAACAGATAAGGAAACAAAAAGAGAAACTATGTATCAAGATAAAAGCAGGGGGAAATACGTTAAGGAATAAGGAAAAAGGGAAGGCAAATATGTAAAAAATATAATATGCAGTATTTGCATGTTTAATTAACAGAAGGATACAATATTTTGATTGTTGATGGAAATGCCAACTGCATGTCAAACATGACCAATGATACCTTTTTTCTATATCAAATATTATGTTCATTGCTTGCCATTAATATGCTATTTTTTTTCTTAGCATGAGTTACTGGCACGTTTCCTCAAATCCATCAACTTGCTTTAATATTATTTTAATCATATAAATCATTACGCATTATTATAATATTTTTATTAAGAATTACTATGAAAAAATATTAAATACATACTTTTCTTTGTACAACCCGAATTTCGGAAATGTTGGGATGTTTTTTTTTTAATTGGAATAAAATGAAAACTAAAAGACTTTTAAATCCGGCAATTCGTACATATGTTACTAGGTGAATTCGTACGACCTCACTAGTACGATTTAGAACGATTTGTCTAAACCCCAGTGACGGGTAGGTTTAGGGGCGGGGTTATGTGTAGGTCATTCGTACAACTTCATACGAATTGGCAACTCGTAAAATACATACGATTTAGCAAAAAAACGTATTAATTTGTACGATTGAGGTCGTACAAATTAATTTGAATTAGCCACCTTTGCGTGAGATCGGTCTTTTCAAATCACATGAGCCAATAATTTATTCACAATAGAACATAGAGAACATAACAAATGTTTACATGGAGAAATGCTACACTTTTATCCACTAAATGAGCTCATTTCAAATGTTATGCTTGCTACAGGTCTCAAAAAGTTGGCACGGGGGCAACAAAGGGCTGATAAAACAAGACATATTGAAAAGTTTGAGCTGGGAGAAAATCTAGCAACTAATTAATTAATTGCCAGATGGGCAAAGAGGCTCAATCTGTGAAAGAGTCTGTAAAAAGATTGAGGAATACTTTAAAATAGAGGTGGGCGGAGCGAGGCTTCGTGAAACACTGAAGCAGTCGAAGCGAATGTGTCGAGGCTTCGAAACATTTCGACACCCGTCTCTATGGTGACACCTAGTGGTCATTTTTAAGTATTGTTCTGAAACAGCGTCGACAGAAACAGTTGAGCGAATTGACGAATTATAACGTATTATTATAACGTTAGTCAATCCACTAAATAATTTTGGGGAGTTTTGGGGGAGTGTGGGGGTGTCTCCATGAGTTCGAATCCTGGGTGAAGCAGTTATCTTCACAAAATTGTAATAATCAATACAAATTTGTGTTTTTATTGTTCTGTTCTTGTAAAGTGTTGAAACATCGGTCTGATATCTAAATGAACTCTTTGTGAATAAATAAGTGGTATTTTGGTAATAAAAAATAGACATTTTATTTTATACATAAATATTTTTAATTACAAATATGAATTGTTCTGCTGTTGATGAACTTAGCCTATTTCTTTTTTACATAGAATTTATCCAGCCTTTGAAAAAATCCTCTCACTAAAAACCCACGAAGTGAAGATGCCTTAACTCCACTTTTATAAACAGAAATTGTGTGATTTGTTCCCGACCCTGTCAATCAAACGCAGAATCGGCAGGTATGCTACATCTCGAAAAACTTGTGATACGTCCCGATGCTTCGAATCGCCAAGTCACGTGACATGGGTGTTTCGAATCACGAAACATCTGCGCTTCGGGATCTCGACACCGTGTCGAAACTTCAGTTTCGCGTCAGCCATCCCTACTTTTAAAACAACGTTCTTCAACGTCAAATTGCAAAGGCTTTGCAAATCTCATCATCTATAGTGCATTATGTCATCAAAAGAACAAAAACGACTCAGCATCACACATCGGCAGGATTCTGTCATTGACATTACTAAATGGGCCCAGGAATTTCTGAGAGTGTCGGTTGTCGGAAGATGATATACAGATCTTGTTTTTATATTTGTGAGCTAATGCAACAGAACATTTTTAGGAGGTTTAGAGGATTTTTAGGAGCTTTGACCCCTGCTTTAGAGGATTGTTCATTGTAACAATATTGTATATATTAGGGCTGTAGTACTCGAGTCCAGACTCGAGACATTTTTCTATCGTCTCGGACTTGGTCATTGGACTCGCCAAACGTTCTGGTCTCGACCAAGTCCAGCAATATATGCTTTTTTTCTCTTTCAAAACAAAGCCATTAGTTTAACTCCATCTAGAACGGGCATTGTCATTGGTCGCCTGTTAAATGCACAGCTGCGTCATATGAGTGTGCGCCTGGTTCTGAGTGTGCGCGCTGCGCGGAGGCATAAATCATTTTTACAAAGTTCGTTGGAGTTTTCCCTCTCATTTTCCCTCGCTTTTAAATACCTTATTATTGCCCGTGCGCATTTTGCTTATCTATAACTTACAACGACATATTTTCTGCAATAAACATGGGACTTTAATTAACAAAGCGAATAAAAATACACCATTATCATGCTATAAGCCTAATATAAAAACTTGCAAAATGTGTAAATGTAAAAAAAAAAAAAACTGACAATCATCAAACGCCGTGGCACCAAATGAATAAGAAAAAGAACGAATAAGAGTAAAACGAATAAAGCCTGGAGGCATGGAATACACCTGGATGTAAAATAAAATAAATTACACAAAAATGTAAATAAAGTAAAAAAAAATAAGCAAACACTGTGGCAATGGCTGGGAGATTTATCAGATTTTATCGATTAATGCGAATTTAATGTTTTGCCACAATTAGGTTTTTTATAAATCGAGGAATCGCGATTTTGAATAGAAATATTACCAAACGCTAGAATTAGACACTTTGGTAAATAACAGTAAAGAGAAAAGAACGATCCACCCGGTGCACGTGCTTAACCGCTCACGTGTGATGCTCTCTAGGTGCCCTTCACTCAGAGTGTGTTTTTGTGTTGATGCGGGCAGTGGAATAGAAAAAATACAGGAAGATGTGAGTTAAACATCTTTTAATAACTAGAGTGCCGCGTTTTTAGAAAACCGTTTCATGCACGAGACGCTGCAAGAGACGCGAGCGCAACCGTCAAACGCGTCCATGCTTACATAGAAAAAACTATGGAACAGCAGCGTAATCGAATACAAAACCTATGAAGAACTACTACTGTATGTCTGATATTTCATGCATCAGGGTGACAGGCTGAGAACTGCTGTTCATTGTTTTACAGAGCCTTTATAGTTAATAATAGCACTCTAGGTGTTATACCTTCAGTCATTTTGAATTGGAATTACTTGAGTTTTTTGAGCATTTGTCTTGTATTATTTCAGAACATATAGCCTAATGTGCATAATAAAAGTGTGTACAATAATTTTCATAATAATAATTTTCAATAATATAACATAATTTTCTTTAACTAGAGGGTTAATAAAGAAAAAGTTGCTTGAATCATGTTGTAGTTACATTTTCAAGTTGACTAGATAAAATCTCCTCCTGAGACCCCCCCCCCCCCCCCCCCCCCCAAAAAAAGTTTCCATGTCATTACATTGTTTTTAGACCATAAGAAAAAAAAGAACATTTTTGAAAAACTCTATTTTATTCATATTTGATTATATGTCCTCTGTAGAGGACACAAGGACTAAGATTAAATGGCATGAATAAACATCAAAACGGCAAAATCAATGGGAGTTTTTTTTAAATCACCAAATACATTTTTAGGTTTCAGGATTTTTTTATACTAAACTTTGTTTAAGGATGATTCTCAACTATGTTCAAGGTTCAAGGTTCAAGGTTTCTTTATTTGTCACATAATACATTATACATGGTATAATCAAAAGTGAAATGTAGATCTATGTTTTGAAAAGTATAACAAAATTATTTGAAATACCATTTTGTTTTATGCAATATGTTTGTTAAAAATTCCATAAACTGGTTTCCCATTAAACACAGTGTACCTATACACTGTATCTAATTTGCATATTAATGTGTTGCTGTTGGGACAGAATGTTGAAAAATAATTTTCATAATGGGAGTAATACATGGCCAGATTTTCATAATATTTCATAAGCAAACTGATATATAATTTATTTCCCTATTCAATTGTTGTCTCCCAAAATGCATAATAAACATGCTTTTAGTCCTGGTGTCCTCTACATTGAACATGAATGAAATGATGTCCTGTTTCATTACAGTAAGTCATATTTGAAAACCCATAACATTTTCCTGAGACGTTGCTTTATGACAAACAATCTGAAAATGATTCAGATTTAAAAGACATTACAGAATATAATCATGTTTCTATAAGGATGTACAATTTTTCACTAAATAAATATAAAATATATTATAAATATATAAAATATAAATATAAATATAGCCATCTTTAAAAACGTATGAGAGGGTTTAAAAAAAACTTTAGTATCTCTATAAAGCCCTGAATGAGCTCTGTACAGGACATCCAGGCTTATAACTGTGACATGTGAGGTCTCAGAGAAATACACTAAAATAGAATGTCCACTACAGAGACACAAACTCCATCGCTGGGTCTCAGGAGGAGAAATAAAATAGCCTAATTTGATCCTACAGTGTTGCTGCACATGCTTTTAGATCATTACAAACAATAATGCAAAATTATTATATTAGAATAGAAGATATGCCGTCTCTCGTATCACATCAATTATCAATAATTAAGTATGTGGTTTTGAAGAAGATTTTTTTCTTTCTCTGTTTTGACCGTCTCATTTGGACTTGGACTTGACTTGGACTCGAACCTCTTTGGACTTGGTCTTGACTCGGACTCGAACCTCTTTGGACTCGGTCTTGATTCGGACTCGAACCTCTTTGGACTCGGTCTTGACTTGGACTCGAATCTCTTTGGACTCGGTCTTGACTTGGACTCGAACCTCTTTGGACTCGGTCTTGACTTGGACTCGAACCTCTTTGGACTCGGTCTTGACTCGGACTCGAACCTCTTTGGACTCGGTCTTGACTTGGACTCGAACCTCTTTGGACTCGGTCTTGACTTGGACTCGAATCTCTTTGGACTCGGTCTTGATTCGGACTCGAACCTCTTTGGACTCGGTCTTGACTCGGACTCGAACCTCTTTGGACTCGGTCTTGACTCGGACTCGAATCTCTTTGGACTCGGTCTTGACTCGGACTCAAACCTCTTTGGACTCGGTCTTGACTTGGACTCGAACCTCTTTGGACTCGGTCTTGACTCGGACTCGAATCTCTTTGGACTCGGTCTTGATTCGGACTCGAACCTCTTTGGACTCGGTCTTGACTTGGACTCGAACCTCTTTGGACTCGGGCTTGACTTGGACTCGAACCTCTTTGGACTCGGTCTTGACTTGGACTCGAACCTCTTTGGACTCGGTCTTGACTCGGACTCGAACCTCTTTGGACTCGGTCTTGACTCGGACTCGAACCTCTTTGGACTCGGTCTTGACTCGGACTCGAACCTCTTTGGACTTGGTCTTGACTCGGACTCGAACCTCTTTGGACTCGGTCTTGACTCGGACTCTAACCTCTTTGGACTCGGTCTTGACTCGGACTCGAACCTCTTTGGACTCGGTCTTGACTCGGACTCGAACCTCTTTGGACTCGGTCTTGACTCGGACTCGAACCTCTTTGGACTCGGTCTTGACTCGGACTCGAACCTCTTTGGACTCGGTCTTGACTCGGACTCGATAGTCCTGGACTTGGACTTGTCTTGGACTCGACAAAGGTGGACTTGACTGCAGCCCTAGTATATATATATGTGAAAAGATAATAAAAACTAATATTAATAACCTAGTTTTTCCAATAGCAATTCCTCCTTCAATAGAGCGCGTATGACTAAATGTTCCTGTGGCTCAGTGGTAGAGCATTGCGTTAGCAGCGGTCGTGGGTTCGATTCCCAGGGAACACATATACTGACAATACAAATGTATATTTGAATGCACTGTAAGTCGCTTTGGATAAAAAGTGTCTGCTAAATGCATAAATGTGAATGAACAAATATATTTATTGAAAATATCGAAATAGAAAAATCAACAGAAAAATCATAATATGCGCAGAAATAGTATGTGAATTACTATTTTTACAAATGCATTAAAAATGCATTTGCATTACCATGAGGCAACATGGTTCCAGAGGTTTGAAGAATGTTAGGGCCCAAACAACACTGAACACATTTATTTGTGTGTTCCACAGAGGAGAAGTAAAACAGGTTTGGACAAAACATGAGCAACTGATGACAGAATGTTCATTTTGTGGTGAAATATCCCTTTTAAGATGGCTGGTTAAAGTAGACCTATACATTCCTTGTACTTCCTTAAACCTCCCTTTATTTTATAGTAATGACTATTTCTCTTATACTTTCATTTGCTCATAAAGACCCTCCCCTTTGACAGCTATAAAATAGATGCTGAAACAGGAATGTTACTTCATTCACCTCCTGATCAAAGATGGATCTGCAAATCTCAGTTTTTCTCCTGTTCATCCTTTTCAGTGCAGGTACAACGACATAGTGTTTGTATTGATATTGAGTACAAATACAGATTACTGATATCTCTCTTTGATTTAAAGGACACTCTTTCAGCTGTTATGAGTGCTTGGGTCTGTTGGGTTCTTGTTCAGGTCAATCTCTAAAAACATGTCCCAGTGGATCTTCAAAGTGCATGAGTTCAACAACAGTGGCACAAGCTGGTAAGTCCAATATGAATTTTATATTTTTTTGGTGATGCTTCACTGAATGTAACCTTACAGAACTGCTGATTTCCTCACAGAATTTATGATTGTAATCACAGAATATTGTATTTAGTTTGAGATTATACTAACATTATAATTTGTTTTAAAATGTAATCAATATTTTAAATAAGACATTTTACATTTAGAAATGAATAAATATATTTACTGCGAAAATAATGTGTTGAACTCTCTTTCCTGAATCATTCATGTTTTAGGGGGCATTCGTGTTAAAGCGAAGATTAAAGATTGTGCTGCTGACTGTGTAAGTGGATCCATGAGCATCGGCGTTGTAAAGACATCTTTAGCATGCTGTAACACAGACCAGTGTAACGTCCAAGACGCTCCAGGTATTGTGCTTTACTGACCAAATGCAAATTATTATCTTTAAGGTCAACTCAAATTTTTCTTCCTAAGGACATTCAATCAGGAAATGCAATACAGGGTGTGGCTAACAGAGTGTTATTTCATTAGATGTTATATTTTGTAAAGCAAACAAAATAATGCATGTTTTGTCCTGTAGATCCCTCTAATGTCCCCAATGGAAAGACGTGTTACTCTTGTGATGAGAAGAGCTGCTCAAACAAATTGAGCTGTTCAGGGGATGAAGACCGCTGCTTTAATGCAACAGGTGAGAATCTGAAAAGAAACAAGTTATTATATCTCTCTGATGTTTGAGCATTTGATACAGATCACAAATACAGATTTCCAGCTTGGATAAACCTTTGTTTTTTTCATCAGCGAGTGTCGGAGGCCAGTCAACAGTAGTAAAAGGCTGTGTCTCTAAATCTATCTGTGATGCTGCAACATCAGCTGGTGATTATCAGGGCGTCTCATGCTGTGAGGGGAACCTGTGTAACGGTGCTGAGAGCATCACTCAGAGTGCTAACGGTGCTGAAAGCGTCACTCAGAGCGTGCTGTTCCTCTGCGGTTCTCTGTTCTCCTTCATCCTGCTGCACTGAATCCAGCAGCTCTTGTCTTCACATTTTGCATTCGGACACAATCTACTGAATTTGTATTTCCCCTGTACAATGCATCTTTTGTGTCCTGATATGAATTTTTTTGCTGTAACATTCTGTGACATTTTTTGAAATAAAATACTACATTATCTTTTTTTTCTGCGTTAATAATATTTACTATAGCTTGTCATGCTGTAAAAAAGTCCGAAATATTGATTACAGAAATAAAAATGTATGATCATTATTTACAGAACAAACACATATGATAATTATTTAATAATGCAAGCAAGATGTTTTTTTTTTTTTTACTAACAGTAGTTGGGTTCACACTATTAGGATTTGATTTCAGTTGTAGGTCATGAAAGCAATAAGAGGAAAATTAAGCTGTTCTGAGAAGTAATATTTCACAAACACTTTTGTCAAATTTTTTTCACTCAATGTATTTTGTGTGCATCTCTAGCATGCCAAAAGTTTAACTGTAATACATTATGTGATCCACATTTCACAATTCGATTCCACAACTAATGGAATCCTCCCTCATCCAATCAACACTTGAACAAAAATTGTACATGAACATTTAAATGGCATAAGGCATAATTCATCTCCCTAAATGAGAAAATGTCTGGCAAAATACTGAAAGTAATTCACAATAATCAACTTGATGATAGTGACCTAGAAACACATTATTTTATGGAATTAATGAAAAAAGGTTAATCCGGGTTTTCTTTTATTGCTTAGTCTGTTTATTAAACTTTTATAATAATAGAAGAATGAAGATACAAGAGAATAGAAACAAATATTTTCCCCAACCCTACCCGCCACCCGAACACCACATTTTACAAACCAAACAGACAAACAAATTATAAAATAAAATCATAATTATGAAGTATGTAAATAATATTTGCATCTCAATAAATTAGAATGTTGTGGAAAAGTTCATTTATTTCAGTAATTTAAATCAAATTGTGAAACTCGTGTATTAAATAAATTCAATGCACACAGACTGAAGTAGTTTAAGTCTTTGGCTCTTTTAATTGTGATGATTTTGGCTCATTTAACAAAAACCCACCAATTCACTCTCAACAAATTAGAATACTTCATAAGACCAATAAAAATTTTTTTTTAGTGAATTGTTGTCCTTCTGGGAAGTATGTTCATGTACTGTATATGTAGTCAATACTTGGTAGGGGCTCTTTTTGCTTTAATTACTGACTCAATTCAGCGTGGCATGGAGGTGATCAGATTGTGGCACTGCTGAGGTGGTGTGAAGCCCAGGTTTCTTTGACAGTGGCCTTCAGCTCATCTGCATTTTTTGGTCTCTTGTTTCTCATTTTCCTCTTGACAATACCCCATAGATTCTCTCTGAGGTTCAGGTCTGGTCTAATATCGTAAATACTAAAACTATCATCTAATTAGCTTTAAACATTTCAGAGTATTAAGGGTCACTAGCTTAATTGTTTAAATGTATCTTCAGTGTCCTGCATAGTATATACACCACATGTTCCAAACACAAGTGCATGTTTAGTATAGGAACTATACGTGTTTAAACAAATGTAACACCAGTGTACACGTTTTCATTTTTATTTTTTTGCTTTGTTTAGCATTAAAATGTTGTCTTTTCCAGCGCAGTTTCATGCATGTAAATATGGATTATGGTTTCCTCTGTTAAGACATTGTGTGCAATAAAACACTGTCTACATAAAACAACTTCAAATATGACAATGCATGTATTGCCTTTAATTTAAATGGTGTGGGTAATGACATTGAAGCTAACCAGAGGGAAGAAAAATTAAATATATATATTTTTTATGTTTTTCATACTTTCAAAAACGTGTTCACAATTAATTGAACACACCTAACCCTAACCCTAACCATCTCTGAGATCACAAGACCCTACTGCTTTTAAGTTTATCATTAGCATGTGTTTTTAAGACTTGCCAGTTAAAACATTCGATTCAAATATACAAACACATCACATAGCTGAATTCAAGCTGTTTAGTGTGTCACTAAGATCTGTGTCACGTCTCTGAACGCTCGCACCATGAAGCTCATTCATTCTCGCTTCTTAACAGACAGATACATTCAAGATTACTTCAAAATACATGATAGCTTGACGAATATCATAAACACCCGTTTATGTCTAAAGTGAACAAACTGTTGAGAAATTAATCCGATATGGATCATTATGTTGGCTTTGTGCATCAAAGCGACCCCATTCCCCATTTCTTTTCTGTTAATCTATTGAAAAAAAGAGAAAGTCTCTAATTTCTCATGACTGAATAACTTTTGTATCTTTCACAAGGATCACTCTATTCTTGATTAATGCACTCTATTCTCTAATCTTGATGAATGAAATTTAATTTTATATTTTATTATTACACTTTTGCACATGAACACCTACAAACCTGCTTTTTGTGCTATTGCTTGTAATTTCCTTACTGTGAAATGTATTTGGTATTGACACTTTTGTTGTCATAATAAACTTCTTTATTAGAATACAAAAGAAAGTATCCATAGAAAAATATCATGAAAACAATTACTGAGGTACATTTTTGTGGTGGGTCCAGCTCAAGAAAGCCAAATACACAAGTGATCTGGGTCTTTTGCCTCAAGACTGCCCATGTTGGCTTTCTCAAGCCAATGTCAAATTTTACTTTAGCCTCTATTTACTTATTTTTATCATTTAATGGGTTTTTGGTTAGAATTTCAAGACAAACGGTCTCTTCGTAGGCCCAGACTCCACCTACAGCCTGTGTGCATTGAGGGTGTCAACCAAAGACAACCAAATTATATACAGCAATAATAAAAAAAGATTGGTTAGACTTTAGAATAGGGAACACTTATTCACTATTAACTACGACTTTTCCCTCAATAAATCCCCAATTTGCTGCTTATTCATAGTTATAAGGTGTTAAGTTTAGGTATTTGGTAGAATTAGAAGAAGGTCATGTAGAATAAGGCATTCATATATGCTTAATTACTACTAATAAATGGCTATATTCTAGTAATATGCATGCTAATAAGCAACTAGTTAAGAGACCCTAAAATAAAGTGTTACCAAAATATTTTATTGCTTAAAAATGATTAAACCATCATTGTGTTCAGAAGAAACACGAAAGACAATTAATCGATCATAGAATCGTTTGTATTACAATATTTGCATTTTTACTACAAGGAACTTTCCTTTTCAGAAACAAAAGTATGAAGTGTAATTATAATAAATCACATGATGAAGGACAAATGCTGGGTATTGATCATATTTCAATTCATATCTTGAAAAGATTCGCTTCAATATCAATAATTCAATATCAGCTATATATTTCAGGTAAATGTCAGTTTTTCTTAAAGGTGCTGTATGTAGGTATTTCAGTCCAAACTCAAAATATTGTAGAGGTTTTTTTCACCAGCCCCTCCTCCTCAGACTTGACGCACACGCAGGTTGCCAAATTAACGACGCCAACAGAAACTAGCGCACATGACGATGAATGAAATTAAATGCGCTGTGTTTTCCGCCAACTGGCAACCCGGGGTGTAAACTGGCAGTGGGCGGGTTTCACAAACCATAACAAGCAAAACACATTTTCAAAGGAGAATAACTGACTGTAGTATTGTTTTTCAGATAAACAAGTATGATAACTTAGCATGTTTCTTAAAAATCTGCAAACATATTATGGTATGTTTATGCTTTAGTAGAGTCAAACTCCTACATACAGCACCTTTAAGGATAAAAACCGTCTTTCAGCTAATGCTGTAAACTT
>CM049884.1:23919106-24032473 GCA_027474115.1 Schizopygopsis malacanthus | reverse complement strand
GTACTGTAAATGTTTTCTCAGGTAATCTAAAATGTGCATCATTTAGTTACATCAAGGGTCAAATCAAATAGAAATAGCACATTAAATTTAAGTTACACTCTTTGTTTGTACGCGCGCTGTACGTCTAAAGTGACAGGTGGCTGGTTTCAATGTTTTGTCAGCAAGAAAAAAATAGAGGGAAATTGGCTGGGTGTTTGAGATACATCTAAAAACATAAAAATTAAAATACATTTGCAACTCCAGGGTTCTTTTTGTGGGTTATTTTTTGTGCTGGGTAGTTTTTGTGATAAGCCCCTGTCAAATTAACGTACATCATCTTTCTGCGTGATGAGCAGAACAGACTCCAAGAAGCGCTGTTATTGGCAGAATCAGAGAGTCATTTAGAATTAATGTTTAATCTTTAAATGTTTGTTAAAGAGATTAAATACACATAAAAACGGATAAACAATGCATGAGAAATGCTATTATGCAATGGTTGTGAGGTTTTGATTATTTTGCTGTATTATAATACAAATGAATAAACCCTTTATGACTTAAATCAACCCTAAACAACATGAAAACCCCTGTCCTACCCATTAAAACAAATTGGGTGTTTTTAACAGTATTTAGAGCATTTTGTTCTTACATGGCATCAAATCAAATTAAATGTGTCTAGCAGGAGTGTCTCTTGTTCAGTGGGTGTATTTATTGTCAGATTAAGCAAAAAAAACCTGCATCTTATTGTATTAATATGGTTTAACCATTTATTTTTGTGTTACATTGTCTGTTAATATTCCCATTTTGGAGAAAATCACCTGCCAAAGTGAGTGTGTGTGTGTGGCATCATGCTGTAATTTGTATTATTAACCTTTCATTTCTGCGTAATGCTTACTGTTTATTAGCATTTTTAAACCTTTCAGTATGTTGAGAGAGACAGGAATTCTCCATTGTGAAGTTCAATTGTAGCCCTGCATTTCACATACCAGGGGTCTCTGCTTGGAGAGCTACGCAGTCAGACCTGAACCAGCTAATCACAGTCTTCAAGGCCTTGTTAATTTCGACCAGGGTTGGAACTGAAACAGGATGAGCTCTCCCAGGGTTGGAGAGATATAAACTCTTAAAAGGAAGCTTGCAAAGAGATTGACCTGCAAATATCATCTGCAAAATATGTGTGCATGTATTGATGTATGTGAGCAAGCAGTTTAACCATTTAATTTGTGTGTGTGTGTGTGTGTGTGTGTTTCTGTGAGCCATTGATTTTCGTGAGTCACGTCATATTCCACTAGACCCGCATACCACCTTGCCTTAAAATTCTTGAACTGGTTATCTGCTTGCAGCTATATCATTTTCCAAACAAGAGTTCACCGACTCAATACAGTAACCTTGTTTAACTGCGCTCTACAAAGCTCACATATAATATTAACTACATCATAAGGCAAACAATTTATGAGACTAAACTCCTATTAAATGATCACACATTTTAGTTTCAACACGCATTTCAGATTATCAAACAAAACAAATTATAAGTGCACATTTACTCAAAGTCAACTTCATGACTGGGCTGATAATGTACAAGCTGAATGCATTTTATCCTATGGCGCTTAAACCATGGGCCTACATATAATGGAAATTACTTTTTGGTGAATAGAGTCTTATTAGCAATAGTATACATTACATTTCGCCAACATTAGCACAGATGGTGCCGCATGCTACGGCGTTCTCTTGAATGCAATTATGTTATTATTATTTATTTATTGTATTATAATACAAATTAATAAACCCTTTATTGCTGACTTAAATCAACCCTTTATGATGGGTTACCGGCTAATAAACGAAAACAACCCCCCCAATGAAAATGAAAACCCTAAATGTGTCCTATATTTACCCTAGCACTTTAGACGGGCTTAAAATACGCCAGCCTAAGTTATTATATTAATCAAATTGGGTTAGTTTTTAACCGATCATGCTGTATTCGAAAAGTTGCTTCAGTCAGTTATATTGCAACAGAGTTATGAATGCATAATTAAAATGTTCTTATGGGTTGACATGAAGGCTACCATGTTTATTCGATTTAAAAAAAAAATACATCAGGTGTGCCAACTGTTGGCACCGGCACAACATACGTGGTCACTAGACCAAAACAAGTACTGTCAAATTGAGCAAATATGACCAAGAAAAATAATACAGGTCAGACTTGTTTTGTTTTTGTTCTCAGCAGAGATTGTGCTTTCAGTCATACATAAGAATGCTTGAAGTCGAGACACATCTGATGTTATGATGGAATGTTATTGAGAAACCACACAAAGGTCATTTTATACATTCATTTTAAAAGTACTATGCACATGGATGTGAAATACAGTACATTACAACTGCATTAAACCCATACTGTACATATCTGCCATCACTGATGGATTTAGTGGAACATCCCTTTCCAGTCCCTGACAAGTGTTTGCTGAATAAATATTCAGTGAATGAAATTAATTTCAATACATTCATTTTGGTTGACCATGTTTACCCTAAACTATGATGTAAATATCAGCGTTATATCAGTCATCGACCGAATCATTTAAAACCAGCCTGAAGAAGAAAAATCACCGGTCAGACTTGTTTTCTTTTTGTTTTCAGTAGATTGTGCTTTCAGTCATACATAAGAATGCTTGAAGTCGAGACACATCTGATGTTATGATGGAAGTTTATTGAGAAACCACACAAAGATTAGTTTTCCCTCAAAGAGAATATTTCTATTTGTCTTGCAGTAATAGACAAACTGTACTTTACTTTACATTAAGCATTAATAAGATACAAATTAACGACAGTATAATCTAACAAACGCTGGGTGTTTGACTGATACATCTAAAAACATAAAACTATATATTAAAACGTGTTACATTTGCAACCATTTTGTTCTTACATGGCACCTTCAAACTCACATTAAATGTGGCACTAGACCAAAAGAAGTACTGTCAAATTGATCAAATATTTGAGTACTTAGTTTGAAGACTCACGTCACATTCATGCAGGATTTGGAGCAGTTTCAGTTTTACGAGCTATCATCCAAAGTATGTAAGCATAGAATAGTTTCACTTTACTTACAGACTTCATACTGTAGGCTCCTTACAGGAGGAAAACATAGCTTCCTTCACAAATTTCTGTTTCAGCTGACTTTACAATTCCTGAAATCTATTCAATGCTGAGACTGATGGGTCCAGTTGGACAGCCAGTTGGTAAAGCACAACTTTTAGCTGTTATTATATTACCATTGCTTAAAAATTCATTAGTGGTACAGAAAAAAGCATTGGGAGGAATGTTTTATTATAGATGGATGTGCTTTATTGGACTTATTTTGGACTGTTTAATGTAAACACCTGCCCACTGCCATTTAAAAGCTTTTAAGAACAAGGACATCTTTATTAATGGAAGTAATTGTTGCACAGTTTCATTAGAATTTTTATTAAAGGGGACATATGATACTTTTTAAAGATAATTATTTGGTGTAACAGAATATGTTGACATGCTTTAATGTTCAACAACACATTATTTTCAAATACTGTCTGTATATTATTGTAGGTCCTCTATACCCCGCATCTCTCAAACGCTTCGTTTTCTACAAAGCCCCTCCTTTCGACAAGCACAGGCTGCTGATTGGCCAACTGGCACAGTGCATCGTGATTGGCTGAACACCACAAGCCGCGTCAAAAATGTAACGCCCCTTTTCATAATTGTGAGCTTCAGCTTTCAAAATTAAAGTAGACAGTTAATGATGTCCTTAGGTTTACCATCAGTTCAAGCCCTAGAAGGAAACAGAGTCGCGTGAGAGACACAGTGATGATGCTTGTTTGCAAATAAACCGCGATTAAGACGATTTCCGACGCGTTGTACACTGTATAATAAAAGTGATGTAACTCTCTCTCTCTCTCTCTCTCGCACACACACACACACACACACACAAAAGTCGCGACTGACGCTAGAGGCTGTAGCCTTTAGCCTCCTTGGTAGAGCGCCCGCCTCCCGTGCCGGCATCCCGGGTTCTGAGACCCGCTCTGTGTGATGGTGCGGACCCGGGGGGGTTACATTGGTGCCGTGACCCGGATGGGAGTGAGGTTTAGGGGGGTGAGTGTAACGGATGTATGCCAGTAAGGGCTGTGTGTAAACCTCACTCCCCTGATCTCAAAAAGAGACGCTCTAGCGACTGACTCAAGAGGCTGTAGCCTTTAGCCTCCTTGGTAGAGCACCCGCCTCCCGTGCCGGCATCCCAGGTTTCGAGACCCGCTCTGTGTGATGGTGCGGACCCGGGGGGGTTACATTGGTGCCGTGACCCGGATGCGAGTGAGGTTTAGGGGGGTGTGTGTAACGGATGTATGCCAGTAAGGGCTGTGTGTAAACCTCACTCCCCTGATCTCAAAAAGAGACGCTCTAGCGACTGATGCTAGAGGCTGTAGCCTTTAGCCTCCTTGGTAGAGCGCCCGCCTCCCGTGCCGGCATCCTGGGTTTCGAAACCCGCTCTGTGTGATCTCTGCGGACCCGGGGGGATACAATAGCATATGTGAGGTTTTTATTAACTCACCAAAGTATTTAAAGTGAGAAGGGTACACAAATAGCAAGCATTTTAAGGATAGACGTTAATTCGATGTTAAATCCACTATTGTATTGTGTATAAATGTTCCACAGTATTAATTACATAAGAACTAATTCAATTACAGAAAAAATAAGAGTAATCCCCTGCTTTAATTTTTCAAGGGAAACGTAATTAAATTACAGTTACTAAATACTTAGTAACTACACCCAACACTGGTAATTGTCCTCTTGATAAAGTATTTTCCTGTTGAAATCGTACAGCTGCTTTGACACACTCAATATTGTATAAGGTGCTATATAAATAAAGTAATTTTTTTATTATTTGTATTAAAACCATGGTTATTTCTTGTGGACTGTTACTCAAACCACCCTCCACATGATGGAGCCATCTTTGATGGAGCATGCCATATTTCAAACACTTTGAAACAGTGAATAATTTTGTTACTCAAAGCTCTTTCTCAAAAACACGGTTTAAAACCCCTGTTCTGAAATATTCTGTGTTACCCGGCGGAGCATACATAAATATTCTCGAGTTTCCTGTTATACCAGCAACTGCTTAGAACCAGCATGTTGTGTGTGTGTGTGTGTGTGTGATATTTTATGGCAGTTTTATGAAGGATGTAGTCTAATATGTCTGATTAATTTTACTGGGTTTCTGAGTAAAACCTTCAAGCTTCAAGCTTTTAAAACATTCAAGACCTAACCCTACCCTTTTTTAAAGTATTGATAAACCAGTATCAAAATGTATCTTCAAAATGTATCTTCAGCATTATATCTGCTATTGTTGACCCTGCTCTTTATCTGTTTAGTTAAATTATGTTGTAACTAAACGGGCGCCCTCGCCTGAATCAGCATTATCACTCATCTGCTATTGAGTTGATCACACACACAGCTGTTACTCATTCCCAGCCCTATATAAACCACACTCACAGCACACTCTGTGCGAAACTGTTGTGTGCATGGTCGGCTGTGTATACGACCTTTGCTGTAATTCACTCTTTGATTGTCTGCTGCCTGCCTTACAGTTTTCAGTATAGCTTGACCATAGTTCAGCTATTGTACTCCTCTGTCTAATGATAAATAATAATGATTAACAATAATGGATTAAACAATGTTCATGTCTTATGCATTAATTATAAGCTTTATTGAAAAGAAACACAGAAAAAGCTGTAAAGGTGATTTTAAAAAATACATTTGAAATATCAAATACATAGCGATTTATATTCATTTCAATGAATCAGAATTTATATATCTTTTTGAATTTATCACATCAATTGAAAGATAATACATGTTTGTAAAACACATAATATTGTGTCTTTGCTGCAGAATGAAGAGCTGCTGGGTTCAGTGCAGCAGGATGAAGGAGAACAGCAGAGGAACAGCACGCTCTGAGTGACACTATTAACACTGTTACACAGGTTCCCCGAACAACATGAGACGCTCTATACAAGCTCTATATTCAGTGCAGTGTGTCTGATTGTAGAATGATTCAGTGCAGCAGGATGAAGGAGAACAGCAGAGAACCGCAGAGGAACAGCACGCTCTGAGTGACACTATTAACACTGTTACACAGGTTCCCCGAACAACATGAGACGCTCTATACAAGCTCTATATTCAGTACAGTGTGTCTGAGCTGCTGGGTTCAGTGCAGCAGGATGAAGGAGAACAGAGCACAGCAGAGGAACAGCACGCTCTGAGTGACACTATTAGCACCGTTACACAGGTTCCCCGAACAACATGAGACATTTTCCACAGTAGGAATCAAGTTTGGAGCATCGCAAATAGATTTAGAGGCACAACCTTTTGCAGGCATTTTCTGACCTCCCAAACTTGCTGAAGAAAAGATTAAAGAAGAAAACATGAGTCAGAGTCATGAGTGTGTTAGATAATGAACTTTCTTCCTTTTCCAGATTCTCACCTGTTGCATTAAAGCAGCGGTCTTCACTCCCTGAACAGCTCACTGTGTTTGAGCAGCTCTTCTCATCACAAGAATAACACATCTTTCCATTGAGAGTGTTAGTGCTGAGATCTACAGGAGGGAAAATAGATTTGCTTTACGTGGATCTGATCTTATTGTGCACACAACATCATAGGTGGTCATTGTACCAAAGAAAACATGTTTGTCTTCCTGATCTTTGTGGAAAAGGTAACAATTCGCTCTACCTGCAAAGCAACATTTATTTTCGGCTGATGTCACATTTCTGATAGAAAATAAAGTTCCATCTGATTTATTTCTTGTTAAACTGCTTTATTTCAGTATAGTACAATACCTGGAGCATCTTGGGCGTTACAGAGATTTGCTTTACAGCACGAAGAGGAGACTCGTCCACTGCCAAAGTTGACGGATCCAGTTGGACAGACAGACGGAGCACAACTTTTAATCTTCAGTGTAATACTTTTGTCTAAAAATACACAAATGAAACAGGAATGAGCAGTGCTACTCAACATTATTTTGATTACAAGTTTATTTATATGTCAAAATAGAAAGTGTTTCCAATAGTGTTTCGAAAGTATTTAACCTTTGTATTGTGTTCGATTTCTGGATTATTAAAAACAAGAAGGAATAAGATATGAACAGAAACATTTTAATATCAGTATTTGTCTCACAATAAATATCAAAAAGTATGATTTTTTATAAATGTGTTTAACCACATTTTTTTAACCCCTTAAATGCTGGTAGAAGTTTACTACTGTACTTTACTACTATATTACAGTTAAATCCTAATCTAATCATGAAAAACTATATATCGTTGGAAAGGTCTAAGACTCCTAAATATATATTTTATCACTGTTTTTGTAACAAATTATGTAGGAACAGTAATAGATTCATTTATTACAAGAGTGTACCTCAAAATATATACTACATCATAATAGGAGTTCGAACCTCTGTCACAAGAATGATTTTTCGTTTAATTTTTCCCTATAACATGATTTAGTAACCATCATAAATTATTTATCATTTGAAAGCATAAAACCTCAAAATTGATCCTGTGAAAAAAAATAATTAATCGGACATTGCGTTAAACATGGAAATATGCCAAACCTGTGACATATCAATGGACTGCGTCTTGTGTTACATTGTCGCGCTGCGTGTAATGTAATTTCGGATAGGCAAGTGTCAGAAAAAAAAAGCCTATTTACGTATTTGAATGTATGGCTGTTGTACAAAGCAGGCTACTGTAAATAAACTTACAATGACAAAATACACATTAAGGGGCATTAGACACATTTGAATCTTAACAGAGGAATATTTGTTGTACAAATGAATTTCGCGATGCAATAAATCGTATACTTGACCGCGACATACTGTTAATTAAATCAATATCGTTCTGACGTGCTTGTGTCACGCAATCTACAGCGGTACCTAGCGGCAGGTGTCAGTCACTACCGAGGGTGCGACACGCAGCGCGACAATGTGACACAAGACGCAGTCCATTGATATGTCACAGGTTTATGTCAGAGGTTTGGCATGTGCCAATGGCATCTGTGCGTCACATGTCACAGGTTTGGTATGTGCCAATGGCGTCTGTGCGTCACATGTCACAGGTATGGCATGTGCCAATGGCGTCTGTGCGTCACATGTCTGGCATGTGCCAATGGCGTCTGTGCGTCACATGTCACAGGTTTGGTATGTGCCAATGGCGTCTGTGCGTCACATGTCACAGGTTTGGCATGTGCCAATGGCGTCTGTGCGTCACATGTCACAGGTTTGGCATGTGCCAATGGCGTCTGTGCATCACATGTCACAGGTTTGGCATGTGCCAATGGCGTCTGTGCGTCACATGTCACAGGTTTGGCATGTGCCAATGGCGTCTGTGCGTCACATGTCACAGGTTTGGCATGTGCCAATGGCGTCTGTGCGTCACATGTCACAGGTTTGGCATGTGCCAATGGCGTCTGTGCGTCACATGTCACAGGTTTGGTATGTGCCAATGGCGTCTGTGCGTCACATGTCACAGGTTTGGTATGTGCCAATGGCGTCTGTGCGTCACATGTCACAGGTTTGGTATGTGCCAATGGCGTCTGTGCGTCACATGTCACAGGTTTGGCATGTGCCAATGGCATCTGTGCGTCACATGTCACAGGTTTGGTATGTGCCAATGGCGTCTGTGCGTCACATGTCACAGGTTTGGTATGTGCCAATGGCGTCTGTGCATCACATGTCACAGGTTTGGCATGTGCCAATGGCGTCTGTGCGTCACATGTCACAGGTTTGGTATGTGCCAATGGCGTCTGTGCATCACATGTCACAGGTTTGGCATGTGCCAATGGCGTCTGTGCGTCACATGTCACAGGTTTGGCATGTGCCAATGGCGTCTGTGCGTGTCTGTGCGTCACATGTCACAGGTTTGGTATGTGCCAATGGCGTCTGTGCGTCACATGTCACAGGTTTGGTATGTGCCAATGGTGTCTGTGCGTCACATGTCACAGGTTTGGTATGTCAGATGTCATGTTACGTAATGTTAAAACTGCCTCTCTAACTTGTTCTGTTAAAACTGTTTTGGATTATTTATTATTACATGCATGTAGAAACGGTGCTTTGCAGGTAATGTCACCTGTTTGTACATAATGCTATTTTCTGTACTTTTATCTTTGGTACCTTGGCATTAATAATAATAATGAAAAAATAAAATAAAAAACTGCCTCTCGAAAAGTGGCGAAGCAAATCCCGTGGAGCCTTTATCTTAATTTCGTTATTGCCAAATACCCATCTTAATTTAGAATTTATCTTAATTTAATTTAAGAAAGACTCATTTTATTGGCAAGTTGTCCTGTTTATAGGCTAAGTGTATGCCTAGGCCTAGTGCTGAGATGTTACGATGTTACATAGGACTTATTTTATTTCTTTGTTCCAACTTCCAAGTGGCCTATAGCCTACGCTAGTCATGAATAAATTATGTTTAAACATGTATAAATGACTCATTCTTGACAAAAGGCAAAAGAGCTGTGTGCCTGTGCACAGTTTAATTATGTCAGGCTGTTAACGGGTTCGGGCTTTTAAAAAGCTGTCAATCAAAATTTACTTGTTTGGGCCTAACTTTTAAGGCCCGATTACAGCTCTAATAGGAACCTCAATTTTTTTTCAAATTTGGAACACAACTTATTTAGACGTGTGGATGGCCCTAAGTTAGAAAAAGTAACAACAAATTCTGGAAGAAAAAGATGAGTTAAATAGTATTTCATATACATTGAAAATAGAAAAAAGTCTTTTTCAGCACTGAAAATGAGAAAACGCAAATGTTTTCCCCTTTCCAGGATAGTAAAATAGCAACATATATCCAAAAACATCTTTAATTTGGGCCTGTACAGTTGCCATGGGATTAAAAAAATCTGGGTCAAATTGACCCACGAACCAAAATCGTCAGAAAATAATTTGTGTGTACTTCAAAACACATCAGTGTATCGTGACTTTGTATACATGTTCATGGCCCTAAATGAGAAAAAGTCAGAGGATATCAAGAAAATAAATACAGATTAACTTGTATTTCTGACAGCTTAAAAATCTAAATGGGTCAAATTGACCCAGAACATAATAGAGACCGAACAATGTGTCTCAGTGGTAGAGCATTGCGTTTGCAGCGCAAAAGGTTGTGGGTTCGATTCCCAGGGAACACACATAATGTAAAAAAATATATATCCTGTATATCACTGTAAGTTGCTTTGGATAAAAGCGTCTGATAAATGTAAATCATTCTTTACATTTAGTTTTTTTTCTAATTTCACACACATTTTTAAAATTCAAATGATATTATCACAATGATTTCAGTCAAATATGTTGAACATTCTATGCATACAATTATAAATTGTGTCCAGAAAATAATTCTGTGTCAGTCAGATATGAATACATACAGTACGCTGGACTTACCAGAGGCTGTTGCACTGAAGCAGTTGGTAGATTCAGTAGGACACTGACGGTTCTGGTCACAAGAACTCAACACACCTATGCAGTCATAACAGCCGAGAGAGTGTCCTTTAGTAATTAAAAAGAGAGAGACAGTGAGAGAGACATCTAATTTGTACCCAATAACATTACAAAAACTATTTGTACCTCCTGTAAATAGAACGAGCAGAAGAAAAACGGAGATTTGCAGATCCATCTTTGATCAGGACGTGAATGAGATAAAGTGCCTGTTTCAGTGCTCGTCTTATAGCTCAACAGAAAGAGGAAATAACGAAACCCATTTTTCACACCCGTATGAAATGACAAACTTGTTTGATATTTTTTTCTGCATTCCATACATTAGTATGCAAATGAGTCTATTGTTGTTCATACAGGTCGAACTTGTTTAGTTTTTTTGTTTTATAAGTAGGCCTAAGAGTATAATAACATTTTGTGTTTACTCAATCTTGACTGTTAAGCCTCGTTCAGACTGTCAGCCCAAATGTTTGTGCAAATCCGATCATATTTAAATAGTCTGAACGGCAACGAACTACTTGAAATCCGATTTGTGCAAATCCGTTTCGAGCTACATTCGTATGTGGTTTGTGTTATAAACTCACTGTTTATATCGGATCAAACCACACAGACGCCTGATTGAACTTGCCATCATGTTTTACTCTCCATCCTACGTGATGACGTCACACCAATACACAACACCCCCCCCTCTACTTGAATATGAACTTGCCCTATCTAACACGCTCTCATTCACATTTGCTTACAACTTAAAGATTTCAGAATATTAAAGACATGTAACAACATTTCTTTTTTTTAATCAACTCTTACAACTTTATAGAACATCCCCACTGCTTTTAAAACAAATAAATTGAACTATGACATGACTCATTAGGGACTTCCTTTTTTTTCAACTTACATAAGCTTTAAAGTCCTTAGAACACATTAAACTTAAGAGTCCTCTCTTTTTTTTTTTCAGCAATTGAATCTCAATAGTCACTCAATAACATAGTCTCCAAGTCTTTCAGGCAATTTGATTTGTCGCTGAGGCCTGCATGATTTAGGGGTTTGTACCTCTCTCTGAATTGTTTCACAGTTAATTTTACATTCCTCTGCGATTCCTTTTTGTTCCCCATCTGAACTTGGCACTTGAGCACATTTCATATCATGAATCACTGTTGGTGTTTCCATTGAATGGAACTTCTTGACAAATGTTGTGTTCCGAGTATATTTCGCTCCAGTGGGTGACTGAACAATAACACTGTTACCTTCTCGGTGTATGACTTTGTGAGGTGTACTGTGAAATGTTGTTGTGAACTTGTCTGTTTTGTCTTGCCTCACAAGCACTCGATCTCCAACCTCTATGTCAGATGTCTTAGCATTCAGTCTGTTCCTGTGTGCAAAATGACCTGTCTGTCCGCATCTGTAACAAGTTTTATCCGAATATGTTCCTCCTTTACTGTATTGCATACGTTTTTTATGATCTCTCGCTCCTTTTTTGGACACAAGGCTCACCGTCTCTTTTATCTCAGAGTCTGAGGAGACGTGCAACGCTGCCATCTGCAGTTCAACACGTTCACATTGCGCTGCAATTTCAAGGGTGCGAGCAAGCGTCAAATCAGTGCCTTCTTCCAGCAGCTTTCTACGCACATATTCAGAATTGCATCGGCTTAAAACAGCATCCCGTATTTGATTGTCTTTATCAGCTCCAAAGTCACAATCCTTGGCCGATTGCCTTAAACATGTGACAAACTGTTGCACGGTCTGTTCCGCTTTGTGCTTGAGTTGATAAAATGTCTGTCTTGCAAACGCCGCATTTACCTGAGGCACAAAGTATGCGTTTAGTGCTGTCACTGCTTGCTCATAGTCCGTTGGCCCTCCTGTGTCAGCAAGTGTGGAGAAAATATCCTGCACGTCTGTCCCAGCATGATGTAAAAGCAGGGCTCTCCTTCTTTGTTTTGTAGCAACTGATGCATTGTCAGTCAGAATCAAACCTTTCCCATCGGCAAAGAGTTCGAAAGCATATAGCCATCTTGTCCACCGCGGACCTAACGTGGCTGGATCACTGTAGCAGTCAAATTTGGGGATTGAAGCATCCATTTTTGACGTGCGCCGCCTAACTCGAAGCTTTTTAATTAGCTGAAATAAACTCCTCAGAGTGATGCACGCCTGACACACTTTCAGATTTAAACTAACGAGTCAGTTTTTACTGTAGCATCCTCGTCGCCATTGTTATAAACTCACTGTTTATATCGGATCAAACCACACAGACGCCTGATTGAACTTGCCATCATGTTTTACTCTCCATCCTACGTGATGACGTCACACCAATACACAACAGTTTGGAGTCCTATTTAAATCGCATTTCTGGAAATCCGATAGAGTCTGGACGGTCAGATCGGATTTAATGTAGTTTTTCTCGTCCTCACACCACGTGAAACGTAAAAACATCAGACGTTTTTGCAGAAAACATGCTGAACATCTCTGCAGAAACAAGCTTTTGTCGTTGCGAAGTGCAAGTTAAGTGGAATAAAACGATATACTGCTAGTATACGCACCTCTTTGTGTTTTGAAAGTAGTGGAGACAAAAAAAAATAAAGTAGCGGAGGTCGGCAGCACTGAATAAAGCAACACATTCAAGCTTCCCGCGTTTCTGCCGCTGCCTCACAAGACGAAATATAAAACAACAACGCAACCGCGACGGTAAGACAACATCTGTATTGCAAACTGTATTGCTGTTACTGTTGTTTTTAGCATAGGCATAACAGAGCAACGGCATTATCATAGAAACAATGCACATTCAGTAAAAACGAAAGAGCGCTTATGGACACAAATCAGATTTGAACAGTTGCGATATACTGTGTGGTCAGTCAGTTATTCAAATCCGGATATGCACAAAATCTGATTTGGGCTGACAGTCTGAATGAAGCTTTAGACTTCAGCTTTGCATACAGTATGACCGATTTTAAAGTTATTGATGAAACCAGGCAAGGAATAGTTCCAACTCTCTTTCACTCAAAGATAGATATATACTTTATTGATCCCCGAGGGGAAATTCAGGTGTCCAGTAGCAACATAAAAAGTATAAAACATAAAATACAAAAATAAAAAGTATAAACAGAGTAAAAAAATACTATCCAATACATGTCTATCTAGAAAGGGCATTAGCAACAGTCCAGTTCAAGTCCCACAGGGAAGAGTTGTAGAGCCGTATAGCCCGAGGGACAAATGACTTCCTCAGTCTGTCTGAAGAGCAGGCCAGGGACAACAGTCTGTCACTGAAGGAGCTTCTCTGCCTGGAAAAGGTTTGGTGCAGAGGGTGTTGGACATTGTCCAGGATGGACAGTATCTTGCTGAGATCCCTTTCTCAGCTACAGATGTCCTGGTGTCCAGCTCATTACCAACTACTGATCCAGCCTTCCTCACCAGTTTGTCCAACCGTGTGGCGTCCCTCCTCTTAATGCTGCCTCCCCAGCACACCACAGCATAGAAGCCAAACCCATTAAATTATAAAAATAGTAAGTAAATAGAGGCTAAAGTATGTAAACAAAATTTGACGTTGGCTTGAGAAAGCCAACATGGGCAGTCTTGAGGCAAAAGACCCAGATCACTTGTGTATTTGGCTTTCTTGAGCTGGACCCACCACAAAAATGTACCACAGTAATTGTTTTCATAATATTTTTCTATGGATACTTGCTTTTGTATTCTAATAAAGAAGTTTATTATGACAACAAAATTGTCAATACCAGATGCATTTCACAATAAGCAAATTACAAGCAATAGCGCAAAAAGCAGGTTTGTAGGTATTCATGTGCAAAAATGTAATAATCAAATATAAAATTAAATTGCATTCATCAAGATTAGAGAATAGAGTGCATTAATCAAGAATAGAGTGATCCTTGTGAAAGATACAAAAGTTATTCAGTCATGAGAAATTAGTGACTTTCTCTTTTTCATTAGATTAACAAAAAAGAGACAGCAGCTTGTAAATGGGGTCGCTTTGATTCACAAATCCAATCCAGGAATGTGGTCTTCATCCTCATTTGAACAATTGGGCCAAATACAGGAAATACATAATTGAAGTAGTCAAGTGGTCAAGTGCAAAGACTGCAAGTGTGGGTATTTGGACAAAGCTAAAATGACTTGAAGCGGAGCTGTGCAGAATGATCAGTGTATGACATCAAAGAGCCGCGAGAGCTATTAGAAATCATAAGGATCATCTGCTCTCTTACCACTCTCGCGGTACTCTGATGTCATACACTGATCATTCTGCACAGCGGCACTTCAACTCGAACACACTTAAAGACAGTCCATGGGCGTGACAGTGATGTTGTTGAGATCTTTCCTAACCTTTTGAGGAGACACATGTGAGAGATAGTCTGTAGCTGGAGAAATATCTGAGCTCAGCGTGTGATGTTGTTGAGATCTATTCTAAAGCTTTAAAGGAGACCATTGTGAAAGTGTTAGAGTTTTTGTCTCAGGAGACAAGTTTGAGAAGCAGGAGACCCAAGCAAAAGTCTTAAAGTAAACTCATTTCTGTCTTGAAGAAATATTTGAAATGCTAATGTGAGAATGTTTTTATTTAATTTTGTCATTATCCACACCATTTAAATTAAAGGCAATACATGCATTGTCATATTTGAAGTTGTTTTATGTAGACAGTGTTTTATTGTACAAAATGTTATAACAGAGGAAACCATGATCCATATTTACATGCATGAAACTGCGCTGGAAAGACAACATTTTAATGCTAAACAAAGCAAAAAAAAGAAAAAGAAAACGTGTACACTGGTGTTACATTTGTTTAAAAACGTATAGTTCCTATACTAAACATGCACTTGTGTTTGGAACATGTGGTGTATATACTATGCTGCTGTCAGGAGTCCAGGCCCGGCGTTCCTCCCTCTCACCACCAGAGGTCACCATCTCCCTTCCTCCTGGACTCATTTTCCCTTCATTCCACACACCTGTCACTAAGCACATCCCAGCATCACAGTCTTCATATACCGTCCTCACGCACCACCCGGTCTGGCTAGATTGTTTTTCTGTGTATGAATGTGTTCCTGTTATCGCCACCTGTTATCGAGTACGTTTGTTTTTTGTGCTCGGGACACCAGCACCGTGTTGCCGTTTGTGATGTCCCATTTTTGTATATTGTTTTGTTTTTCGCCTGTTGGGGTTTTTGTTATATTAAAACTTGCTTACCTGCATTAGGACCCAGACATCTGTTCATCCTCGGTGCATTCTCTCACCGTCCCGTGACTGCTGGACACTGAAGATAAATGTAAACATTTAAACTAGTGACCCTTGATACTCTGAAATGTTTAATGCTAATTAGATGATAGTTTTAGTATTTACGATATTAGTGAACGTTTAATGTTTCTCCTAAAATAAAACTGAAGACATCTTAAGACAAAACTGATATCTCAATGAGACATACAAGAGAATCACCTCCTAAATATCCTGAGCGTAGAGTCGGTTCTGTCAGAGCCATAGCCTTGTGGGCAGAACATCGACATGAAGGCACAACTACACCTCAGACAACATGTGTTTGAATCCCAGCTAAAGGCCCTTTCCTGCTCCTGTTCAATTCTCATCTGTCCAATTGATTCTTGTCTTTACTCCTACTGTCCTGACCATTAAAGGTGACAATAAATAATCTACCTCTGAGCAGTAAAACAGATTCTTGCAAGAGATTACAGCAAGACAATAAAGAGATCTCCCATGTTTCTCACACGTTTCTCTCCCATTGTCATTTTGGATTCCTTTCTTTCAGAACTTTCTCGCCTCAGTTATGAATACTTTTATTTCTCCAAATGATTTTTAGACTGATCAGTCATTGGTCCCAAGTGGCTTTCAAACGGTCTCTGGTCATCATTATTATGGAGACCTGAACATTTGTCACAATCACATATGTTGGTTTAGCATTTCAGTGTGAATGAATTGTATGTTTAATCTATTAAAATGAAAGTGAATGATGGGAGTTAAACGATTTCTTATCCTGAAGCTCTCTAGAGTGGACTGCAATTGTTCTCTTGAGGGGACATTTTTGCAATTTAAGTTTATGGATTTTTTTTAATTATTATTATTCACAGGAGAACTAAGTCTGATCAGTCTGAAAAGATATAGCAACAAACTACACATCAGGGCCCATGTCTCTGCCGAGTATGGGGCTTGTGGCATTAAAGCCCTGTAACATTTCAGTATTTCTCAAGCCAACATAATTAGAGTTTATTAAGAACTAGAAGGAAACAGCATGGATGTTTTTAAAATGATTAATTATAATTTACTTATCTTATTAATCTTTATAGGTAATCCACATGCAAACTCTAATTAGATCTGACACAAGACCAAAGATCAAACCAGACTATCACTTAAGAGTAAGCCTAATATAAAATTAATCACATTTTTGAGCACTGAGTGTGTAAACCAACACCACCCTCTTTGAAAAGAAGTACACTTTAGCACAATTTCAAAAAGAGTGCTTATTGTATCAATGGCACACTTTAAAAAATAATGCACTTAGCTACTAACTTAATGTATTTTGTTGGACTTGAATGTTAATTGGAATGAAATGCAAATTTATTATTTTTTAAATGTATATTAAAAGCAGTTAGTTAAACTATGTTTTTTGACCCACATAAGTAGGGCTTAAGATCATTTTATAATCCGTAATTTCATACTTTCATTGTCTTTTAAATATGGTCAAATTGTATTGCTGAATGTAGTGAAAAGGTTCGGATGTGTTAAACCATGGCAAGAAATAATGCCAATAATAGTATATGTCTCCTAAATGTGTGCAAGCGACTAAATAAACAGTGAATTTAAAAGTATTGTGTACACGGATGTGAAATACAGTACATTGCAAATACATTTAGCAGGAACTGTACTTCCTCAACAATGTTATGTAGAAAAGTGACGTTCCTGTAGAATAGATCAATCAAAAAACACATGTAGCAAATTAGCCCAAAAGGGAAATGTATATAAATAATTACAATTAATTATGATTAACTACAATTATTTATATCAGCTGACAGTAGTAAATGTAGCAGAATTAAATTGCCATCAACTAATAATACTGCCATCCACATAATATTTTTCCACTCAATTATGTCGTTATAACGAGATCTTTTCTCGTTAAAACGAGATCTTTTCTCGTTATAACGAGATCTTTTCTCGTTAAAACGAGATCTTTTCTCGTTATAACGAGATCTTTTCTCGTAATAACGAGATCTTTTCTCGTTAAAACGACATATTTTCTCGTTATAACGAATAACGACATGTGTGGTTATAATAGATATATGGTAGAGCTGAGGTGAGCTGCTCAGTCTGACATAAAGGAGGATCTGCACGCTGCTGAATTGAAATACACTGTTTTAAATGTATTTAATGTAATGGTTTTAATTATAGCAGCATGTTTATTAGGATTAATGTCCAATACAACATTATCCAATAACAGCACTCAGACCCATGACTTGTTTAGGCTATATATGATCAGATCAAAACAGTTATTTTTGAATAATTGACTCTGGGCTTGGAATATTTATTTATTTGAATGACTGAAGTTTGATTGAACAACAAATCGAAATATGAACAATAACGGTAAAGGCCTCCTCATGTTGTGGCCTCGCTATGTTGAGGGAACAACATCCATTTCTCGTTTAATGCATAAACAAACCTACGTGACCTTTGTGAATTATTATAGAAATTATTACATAATTAATTATTATATTGACCATAGGCTAGCGGACTGTAGGCAATGGCATGCGATGTACACAGCATTCAAGTTTATCACGAATAGGCTAATATTACATAAAGTACATAAAATAAAACTGCATGTGCACACAGTGATTTACATGATCATATCACCCACCTGCAGCACTTCTGCAAGCAGAGAACAACATAATAAAGCTAGTCGTTATGTATTATAACGAATAAATAGGCCTATACTAAAAATATATTTTGACTTAAATAATAATTTAAGAAAATAAAAGAAATACTGTGCAACAAGCAGCCTACTCTAAAAAAAGCCCTGGATTATTTTTTTTTAACCCAAATGCTGAGATGAGCCTTTTGGGTAATTTATTTGAGTTATTTTTCCAGTGTTTGGGTAGTTTGTGTACATTTTATTTTATTTATAAAATTGTTTCTGTGCAGAATATCGTTCAAATGTATGCAGAGCAACATACAGGCGCAGGGTGTGAATCAATAAACAAACGTCGGTTTTATTGCTTGATGAAGAATCTGATGCTTTGCTTAAAATAAACGATGTATTTATAAAGATACAGAACACAAATACTTTGGATGTAAAAAAATATCCTCAGAGCTGTTTATTGTTTGTTTTTGGTCAGGTTATGAAGGCCATCGCAGTTCATTTCGTCCATGAGTGAAGCGCAGGGCGGCGGATCCGTGATCAGTTCCCGCCGAACACGACTCCAGCTCGGCGCGAGAGTCAGCGCCGTTACGGTGGAAACACAGTTACAGAGCGGTCGATTTACTCGTGAATTACATCTGTTTAATGTTTAATCTTTACTTCTAATGTTTTTTAAACGAGGTTAAATAGGGCAATGTGTAAAGGATAAAAGCAAGCAAATTAGAAATAAAGGAAGTTATCACGTTAACCAGTGGTTCTGGAGTATTTTACAAAAGTTTAGAGGATTTAAATTAATCCGTAAATATTATTTCATGCATAAAGTAAAAAAAAAGCTAATATTATAATAGAAACGAATAAACCCATTAGCTGGGTTAAATCAACCATTTATGATGGGTTAAATAAACAACCCGATTTACTGGGTAAAATTAACCCCAAATGTGTTCTGTCCTATATTTATCCGTTTTAACGAGAAAAGATGTCGTTATTACGAGAAAAGATCTCGTTATACGTTTTAACGAGAAAAGATCTCGTTATTATGAGAAAAGATCTCGTTATAACGACATAATTGAGTGGAAAAAATATTATATGGATGGCAGTATTACGTCACCGTAGTTTGTCCAGCAAACATTCTGTGTAATTTAATATCAATTCTAAGAAAGGAGATTAGAGAGATTAGATTAGGAGATTACATTTCACTTCTGGTTTATTACATTTCACTTCTGGTTATACCCTGTATAATTTATTATGTGACAAATAAAGAAACCTTGAACCTTGAACCTTGAGATGGAGAACACTTTCCTAAGTATTAATGCATTCGAGCATGTAGTAAGGATCAGAAATAGCGAAGGGACGTTAATTTGTAATGCAGAATCAGAAACTCGTGTAATTTGTGCACAAAACTATTATTAACTAAACACTAATACACAAAACGTATCTAAACAAACAAATTAATAAACATACACTCACACGTACATACAAAGGAGAGCTAAAGTGGATGAATGAAGCCATTAGAGAAACCAGAGAATGCAGTTATGGAAAGAGTCAGTTAACCACCTAAGTAAAACCATCAGCGCTGTTTATAACGGGGTCTATAGTTTGTACTAAACCTCTGTTTCGTTTAGTCAAATGTACGATACTTGCATTGCCGTGGTCGTTGAATGAGTGTGCGGATGCAGTCTCGGATACCAACTGTCATAGAACCCCAGAGAGAATCTATGGGGTATTGTTGTCAAGAGGAAAATGTGAAACAAGAGACCAAAAAATGCAGATGAGCTGAATGCCACTGTCAAAGAAACCTGGGCCCGTATTCATGAAAAATCTTAGTGCTTTGTTAATCTTAGTGAGTTGCTCCTAGTAACAAAATTCTAAGAAAATTCTTAGAAATGTGGGGGTTTCCTCTTAAATTTAAAGAAAAGATCCTAGTAAAGAAAAAAGTAATTCAGAAAGCATCTTAACCCTTGAAAGAGGTTTTAAGGTCCGAAATTGTTAGGAGTACGGACGAGGACTTTTAAGAGGCTTAAGAGTTTCTTTAGCAGTGGAGAAAATGGATGAAACATGAAGAGGGAGAAGAAATGTGTTGCACACAATGCATGACAGTGAGTTAATAAGACGCTGCACATTAGATCGTGCAGGGATCATGTTTGTGACAGATCTTATTAAAGACATGTTAACATCCCTGACACTGCGCAGAAATGCCATAGCACCAGAAATGGACGTAATCACTACATTAACTACATTAACATATTTGGCAACTGGAAAAATGCAACTATGCAGCAGCGATGATTTGGGTCTGTTACAGCACTTTCAGAACCTTATTGTGTCGCTGTTAATTTCCTATAAAATACGTTAAGTATGACAGCATGGTAAATAAAAAATAAAGAATATAATGTGTGTGTGTGCGCGCGAGAGAGAGAGAGTACGGTAAAACAGGAAAAATTACGCTTGTAATTTTAAAGTGAAGGCTTATAATAAACCCTACTCTTAAAAGTGCTCTTACTTCCTTCTTGGACAACCAACCAATCACAGTCTTCAAAAGACTGTGTCATAGCTAGCAACGGGGTCAGCCCCGCCTCCTCACTAAGATAAACGTTTTTGTCTTTTCCTCGCTCAGAGTTGCTCTCAGATTGGTCCTGAATCACTTTTAAGCTAAGACTCCTAGCTAGAAATGTTTAAGCTAAATTAGGAGCTCTCTGAGAGGATTCTTAGAATCTTTATGAATACGGGCCCTGGGCTTCCATACCACCTCAGCAGTGCCACAATCTGATCACCTCCATGCCATGCTGAATTGAGGCAATAATTAAAGCAAAAGGAGCCCCTACCAAGTATTGAGTGCATATACAGTAAATTAACATGCTTTCCTGAAGGCCAACAATTCACTAAAAATGTTTTTTTTTTTTTATTAGTCTTATGAAGTACTCTAATTTGTTAGAATTAACAAAAAGAACAACTAGTTTCGTTCCTGGGTAGAGTTATCGACTCAGTGTAGATGACAGCAACTGTCTCAGCATAGCGAGCCATTACAATTCAGCACCACGCGGCCTCCTTCAAGGAAAGAACCGCCCGTCCGCTCAAAGCTTTCCAGAGAATCCTGGGCCTTATGGCAGCGGCTTTGCCGGTACTTCAGTTGGGTCTGCTTCACATGCGGCCCATCCAGCTCTGGTTGAAGCAGAGGGTTTCCATCCGCGGCCTGGCGTCACGGACGCCACTGCGTAATGGTGACTCAGACCTGTGTATCAGCCCTGGCCCGTTGGAGGGACACCTTCTGGCTAAAGCGAGGCATGATCCTAGAGACGGCGCACAGAAGGAAGGTTGTCACGCCAGATGTTTCCAACAAGGGTTGGGGAGCGCTGTGCGAGAGCAAACCGACCTTCGGCCTGTGTTCCCGAAGAGGAGTCAGGCCTGCACATCAACTGCCTAGAAATGCACGCAGTGTGTCAGGCCTGTCAATTCTTCCTGCCGGACATTCGGGGACACCCCGTGGCCGATCCCCTTAAGACGGGTCCTCCTCTCTCAAGCGAACAGCACGATATGGCATCCACGGCCCGAGTTATGGACCCTGCATGTGTGGCCGTTCGACGGGAGCCTTTCATCCTCCCAGAGCGTGTCCTAAACAATATGGTAGAAGCTAGAGCCCCATCTGCCAGATGCCTCTATGCTCTGAAATGAGTCTCGCAGAGTCCGCTCCAGAGCCCGCTCCGTCCCAGGAGCTCGCAGAGTCCGCTCCAGAGCCCGCTCCGTCCCAGGAGCTCGCAGAGTCCGCTCCAGAGCCCGCTCCGTCCCAGGAGCTCCCAGAGTCTGCTCCAGAGCCCGCTCCGTCCCAGGAGCTCGCAGAGTCCGCTCCAGAGCCCGCTCCGTCCCAGGAGCTCGCAGAGTTCTCTCCACAGCCCCTGCTGGCCCCGTCCGGCTCTCCTTCGTCTCCGCTGGTCCCGTCCGGCTCACCTTCGTCTCCGCTGGTTCCTCCGCCGACCTGCCAGAGTCACTCCACGCCTCCGCCGACCTGCCAGAGTCACTCCACGCCTCCGCTGACCTGCCAGAGTCACTCCACGCCTCCGCCGACCTGCCAGAGTCACTCCACGCCTCCGCCGACCTGCCAGAGTAACCTCACGCTTCCGCCGACCTGCCAGAGTCACCTCACGCCTCCGCTGACCTGCCAGAGTCACCTCACGCCTCCGCTGACCTGCCAGAGTCACCTCACGCCTCCGCTGACCTGCCAGAGTCACCTCACGCCTCCGCTGACCTGCCAGAGTCTCGTCACGCCACAGCAGGTTACCCAGTGTCACTTCACGTCTCTGCTGTCTCTTCCGCCCCACCCTGGTGGGCTCCTGTCTCATTGGCCCCACATGGACCTGGCCCTCCGTTCCCTCCCCCGGTTCCACCTCCGCTCCACCACCCTCCTGGATTGTGCCGTGTGTGAAGCGTGTGAAGATTGTGCTTTCAGTCATACATAAGAATGCTTGAAGTCTAGACACATCTGATGTTATGATGGAAGTTTATTGAGAAACCACACAAAGATTAGTTTTCCCTCAAAGAGTCTATTTCTATTTGTCTTGCAGTAATAGCCAAACTGTACTTTACTTTACATTAAGCATTAATAAGATACAAATTAACGACAGTATAATCTAACAAACGCTGGGTGTTTGACTGATACATCTAAAAACATAAAACTATATATTAAAACGTGTTACATTTGCAACCATTTTGTTCTTACATGGCACCTTTAAACTCAAATTAAATGTGGCACTAGACCAAAAGAAGTACTGTCAAATTGATCAAATATTTGAGTACTTAGTTTGAAAACTCACATCACATTCATGCAGGATTTGGAGCAGTTTCAGTTTTAGGAGCTATCATCCAAAGTATGTAAACATAGAACAGTTTCACTTTACTTACAGACTTCATACTGTAGGTTCCTTAGTGTCTACAAATGTGGAGTGATATAAATCCTAATATATAGCCTACATTATTTATTTTCTTTTTAATTGTTAGAGCAACATCATTTGTGTAAAAATTGGAAGATTAAATAATCAACCTTTCCTGCGTTTTTATAATATCGGTAATGATGCAGAATGTTCCTGTGGCTCAGTGGTAGAGCATTGAGTTATTAGCGCAAAAGGTTGTGGTTCAATTCCCAGCGTACACACATACTGAAAAAAATTGTATAGCCTGAATGCACTGTAAGTCGCTTTGGACGAAAGCGTCTGGTAAATGTAAAATGCTGTATATGCGAAACAACTGATTCATTTCAAAATTAAATACATAAATGTGTGATTTGTTGTGTCCTGTTGGATTTTTATTTGCCAATGTAAGAAGTACAGAATGAAGTATGTCAATTAAATTATTTGAAGCATATTAAAAATATGGGTGTTGAGCACAATGAGAAAGTCTGCATTGCATGGCGAAGACGTTGTGCACCAGCAGCCCCTTAAGTGGCCTTGATTTATAGATGTATCACCTTTAACCTCTTTCACCTCAAGAGTATAAATGCACATTAAACAAACAATTTACCAGTATAGCAAAATACATAAAGCTGCAAAGGTGTTACTGTGGTACAGAGATCTAATATCACAGATGATTTAGTAGAACATCCTTCTGTAGTTTCTGACTGGAATGAGTTGAGTAAATGTTCAGAGAATATAAAGAAGTTAATTTCAAACATTTAATTTTGTGTAGGCCATAAATATATTTCAATTGCCGGAAGCGTATTTTAATTCCTCACACCAAATCAAAGACTTTACAGAGGTTATAAAAGATAATACAAGCTATTGCAAGCTACAGGTTGTAAAACACATAATATTGTGTCTTTGCTGCATCTGCAGAATGTGAAGAGCTGCTGGATTCAGTGCAGCAGGATGAAGGAGAACAGAGCACAGCAGAGGAACAGCACGCTCTGAGTGACACTATTAGCACCGTTACACAGATAACCCGAACAACATGAGACGCTCTATACACGCTCTATATTCAGTGCAGTGTGTCTGAGCTGCTGGATTCAGTGCAGCAGGATGAAGGAGAACAGAAAACAGCAGAGGAACAGCACGCTCTGAGTGACACTCTCAGCACCGTTACACAGATTCCCCTCGCAGCATGACACCCCATCAACAAATGCACCAATTATTGAGACAATTCTACAAAAATTGATGTAGAGACACAGCCTTTTACAGCTATTGGCTGGCTTTCAAATTTCCCTGATGAAAAGATAGAGGGTTGAGTCAGTCAGGGCATTGGTATACATGATCTGCAGCAAATGCTTAAACATAAAAGAGATAAAAATATACATTTTCATCTTCTTCCTTTTACCAGATACTTACCTGTTGCCGCAAAGCAGCGTTCTTCATTCCCCGAACAGTTCACTGTGTTTGAGCAGCTCTGTCCATCACAATAGTAACATTTATTTCCATTGGGGACAATAGCGGGATCTACAGGAGGAAAACACAGCTTCCTTTACAAATGTCTATTTCAGCTGATTTTACAATTCCTGAAAGACAATTAAGTTCCATGTTTTTTGGGGTAAAATATTCAATGACTGCATGTCAGTAAGGTTCAATACCTGGAGCGTCTAGGGAGTTACAGAGATCCGTGTTACAGCAGGTAGTAGCGATCTTTCCAATGCCATGGTTGATAGATCCACTTGGACAGCCATTTGGTAAAGCACAACTTCTGGCTGTTATATTACCATTGCCTAAAAACACATTAGTGATGTGGAATGAGCATTTCAACTGAACATTATTTTGAAGGAAAATTTATTAATATTTGTTCAAGTAGAAAGAGTTTATCTCTTATCAAATTTTTGTCAACTTGCATCACCCAGTCGGATGCTTGATACAAAATAGTTGAACTATCAATTCTCCTTGACTTGGGAAACTTTTCTCCTTGCTTTAAAAAACTGACCCCTCTGTCTGTCGGTGCTGTCTTATTTTCATTGGCTTTAATACTCTGTAAGTCTGTCCATATGGCAATTTCAACAAGCACCGTATCATGTCTCCATCTGTAGCGTCCTTCTCATAGAGCCTTGGGACATTCTGTCAAAATGTGGTTCAGGGTACACAATGCTGCTCCACACTGATGGCAGGATGGATCCTCGTCTTTTGCCCCAGATCTTCAAGTTGTTTGCAGTTGGTAATAGGTCAGCTACAGCCCGCAAGAGAAAGGTTAATTTGCCCTGGTCGGCACTCCAGAGTTCCTTCCAGGACAATGAGCACTCAAGTGCCTGATCCCTGCATCCACTACCCTTGAGAGGCAAGCCCTACTGCCCTTATACGCCAGTCTTATTCTGCTGCCTCTCTAACCCTCTGCACTACAATTGTCCTCCTTCCTTTGGCATCGGCCTTACTCCAACTCTTGGCTTTGTTGTTTCCCAGTCCCAATCATCCTTGACAGACCATGCCAATGATTTCCAGGTGTTTCCAATATGATTCCGCTTCCTTCACTGCCTCTTGCGGCTTCCACTTCTTGACTGTCTTGTTAGCATGATGATCTTTCTCATCCTTAGACAGTAGCAGTGTGCTGACTACTCTCGCCTTGGTGGCTTTAAATTCTTCCACCACCGATGAGACTGGTAAGCGAAGCTTGGAGGTCTTAATGTAAAGTTTGACTGGGCTGAAAGTTGAAGGAACGCCAAGCCATCTTTGCAAAAACCACTGGGAAGTCATATAGCAGGAATGGCCACTGTAATCTAGGTGATTCCACACTGGAAGCACCATAAACCTCCCAAGCAGCTGGCTGTTGTCAATTTCCTAAAGTCAGTTGGTCAGTTGAGCTATGGTCTCCTTGAGATTGATGCTGTCCCTCAGAGTGCAGTCATAGCTTTTTCCCAGGCACACTTCAACCATATTTAAAGAATTCATTATGAAATTACATATAAACATGTACTTAAGTCCTACTTAAGTGTGTGAAATTGCATTTAATTATACAGTATTATACATTCTCATTTTTTTCCAATCAACATGCAACTAAAAGTCAAAATGCTTCGCATTCAGTTCACATTTGAGCATATACTTAAAATATTATTTTTCCATAAGAATTAAGGGTTGTGTTTATACACTCATTTTAGTGAAGTGCTCCTAAATTTGATCAGTTTGATAGCAATTATACTCCTTTGCGACAGTCTGATTGGTTCTTTAGTCAAACACAATCAAACCTCTACAAATGATTCAGAATGCAGCCAAAAAAAGACCATGTTACACCTCTCTTTGTCTCCTTGCACTGGCTACCAGTTGCAGCTCGCATCCAGTTCAAGACACTGATGCTTGCATATAGAACAACCACAGCCTCAGCACCCACCTACTTCCACTCACTATTACGAACTTACATCCCCTCCAGAAGCCTGAGATCTGCTAGTGAGCGACGCCTCGTGGTACCATCACAGAGAGACTCAAAATCACTCTCCAGAACATTCTCGTTCACCATTCCTGGCCGGTGGAATGATCTTCCCACCCCCATCCGGAATACTGGATCTCTGTCAATTTTCAAGCAACAACTGAAAACTCATCTCTTTCAACTTTACTTGACTACGTAAAAAAAAAAAAAAAAAAAAATAAATTGAACTTTCACTTTTTCAAAATCTTCATCTTTCTCTTTCTCTTTCTCTCCTTCCCTTGCTAGCATGTACTTATTTGAACAATGCCTGAGACTTGGTGTTATTGGCACTTCCTCTGTATGTTTGCCTCTTCAAGATTAATCGCTTTATGTACTCCCAATTGTAAGTCGCTTTGGATAAAAGCGTCTGCTAAATGACTAAATGTAAATGTAAATGTAGTCTTGTGTCAGATTTTATTCGAGGTTGTGTGTGGAGTAAAAAAATATATTAAAACTTTACATGACTGTTCACGGTTTGAAAAAACACCTGGTGTTTGTTAAGTTACACTATTTAAATTCCTATACTTATTTGCAGAGTTGGGGGTAACGCATTACAAGTAGCGCGAGTTAGTAATCAGATTACTTTTTTCAAGTAACTAGTAAAGTAACGCATTGCTTTTTAATTTACAAGAAAATATCGGAGTTAATTTTTCAAAAAAGTAATGCCAGTTACTTTGTTGTCCCATTTACTGACTGACAGCTCTCCTGTCCCCATATTGGGAGAAATCGGAAGTACAGAGGCGTTGTGTGCGCTGTGTGAACATGATGAACATGAACTGCCCCCCCCGACTGAGCCTGGTTTCTCCAAAGGTTTTTTCTCCATTCTGTCACCGATGGAGTTTTCGTTCCTTGCCGCTGTCGCCTCCGGCTTGCTTAGTTGGGGACACTTCATTTCCAGCACAATCATCGACTTGATTGCTTGATTATTGACACAATTTGCCTAGTTTGATATTGTGCAGTGCTTTGTTACAATTTGTATTGTTAAAAGCGCTATATAAATAAAGGTGACTTGACTTGATGTTGTAAATGTGAATGTGCATTAATTCATCCCACTTGCAAAAAACAGATTCAGTATTCATCAAAATGAATTAAAACAGTGAAATGCAAACTCAGAATATGACGCAAACCTGCAATAATTAAATATGTTAAACAACACAAATGTATCTAATCACATTTTATTAACCAATGTGTTTGCTGCTGACCTTTGATGATCCAGTTCAACATATTAATAAGCAAAAATGACTTTAAATAAACTAACAATTGTTTTTTCTTCATTGTTTTTTGTTGTGCTGAAGAGTGTTGATCTTATGTGTTCTACTGTACAGATGTGATTTACTCGTCCTTCAGCCTGAGGCTTATTCATTACACTTCTGGTGTGAAAGGGCTTTTACATTTGCTATAAATAGAACTTCTTATATTAAAAACAATCAAGCCCTGCTCATATTTAAAAAGTAACGCAAAAGTAACATAACACATTACTTTCTATAAAAAGTAACTATGTAACGTAATTAGTTAGTTTTTTAGGAAGTAACGCAATATTGTAATGCATTACTCTTAAAAGTAACTTTCCCCAACACTGCTCATTTGTATGATTTAATGTGTTGGATTACAGTTGTGTGACAATCAAGATTTAGCGAACACAGGTAAATTAACCTCTCACTTGTGAAAAGAAACAAAAACAAAACAAAACAAAAAAACAAGTTTGACCTGTATGAACAACATACAAAGGGGTCCGCTCTTTGTTTTTTAACATATGGAGTTCAGAAGAAATTCACACAGGTTTGAAAAGACATGCAGATGAGAAAATGAGATAATATGCTCATTTTTCATTTTTATAATTTCAAGTACACCCAATACATTTCTTATTAAGATTCATTTATTCATTAGACCCTCCACATGGTCATAAAATGGCAAGTAAAATGTTTAGTTCTTTTAGTTCAAATTTAATTTTAAATACATTTATTTCCATTGGGGACAATCTACAGGAGGAAAACACAGCTTCCTTTACAAATGTCTATTTCAGCTGATTTTACAATTCCTGAAGACAATTAAGTTCCATGTTTTTTGGGGTTAAATATTCAATGACTGCATGTCAGTAAGGTTCAATACCTGGAGCGTCTAGGGAGTTACAGAGATCCGTGTTACAGCAGGTAGTAGCGATCTTTCCAATGCCAAGGTTGATAGATCCACTTGGACAGCCATTTGGTAAAGCACAACTTCTGGCTGTTATATTACCATTGCCTAAAAACACATTAGTGGTGTGGAATGAGCATTTCAACTGAACATTATTTTGAAGGAAAATTTATTAATATATGTTCAAGTAGAAAGAGTTTATCTCTTATCAAATTTTTGTCAACTTGCATCACCCAGTCGGATGCTTGATACAAAATAGTTGAACTATCAATTCTCCTTGACTTGGGAAACTTTTCTCCTTGCTTTAAAAAACTGACCCCTCTGTCTGTCGGTGCTGTCTTATTTTCATTGGCTTTAATACTCTGTAAGTCTGTCCATATGGCAATTTCAACAAGCACCGTATCATGTCTCCATCTGTAGCGTCCTTCTCATAGAGCCTTGGGACATTCTGTCAAAATGTGGTTCAGGGTACACAATGCTGCTCCACACTGATGGCAGGATGGATCCTCGTCTTTTGCCCCAGATCTTCAAGTTGTTTGCAGTTGGTAATAGGTCAGCTACAGCCCGCAAGAGAAAGGTTAATTTGCCCTGGTCGGCACTCCAGAGTTCCTTCCAGGACAATGAGCACTCAAGTGCCTGATCCCTGCATCCACTACCCTTGAGAGGCAAGCCCTACTGCCCTTATACGCCAGTCTTATTCTGCTGCCTCTCTAACCCTCTGCACTACAATTGTCCTCCTTCCTTTGGCATCGGCCTTACTCCAACTCTTGGCTTTGTTGTTTCCCAGTCCCAATCATCCTTGACAGACCATGCCAATGATTTCCAGGTGTTTCCAATATGATTCCGCTTCCTTCACTGCCTCTTGCGGCTTCCACTTCTTGACTGTCTTGTTAGCATGATGATCTTTCTCATCCTTAGACAGTAGCAGTGTGCTGACTACTCTCGCCTTGGTGGCTTTAAATTCTTCCACCACCGATGAGACTGGTAAGCGAAGCTTGGAGGTCTTAATGTAAAGTTTGACTGGGCTGAAAGTTGAAGGAACGCCAAGCCATCTTTGCAAAAACCACTGGGAAGTCATATAGCAGGAATGGCCACTGTAATCTAGGTGATTCCACACTGGAAGCACCATAAACCTCCCAAGCAGCTGGCTGTTGTCAATTTCCTAAAGTCAGTTGGTCAGTTGAGCTATGGTCTCCTTGAGATTGATGCTGTCCCTCAGAGTGCAGTCATAGCTTTTTCCCAGGCACACTTCAACCATATTTAAAGAATTCATTATGAAATTACATATAAACATGTACTTAAGTCCTACTTAAGTGTGTGAAATTGCATTTAATTATACAGTATTATACATTCTCATTTTTTTCCAATCAACATGCAACTAAAAGTCAAAATGCTTCGCATTCAGTTCACATTTGAGCATATACTTAAAATATTATTTTTCCATAAGAATTAAGGGTTGTGTTTATACACTCATTTTAGTGAAGTGCTCATAAATTTGATCAGTTTGATAGCTATTATACTCCTTTGCGACAGTCTGATTTGTTCTTTAGTCAAACACAATCAAACCTCTACAAATGATTCAGAATGCAGCCAAAAAAAGACCATGTTACACCTCTCTTTGTCTCCTTGCACTGGCTACCAGTTGCAGCTCGCATCCAGTTCAAGACACTGATGCTTGCATATAGAACAACCACAGCCTCAGCACCCACCTACTTCCACTCACTATTACGAACTTACATCCCCTCCAGAAGCCTGAGATCTGCTAGTGAGCGACGCCTCGTGGTACCATCACAGAGAGACTCAAAATCACTCTCCAGAACATTCTCGTTCACCGTTCCTGGCCGGTGGAATGATCTTCCCACCCCCATCCGGAATACTGGATCTCTGTCAATTTTCAAGCAACAACTGAAAACTCATCTCTTTCAACTTTACTTGACTACGTAAAAAAAAAAAAAAAATGAACTTTCACTTTTTCAAAATCTTCATCTTTCTCTTTCTCTTTCTCTCCTTCCCTTGCTAGCATGTACTTATTTGAACAATGCCTGAGACTTGGTGTTATTGGCACTTCCTCTGTATGTTTGCCTCTTCAAGATTAATCGCTTTATGTACTCCCAATTGTAAGTCGCTTTGGATAAAAGCGTCTGCTAAATGACTAAATGTAAATGTAAATGTAGTCTTGTGTCAGATTTTATTCGAGGTTGTGTGTGGAGTAAAAAAAATTATTAAAACTTTACATGACTGTTCACGGTTTGAAAAAACACCTGGTGTTTGTTAAGTTACACTATTTAAATTCCTATACTTATTTGCAGCGTTGGGGGTAACGCATTACAAGTAGCGCGAGTTAGTAATCAGATTACTTTTTTCAAGTAACTAGTAAAGTAACGCATTGCTTTTTAAAATATCGGAGTTAATTTTTCAAAAAAGTAATGCCAGTTACTTTGTTGTCCCATTTACTGACTGACAGCTCTCCTGTCCCCATATTGGGAGAAATCGGAAGTACAGAGGCGTTGTGTGCGCTGTGTGAACATGATGAACATGAACTGCCCCCCCCCGACTGAGCCTGGTTTCTCCCAAGGTTTTTTCTCCATTCTGTCACCGATGGAGTTTTCGTTCCTTGCCGCTGTCGCCTCCGGCTTGCTTAGTTGGGGACACTTCATTTCCAGCACAATCATCGACTTAATTGCTTGATTATTGACACAATTTGCCTAGTTTGATATTGTGCAGTGCTTTGTTACAATTTGTATTGTTAAAAGCGCTATATAAATAAAGGTGACTTGACTTGATGTTGTAAATGTGAATGTGCATTAATTCATCCCACTTGCAAAAAACAGATTCAGTATTCATCAAAATGAATTAAAACAGTGAAATGCAAACTCAGAATATGACGCAAACCTGCAATAATTAAATGTTAAACAACACAAATGTATCTAATCACATTTTATTAACCAATGTCTTTGCTGCTGACCTTTGATGATCCAGTTCAACATATTAATAAGCAAAAATGACTTTAAATAAACTAACAATTGTTTTTCTTCATTGTTTTTTGTTGTGCTGAAGAGTGTTGATCTTATGTGTTCTACTGTACAGATGTGATTTACTCGTCCTTCAGCCTGAGGTTTATTCATTACACTTCTGGTGTGAAAGGGCTTTTACATTTGCTATAAATAGAACTTCTTATATTAAAAACAATCAAGCCCTGCTCATATTTAAAAAGTAACGCAAAAGTAACATAACACATTACTTTCTATAAAAAGTAACTATGTAACGTAATTAGTTAGTTTTTTAGGAAGTAACGCAATATTGTAATGCATTACTCTTAAAAGTAACTTTCCCCAACACTGCTCATTTGTATGATTTAATGTGTTGGATTACAGTTGTGTGACAATCAAGATTTAGCGAACACAGGTAAATTAACCTCTCACTTGTGAAAAGAAACAAAAACAAAACAAAACAAAAAAACAAGTTTGACCTGTATGAACAACATACAAAGGGGTCCGCTCTTTGTTTTTGTTCAGAAGAAATTCACACAGGTTTGAAAAGACATGCAGATGAGAAAATGAGATAATATGCTCATTTTTCATTTTTATAATTTCAAGTACACCCAATACATTTCTTATTAAGATTCATTTATTCATTAGACCCTCCACATGGTCATAAAATGGCAAGTAAAATGTTTAGTTCTTTTAGTTCAAATTTAATTTTCTCATCATGACCCACCTCTTCTGATAATCTATAAAGTGAGCACTGAAACAGGCATGTTGTGTCAGTCACCCCCTGGTCAGAGATGGATCTGCAAATCTCAGTTTTTCTTCTGCTCGTTCTTTTCACTGCAGGTACAAAGACAAGTAGTGTTTGTAATCTTACTAAGTCCAAATACAGATCATTAGATGTCTCTCTCTCATGCTGTCTCTCTCTTGTATTACTAAAGGACACTCTCTCAGCTGTTATGAATGCACAAGTGTGTCGGGCTCTTGTGCACCGACCACATGCTCCGATGGAGTTATGAGCTGCCTCAGCTGTCCGAGCTGTCCAATATGATGGACTTACTGATGGAGATACTGTTATAATTTTCTGGGTAGAATTTACAAATGCATGCATAGAATGTTCTATATATACATTTTAATTTGAAAATAGATAAACTCTAATTGTAAAGCATTTTTACTTGTGGTCTTTCACCTTTGGACAATATTGTGTAAATATAAGATCTTTTTTTTTTTTAAGTTTGTATTTTCATTATTGGAAAGATAAACTCTTTCTACTTGAACATATATTAATACATTTTCCTTCAAAATAATGTTCAGTTGAAATGCTCATTCCACATCACTAATGTGTTTTTAGGCAATGGTAAAATAACAGCCAGAAGTTGTGCTTTACCAAATGGCTGTCCAAGTGGATCTATCAACCTTGGCATTGGAAAGATCGCTACTACCTGCTGTAACACGGATCTCTGTAACTCCCTAGAAGCTCCAGGTATTGAACCTTACTGACATGCAGTCATTGAATATTTAACCCCCAAAAAACATGGAACTTAATTGTCTTCAGGAATTGTAAAATCAGCTGAAATAGACATTTGTAAAGGAAGCTGTGTTTTCCTCCTGTAGATTGTCCCCAATGGAAATAAATGTTACTATTGTGATGGACAGAGCTGCTCAAACACAGTGAACTGTTCGGGGAGTGAAGAACGCTGCTTTGCGGCAACAGGTAAGTATCTGGTAAAAGGAAGAAGATGAAAATGTTTTTATCTCTTTTATGTTTAAGCATTTGATACAGATCATGTATACCAATGCCCTGACTGACTCAACCCTCTATCTTTTCATCAGGGAAATTCCAAAGCCAGCCATTAGCTGTAAAAGGCTGTGTCTCTACATCTATTTGTAGATTTGTCTCAATAATTGGTGCATTTGTTGATGGCGTGTCGTGCTGTTCGGGGAATCTGTGTAACAGTGCTAGTAGTGTAACTCAGAGCGTGCTGTTCCTCTGCTGTTTTCTGTTCTCCTTCATCCTGCTGCACTGAATCCAGCAGCTCAGACACACTGTACTGAATATAGAGCGTGTATAGAGCGTCTCATGTTGTTCGGGTTATCTGTGTAACAGTGTTAATAGTGTCACTCAGAGCGTGCTGTTCCTCTGCTGTGCTCTGTTCTCCTTCATCCTGCTGCACTGAACCCAGCAGCTCTTCACATTCTTCAGATGCAGCAAAGACACAATATTATGTGTTTTACAACCTGTAGCTTGCAATAGCTTGTATTAGCTTGTATAACCTCTGTAAAGTCTTTGATTTGGTGTGATGAATTAAAATACGCTTCCGGCAATTTAAATATATTTATGGCCTACACAAAATGTATTTTACTGAATTTAATGTTAAACGCTAATTTTAACTTTTTTGTATGTTTGAAGTTGTTCCTCAGACATGTTAGCTATTGTTATTGCTGGATAACATTAAAGATCTTTGATCTTTGATAAGCAGGTGAATGAAATAACACCCGATGCAGTACTCATTATAAAGCTTTTCAAAAGGGGAGAGTATTCATGAGAAAATGAAAGTTTGACAGATGTAAACAAGGAATGGATATGTCCAAACAAAACATTTAAAGACATATCAGAGTGAGTTATTTATCCCATTCTCAGGCAAGACTAAAATCTCTTTCATGCATATTCAGGTTTTGGTGGATTTGTAGCACACTTGGACAGTAGATCCATTAGATCCATTAGTAAAGTCATTAAGTTTCTCTCAGTGCAGGTGTCAACACAGTTACTGTTTTTGTAACGTGTTGACATTAACAAATGTAATGTAAATGAAAAATGGAAGGCAAATATGTACAATGGTAGACAAATAATATGCATAGTTTTTGCATGTTTAACGGAAGGACACAATATTTTGATTGTTGATGGAAATGCCAACTGCATGTCAAACATGGCCAATAACTTTTTTTCTATATCAAATATTATGTTCATTACTTGCCATTAACAATGCTATTTTTTTCTCAGCATGATTCACTGGTACATCTTTCCTCAAATCCATCGACTTGCTATAAAATTATTTTAATAATATAAATCATTACATATTATTATAATATTTTTATTAAGAATTACTATGATAAAATATTAAATACATTATTTTCTTAGTACAACCCGAATTCCGAAAATGTTGGGATGTTTTTATTTTATTTGAATAAAATGAAAAGTAAAAGACTTTCAAATCACATGAGCCAATAATTTATTCACAATAAAACATAGAGAACATAACAAATGTTTACATGGAGAAATGTTACAATTTATACACTAAATGAGCTCATTTCAAATTTGATGCCTGCTAAAGGTCTCAAAAAAGTTTGCACGGGGCAACAAAGGCCTGATAAAACAAGACATTTTGAAAAGTTTGAGCTGGGAGAAAATCTAGCCACTAATTAAGTTAATTGACATCAGGTCTGTAACATGGTTATCTATAAAAGGGATGTCGTAGAGTCTCTGAGAAATAAAGATGGGCAGAGGCTCAATCTGTGAAAGAATCTGTAAAAAGATTGAGGAATACTTTAAAAACAATGTTCCTCAACGTCAAATTAGCAAAGGCTTTGTGAATCTCATCATCTACTGTGCATAACATCATCAAAAGATTCAGAGAAACTGGAGAAATCTCTTTGTTGGATGCCCGTGGTCTTCGGGCCCTCAGACGACACGCATTCACGCATCAGTAAGATTCTGTCATTGTCATTACTAAAAGGGCCCAGGAATTTCTGAGAGTATCTGTTGACAGATGAGATACAGATCTTAAAAAAATATTTATGAGCTTCTACAACAGAAACGTTTGGTTCTGTGGAACAGGTTGTATTACGTCGCACACAGTGTGTGTGGGTGCAGGTGATTTCTAAGAAACCGCTCCTTTTGTAACGCTTCAGGGCAGAGCTGGGCAACTATAGTGCTGGAGGGCAACTATAGTGCTGGAGGGCAACTATAGTGCTGGAGGGCCATTGTGTTTGATGGAGCCAAACTCTGCGGGACAGTGGCCTTCCAGGACCGAAGTTGCCCAGCCCTACTTTAGAGGATAGTTCATTGTAACAATATTGTGTATATATACATGAAAAGATAATAAAAACTAATATTAATAACATCGTTTTTCCAATAGCAATCCATCCTCACCACTAAGGTATTACTGAAATCTTTCAATAGAGTATATGACTAAATAAGTAAATTTATTTGTTGAAATAGAATAGAAACTAATGACACCTCCTTGCTTGTGAAAGCAATTCCTCTCAACAGAATAATCCTAATATGTGCAGATATAATATGTGATTTACTATTCTTCCAAATGCATTACCATGAGGCAACACGGTTCCAGAGGTTTGAAGAATGTTAGGGCCCAAACAACACTGAACACATTTATTTGTGTGTTCCACAGAGGAGAAGTCAAACAGGTTTGGACAAAACATGAGCAACTGATGACAAAATGTTCATTTTGCGATGAACTTTCCCTTTTAAGATGGTTGGTTTAAGTACACCTATACATTCCTTGTATTTCCTTAAACCTCCCTTTATACCTAACTGGCAAGTAAATGATGCATGCTGAAGTTTCATTTTATAGTAATGTCTATTTCTCTTATACTTTCACTTTCTCATAAAGACCCTCCCCTTTGACAGCTATAAAATGGATGCTGAAACAGGAATGTTACTTCATTCACCTCCTGATCAAAGATGGATCTGCAAATCTCAGTTTTTCTCCTGTTCATCCTTTTCACTGCAGGTACAAAGACATAGTGTTTGTATTGATATTGAGTACAAATACAGATTACTGATATCTCTCTTTGCTTTAAAGGACACTCTTTCAGCTGTTATGAGTGCACGGGTCTGCCGGGTTCTTGCTTAGGTCAAACTCTAAAAACATGTCCCAGTGGATCTTCAAAGTGCTTGAGTTCAACAACAGTGGTACAAGTTGGTAAGTCCAATATTATGGCTTTAAAATCACTTAACCGAGATGTTTTTATTCATTATTTTGGTGCTGCTTCACTCAAAGTAACCTCACATACCTGCTGATTTCCTCACATAATTTATGATTGTAATTGCAGAATATTGTATTTAGATTTATGCTATTTAATTTGAGATTATATTAGCATTATTATTTGTTTTAAAATGTAATCAATATTTGAAAAAAATACATTTTACATTTTGACATTTCTAAATTATATTTTCTGTGAAAATGTGTTGACCTGTCCTTTCCTGAATCATTCATGTTTTAGGGGGCGTTAGTGTTAAAGCGAAGATTAAAGATTGTGCTGCTGACTGTGTAAGTGGATTCCTGAACATCGGCGTTGCAAAGACATCTTTAGCATGCTGTGACACAGACCAGTGTAACGTCCAAGACGCTCCAGGTATTGTGCTTTACTGACCAAATGCATATTTAAGATCTTTAAGATCAACACAAATTTTTCTTCCTAAGGACATGCAATACATGTGCGGCTTGTCAGTTGTGAACTGATTGCATGGAGCAGCTAACAGAGTGTTATTTCATTAGATGTTATATTTTGTAAAGCAAACAAATTAATGCATGTTTTGTCCTGTAGATCCTTCTAATGTCCCCAATGGAAAGACGTGTTACTCTTGTGATGTATTGAGCAATTGTGCAATCAAATTGAGCTGTTCAGGGGATGAAGACCGCTGCTTTAAAGCAACAGGTGAGAATCTGAAAAGAAACAAGTTATTATATCTTTCTTATGTTTGAGCATTTGATACAGATCACAAATACAGATTTCCAGCTTGGATAAACCTTAGTTTTTTTCATCAGCGAGTGTCGGAGGCCAGTCAGTCGTAAAAGGCTGTGTCTCTAAATCTATCTGTGATGCTGCAACATCAGCTGGAGATTTTCAGGGCGTCTCATGTTGTTCGGGGAACCTGTGTAACGGTGTTCAGAGAGTCACTCAGAGCGTGCTGTTCCTCTGCGGTGCTCTGCTCTCCTTCATCATGCTGCACTGAATCATTCTACAATCAGACACACTGTACTGAATATAGAGCGTGTATTTTCCCTGTACAATGCATATTTTGTGTCCTGATATGATTTTTTTTTTATGTGACATTGTGACATTTTTTGAAGTAAAATACTACATGAACTTTTATTTCTGAGTTAATAATAGTTAATATAGTTTGTCATGCTGTAAAAAAAAGTCAGAAATGTTAATTACAGAAATAAAAACATATGATCATTATTTACAGAACAAACGTGTATGATAATTATTAATAATGCACGCAAGATTTATTTTTAATAATAACAATAACACACTATTAGGAATTTAGTTCAGTTATAGGTCATGAAAGCAATAAAAGGAAAATAAAGCTGTTGCGACGAAATAGTGGTCACTTGTCCTTTTTTTTCACTCAATGTATTTTGTGTGCGTCTCTAGCATGAAAGGTTAAAAGTATAACTGCGACGCATCGTGTGATCCACATTTCACAATTCGATTCCACAACTAATGGAATCATCGCCTAATCAATACTTGAGCAAAAATTGTACATGAACATGTAAATAGCATATGTCACAATTAATCTCCCTAAATGAGAAAACATGTCAAAATACTGAAAGTAATTCACAATAATCAACTTGATGATTGTGCCCTAGAAACACATACATTTTTAGTATTCATTCATGAAAAAGGTTAATCTGGGTTTTCTAACTCACTTTAAATATACTGTTGTCAGACTTTTGGACCCGTTTTTCCCCGTTGTTCTTCCTGGTTTTCCTTATTTGGTAATTTTGCTGTCCTTGTTTAGTTTGATTATGATTCCTTGCACCTGTGTTTGTAATCATCCCCATGTATTTAAGGGCCTGGTCACTTCAAGTGTTTTCTCTTATCGGATATCTATCAGATTTTTTCAAATGTTTCCATTTACACTTGGCCACATAAATGTGTCTTTGCAAAATGGATATAAATCCGTTCTTCAGTTCCCACGCAATATGCACATTTAACGGAGTTCACCTCAATGAAAGCAATAAGATATGCACTGCATTTTATTAATTATCGGCTCATTTCAATATCAGAGACTGCAACAGGAGAGAGTGTGGCATCAGCACGAAAAGATGGGTTACGCCGGTTTCACACTGCAAGCGTAAGCAGGGCGTAAGCAGCGCGTATTTTTTTCGGCGCCCATGTTAACGGATGAGAGCGTTCACACAGCACGCAGGGGCGGCGCGGCAGCGCGTAGCAGGAGCAGAGCAGGAGCGGCAGTGCCGCGATCGTTTTGGCGCCAAGTCTATTTTTGCTGCGCTGCTTACGCTCAATTAAAGTGACAGGACATTATTTATGATCGAAACAAAAAAAAAACATATTTAAAGTTTGTAAATGGGATGTAATGTATTTTAAACAGTTACCATGAAGTTCAACAATTTCGTAGCAAGTTGTAATATATATTGTGTAGTTTATAGGCCTATATGTTGGCATAGAAGCCGATGTCATGCTGACAACAGGCATCATCAACAAACGCACGTGACAGCGCCCGGTGTAGCCAGACGGGGGTCTTCAGAGTACACCTGGAAGATGACATAATGGACGACACTCGTCTCATCGTAGAAGTGGAAAAACAAAAAGTTATTTATGACCCAAAAAATGTAATGTATAAGGACTTACAAGCCAAAGAAAAGGCATGGGATGCAGTGGATTGATCATTTGATAATACACGAAGTGACAAACGAATAAATACATATTCAAATACGTCACATAAATATTACACATGTAGCTACACCAAATAAGTCTATGATGTGGGTGACTTGTTTGAAAGTGTGTTTTTCGTGTGTTTGCTAATATCCCTATCAGGGGCGTAGCCACGGGTGTGCCAGGGTGTGCCAGTGCCACCCACACCTAAAAACAGATGCAGAATTATTATTTTTTTAATCGTAATAAACATGGGCAGCGCAAAGGAGGGGCTAGCAGATGCTTCAGCACCCCCAAGAAAGACCAAAGCACTGTCATTGCACCCATAAGAAATGAAATAAATTAAAAACATTGTACTTATTATTACGCATTCATAACTCTGCATTGCAATATAACGTGACGTGAATAGCAGGCGCACTTTTCGAATTGACAGCATTTTATTAAAAAAATTGATCGGTTCCTTGTGCCAAGAAGGCCTGTCCCCGGATTTCACTCGTCACACATACATTGATTAATATAATAACTTAGGCTACTAACCATCCTTTAATATATAGGCGTATAGCCTATTCCGCGCCCAAGCGCATGCACGTCTAAAGCTTGCAACGGCAAAAGTAGGCTAATGATTATGAGGGAAAGGCAAAATAAAACATTTTAATTATTCGTTAATAAACTAGTGATATCTTCTCAGTCAGTGTCGGCTGAAAATGTAAAGTTGCAGAATGCGACGCTGACTTTAATAAAGAAATGCACCTTTTCATTGCGACTACGTAATTAAAGATTGGTATTTTTTGGTTGGTTCGTTCGTTTAATAAAGTATCCGGTTTATTGCTGTGACGCGCTCCATTTCACGGAGACTGCATGAGACGGCAGAAAGCACATCTTGTTTCTCTGTGTAGCCTACATAAATAAAAGCATATATATATATATGAACTGGCTGTTGAATTTTGTATTTTTGAAAGTTCAATAATAATATAAAAAAAACTTGCCGGACGGATTCATTACCCCGCTTTGTTCCGGGACCTCACAATTTACAGATTAAGCAGTGCTTACAATATTTGTGAATTTAAAATGTAATTACAATTTTAAATTATTTTCAAAAATAAATAAATAATAATAACATAATTGAGGCATTCAAGGCTCACGCCGTCTCGCCCTTTGAGCAGCTAACAGGCACCATTAAATGTACTCTGCTATGTTGTTGGCGATCCTGAATGTAATGTATAAAAAATATTTTACTGCTTTCTCTAATGTGTCTTGCAAGACATCTATTCAAGATTGTTTATTGCACCAAAAGTAATTTCAAAGGAACATTATATGTAGGCCCATGTACAGTTTAAGTCACCATTGCAGGATGTGCAAAATGATAATGATTTAAAAAAGGAGGGATTATTTAAAAGCATTTTGTTTTTATTTAGTAGAGCAGCTACAGCTGTTTTTACATAATAGATTTGTACATAGCCTAGTCACTGAAGTCAATGATTATTCTTTGATAAATTAAATGTGCTTTGCTCACTGTATAATTTGTTCGTTGTTTGAATAATCCTGGAAATGCGGTGTTATAATTAGAAACTTAAAATGTATTTTTATTAAACCTGTGATCATCAGGTTAAATAGGAGTTTAGTCTTATTAAAATATGTGACATAAATTGTACTTGCCTAAAAGGGGTTTATGATGTGTGTAGTTAATGATTAGGCTACAGTGAGCGCGTTTGACTAGAGCGCAGTTAAAGAGCTGTTGTAGGTTATACTGTATGTGATTGTCGGTGACCCTCTTGAGCGAGAAAGCTTCGGAAAATGGAAAAAAACAACAAAAACAATATAGCTGCAAGCAGCGATAACCAGGGTTCAAGAATTTGAAGGCCTAAGGTGGTATGCTTTTAGGGTCTAGGCCAACATAGCTGGATGCATAGCTGACAGTGAAACTCATCGAAAATGGACAATAGGCTCACAGAAACACACACACACACACACACACACACACACACACACACACACACACACACAAATAGAAAGGAAATGGTTAAACTATCATATTAATAATCATTAAGCTTGCTTACACAGATACACACACAGACACACTCATATACATGCACACATATTTTGTTGCAGATATAGATATTTGAAATAAATGACAGGTGACAATACTCTTTGCAAGTCTTCTCTTTTTAAGAGTTTATATCAGGGATCTCCAACCCTGCTCCTGGAGAGCTACCATCCTGCAGATTTCAGTTCCAACCCTGCTCCAACACACCTGTCTGAAATTAACCAGTAGCCTTGAAGACTGTGATTAGCTGGTTCAGGTGTGTTTGATTGGGGTTGGAGCTGAAATCTGTAGGACGTAGCTCTCCAGGAGCAGGGTTGAAGACCCCTGGTAGGCCAATGTGAAATGCAGGGCTGACAATTGAACACATTCACAATGGAGAATTCATTAAAACTGTCTCTCTTTCTGTCATACACACACACACACACACGCAGAAATGAAAGGTTTAAAAATGCTTAATAAACAGTAAGCATACAAACACAGACACACAGACATACGCAGAAATGAAAGGTTTAATAATACTAAATATACAGCACGCATGCTAACACACACACACACACACACACACACACACACACACACACACACACTCACTTTGTTGCAGATATAAAATAGTGATTTTCAAAGACATCCAAAATGGAGAATAGGTTAACAGACACATGTAGCCTACACAAAAATGAAATGGTTAAACTAACATATTAATACCCAATAAGCATGCTTGTTTTTTTTTGCGCATTAATCTGACAATAAATGTGGCACACCCAGTTTTTCTGATGCACACCCAGAGTCTCCTTTCTGGCTACGCTCCTGATCCCTATTAAAACGTTTACACATATTGTTAATAAAGACATTTACGATGCATGTTGAAGATGTTAGCATGGAGATTGCTTGTAAATCTGCTGTTTATGAGTATGTTTATCAGATATTGCTTCATTATTAAAGAAGCGTTCGTTAGCAGGCATTACGAAGAGGTTTGCTAATAAATGTTGAATAAAGATGCAAAATATGTCAACATTGTAGATGCAATCTTTTGACCAAAACTTCAAAGGCATGTCATTCTCCTATAATTAATGTGTTTGTTTTACAAAGGACTAGTCATTTTGCGTTGGCAGATGGTACGTCATTTTTAATGGGTTTTTTTTGTATTGAAAGACAAAAAGTACAATCTGTCCAATCAGTACAACTTTTTACAATCTGTAAATAACAATCAATACAAACAAACATAAAGAACAGCAGCTTACAGTATATTTGTGCAAAAAGAGACTTCTGGTTACAAGTACAAACCTTTAAAATATTGACCATATTCAATAAACACAATGTATAAAATAACTATAACATTTCTGCTATGGTCAGTTATTGTTTTTTGTTGTTCCGTTGCCTGGGGGCACCCAAAATCTACGTCGTATCCTTCTTCGTAATCTCCGTAGTAACAAATACAGCGCAATTGCCTTTCTTCTATCTACAATACGTACTGCACATAAACACAGATGCACATGTACAGTGTAAATAAAACAAATACAGTAATATAAACTATTCTAATAATAAATCAAGACCAATTGTATTTAAAATTAGATTCGAATTTGCCCATTCTGTACAGAAGACGCTGTTCAGCCGCGCGCTGCAAACGCTACCGGTGTGAAAGGGCAATGGGCGCGCGCTGCTCCTGCTCTGCATACGCACCGCTTCTGCGCTGCTTACGCCCTGCTTACGCTTGCAGTGTGAAACGGTAGTCTCACTACTTTAAATGAAGATGATTGTGTGTTGACCGCAGTGGCGGCTGGCCAATAGAGGGCGCTAGGGCGCCTCCCTCCCTGAACAACACACACAAAATAATAATTATATAAATTATATAAATGTATATTTGTATGATGTCACAGATGATTTAGTAGAACATCCTTCTGTAGTTTCTGACTGGAATGAGTTGAGTAAATGTTCAGAGAATATAAAGAAGTTAATTTCAAACATTTAATTTTGTGTAGGCCATAAATATATTTCAATTGCCGGAAGCGTATTTTAATTCATCACACCAAATCAAAGACTTTACAGAGGTTATACAAGCTAATACAATCTATTGCAAGCTACAGGTTGTAAAACACATAATATTGTGTCTTTGCTGCATCTGAAGAATGTGAAGAGCTGCTGGATTCAGTGCAGCAGGATGAAGGAGAACAGAGCACCGCAGAGGAACAGCACGCTCTGAGTTACACTATTAGCACCGTTACACAGATTCCCCGAACAACATGAGACACTCTATACAAGCTCTATATTCAGTACAGTGTGTCTGAGCTGCTGGGTTCAGTGCAGCAGGATGAAGGAGAACAGAGCACCGCAGAGGAACAGCACGCTCTGAGTGACGCTCTCAGCACCGTTACACAGGTAACCTGAACAACATGAGACGCTCTATAGAAGCTCTATATTCAGTACAGTGTGTCTGAGCTGCTGGGTTCAGTGCAGCAGGATGAAGGAGAACAGAGCACCGCAGAGGAACAGCACGCTCTGAGTTACACTATTAGCACCGTTACACAGATTCCCCGAACAGCACGACACGCCATCAACAAATGCACCAATTATTGAGACAAATCTACAAATAGATGTAGAGACACAGCCTTTTACAGCTATTGGCTGGCTTTGGAATTTCCCTGATGAAAAGATAGAGGGTTGAGTCAGTCAGGGCATTGGTATACATGATCTGTATCAAATGCTTAAACATACAAGAGATAAAAATATACATTTTCATCTTCTTCCCTTTACCAGATACTTACCTGTTGCCGCAAAGCAGTGTTCTTCATTCCCCGAACAGCTCACTGTGTTTGAGCAGCTCTGTCCATCACAATAGTAACATTTATTTCCATTGGGGACAATAGCGGGATCTACAGGAGGAAAACACAGCTTCCTTTACAAATGTCTATTTCAGCTGATTTTACAATTCCTGAAAGACAATTAAGTTCCATGTTTTTTGGGGGTTAAATATTCAATGACTGCATGTCAGTAAGGTTCAATACCTGGAGCTTCTAGGGAGTTACAGAGATCCGTGGTACAGCAGGTAGTAGCGATCTTTCCAATGCCAAGGTTGATAGATCCACTTGGACAGCCATTTGGTAAAGCACAACTTCTGGCTGTTATATTACGATTGCCTAAAAACACATTAGTGATGTGGAATGAGCATTTCAACTGAACATTATTTTGAAGGAAAATTTATTAATATATGTTCAAGTAGAAAGAGTTTATCTCTTATCAAACATTTTATTATCTCTTATGTTTATACAATATTGTCTAAAGGTGAAAGACCACTGGTAAAAATGCTTTAAAATTAGAGTTTGTATAGAACATTCTATGCATGCATTTGTAAATTCTACCCAGACAATTATAACAGTATCTCCATCAGTAAGTTAAATTTCAGTTCATCATATTAGACTTACCAACATATAATGTTGCACTGAGGCAGCTCGTAACTCCATTGGAGCATGTGGTCGGTGCACAAGAGCCCAACACACTTGTGCATTGATAACAGCTGAGAGAGTGTCCTTTAGTAATACAAGAGAGAGACAGCATGAGAGAGAGACATCTAATGATCTGTATTTGGACTTAGTAAGATTACAAACACTACTTGTCTTTGTACCTGCAGTGAAAAGAACGAGCAGAAGAAAAACTGAGATTTGCAGATCCATCTTTGACCAGCGGGTGACTGACACAACATGCCTGTTTCAGTGCTCACTTTATAGATTATCAGAAGAGGCGGGCCTTGATGAGAAAATGAAAGTTTAAGTAAAAGAACAAACATTTTTACTTTCCATTTAATGACCATATGGAGGGTCTAATGAACAAATGTATCTTAATAAGAAATGTATTGGGTGTACTTGAAATTATAAAAATGAAAAATTAGCATATTATCTCATTTTCTCATCTGCATGTCTTTCCAAACCTATGTAACTTTATTTTGCATTCCATTGAAAGAAAAAGGATGAACCCTTTTGTATGTTGTTCATACAGGTCAAACTTGTTTTTTTGTTTTGTTTTGTTTTTGTTTCTTTTTCACGAGTGAGAGGTTAATTTACCTGTGTTCGCTAAATCTTGATTGTCACACAACTGTAATCCAACACATAAATCATACAAATGAGCAGTGTTGGGGAAAGTTACTTTTAAGATTAATGCATTACAATATTGCGTCACTCCCTAAAAAAGTTACTAATTACGTTACTTAGTTACTTTTTATGGAAAGTAGTGCCTTACATTACTTTTGCATTACTTTTTAAATATGAGCAGGGCTTGATAGTTTTTAATATAAGATATATACATTTGTGTTGTTTAACATATTTAATTATTGCAGGTTTGCATCATATTCTGAGTTTGCATTTCATTGTTTTAATTCATTTTGATGAATACTAAATCTGTTTTTTTGCGAGTGGGATGAATTAATGCACTTTTACAACATCGTGTCCACACAGCGCACACAACGCCTCTGTACTTCCGATTTCTCCCAATATGGGGACAGGAGAGCTGTCAGGTAATAAATGGGACAACAAAGTAACTGGTATTTTCTTTAATTTACATTACTTTACTAGATACTTGAAAAAAGTAATCTGATTACTGACTGGCGTTACTTGTTACCACCAACACTGCAAATGAGTAAGAATTAAAAAAGTGTAACAGACACTGGGTGTTTTTTCAAACCATGAACAGTCACGTATAGTTTTAATAAAACATTTTACTCCACACACACAAACTCGAATAAAATCTGACACAAGACAAAGAACATATCAGACTGTTGCAAAGGAGTGTAAGAAAGGACCCGGCTGGAACGATCCAATGACGGCAGTCGTTCCGCGGGTGAAGGGCTTTGCGTGTTACGATCTTTCCTTTTCACGACACAACAAGAACATTAAAATGGAACACTTCTTCTTATATATTTTATCTCGTTATTTCATCTGACTCCATAAAATGAAAAGGGTTTTAATGATGTCTGTGCATCATTAAAACAGGAACGAATGATTGATTATTCTTATCAGCTCTTTTTCATTACTTTACCCGTCCAGACATAGGGAAGCTATATCGCTCAGAGGTCCTGTTTTCCACAGATCTCACGGACACAATCTCGTCAGGCCCGGTCATCAGTCAGAGGTAAATTATGGTTACGTATCCGAGATTTGCCGTAAATTCACACGTACACAATCAGAGACATCGAATAACCCTCATGGGGCACCCTCAGAACTCGAGTTCAATCGTTTACTTCAGTAAAGGGTTTTGGCCACTATCAGATATGTTAGCAGATCAATATACTACACTCGTAATAGCTTTGGGTTGGCCAAATCTTTGTTTAAAGTAACATTAAACAAAAGTCAGAGGTGTGGACGTACCCGAATTCAATCTGATCAGACGGCGTTCACCGTCATTGAACGGAATTAACCCGTCCCTACACCCAAGCACACTTAAAAGATGCCGGATATTAGCCGTCGCTAAAACTGACGCAGGCTTGCGGAAATATACGAATCCACTAATCTAGTAGAGAGAAAGCAATCTTCAGAGGCATTTAGAATAGAATCAAACGTTACAATTTATTGACCAGGTAATCAAAACAATAATTCAAAGCTCCAATGTTACAAGAATAGAATCAACGGTTAACCATAACATAACAATAATTCAGGAATTGAAGAACTTGTAGAAATTACTACCTGGCAATGAAAAACTACACACAAGTGACATGTGCGGGCAATCAGTTTACTGACTCCTAACCATAGCTGGAACTGAAATCTACACACAGTGGTTGTGCGGGCAATCCTCCTACAGACGCCCAGATCTTTCTGTCCCTTCTCCTTATATACCCAGATAATCTAATAAACCTACCACATGGTGGTATCTTGTCATTATAATTAGTCTTCAGAATCGCCAACCAAAAGGCTTCTGGAGATCCTGTGGCCGGGATTACTTATTTACATACAGGAGGTGTTTTGAGTAGGAAATCAGGGGGAGGGCACACCTTTAAGTTGTGCACTATATTTCCTCATACTTTAGAACTTCTTTTAGCTTTTCGTTATGATTGGGAGAATGAGACCATTTTACCAGGCACACTGAGACATTTCAAAAGATATCAAACATGTATGGTTACTTATTTGTACATATTACATTGCATGGATTTTTCAGTGAATTCTCAGTGGTGAGGGGAGGGGGAAATGATGAGACCGTCAGTACAGGGTGTGGATCCCCCAGTGTGCTGCACCCCTGGATGTTACTGTTACATATGCAAGAGACAGCTTTGTGGATTCCCCCAGTGTGCTGCGTCCTGGATGTTGCTGCTATATGCAAGAGATAGCTCCCGTTGATTACTGACACCAGGCCCACATTTCCTCTCTAGGGGGGCCCAGACATTTTGGCACCGGGCCCGGGCTTACAGTTTCCTCTCTTTGGCACTGTTTGGGCCACTCACGGTGTTTCCTGCAGTGTCACTTTCGTCGTTGTAAGGTGGGCAGCTTTAAGGGGAAAAGGTGTCGTCCCGCCATGGGGAGACCTCTGCGTCCTTTGGCATCCTTCTGAGGATGTCGATCTGGCCCATAGAAAGGTCCTCTGTCACTTCCAAGCAAAATGAGTGATCAGCAGGACAGGTCAGTCCTCCATATGTGGACGAATTCATCTCACTGATGACACACCACTGTGTATGAGACACCTGAATAGCATTTGAATGGCCATGCAAAGATTCAACACTTATGAGTTTGCTATCATTGGGAGAGAAAGGTTGTAATGTGTTACATGTACAGACAATATAATTGTGAGTTTCATGACAAGTGCGACTGGTAAATAAGGTCTCAGTACCCTTCAACGTAGGTGATCCCATTTAATTACCTGATCTTTAACTACCGTGCCAATGGATCGAATATTAGTGGAATTTGGATAAACTTGATCTGGGTGGATTAAAGGAAAAGTGGCAAAAAATCCAATACAATCAATACATTCGTTTTCAGTATACATCACAATTGTGGATATTAATTCTGAATACTTTACATTTTTCATTTTTCCGAAGAGAACCATCTATGTAAATCTAAAACCTCAATTAGATCGTTCAAAACATGTCTCGGGGTCTTGTGAAGACGAAGATCTAAAATTTCCTGTCTTGTTGCAGTGAATAAATCTTGTGCATATGATCTGCAGGCTAAGTCACGTTCGATGGTACGGGTCTGATTGAACAATGTGTGGCTGATCGTTAGAAGCGCCTGCGCCTCGGAACGAACCGCTTTGATAATATTATCATTGCTATTGGTGATGTGTTGGAAACCAGTGGCCATCTGATCTGTCAACCATGTGGAGAATTGAGATTGTTTGGTTATTTTATAAGTGTTGGCTGCTGAATTAATTGATCCGAACAGGCCGGCTATACTGCTGAGCAGGTCTCGTTTTGAGCGAGCAGGTGGAATTTGGACGGCAAGTCTGTCTTTGTAATCAGAAATTAAATCATCGATTCGTGACTGTAGCCATGCATATGACTCATCATAAGTACTACAATGTTTTGTATAAGCAGAAATGTTATAAGTTACATGTGTCATTACCAAATTTACATCATGTAATAAAGTAACAGTTGTGTGGATTGGTGAAATTGTCTATGCAATGCAAACATTCCCCGACACAATACATTCCTTCCTTTCGGTTGGTCCAGACAAGTACATTAGCTTGGTGAATCTCATATGTGTGTTATTATGCGTTTCTGTATGTGTGCACCTATATGTTGCAGGTTTCAAATTTTTAATATAGTGGTACAATTTTGGGTCTATGCCATTGTTTTAGATTTTTCGTGTAGTGTATGCATGTTACCTAATTGTGTCACCTGGATCTATTTTAAGTCGATACCAGGCAGTGAGGTTGTACATGAATTTGGTGCTCGAGTGTGTCCTGAAATGTTTCTTTGTAGGTGGGTGGGTGTTACCTGAACTACAACAAATTTGTGGTGTGCAATTTGGATCCGGTACTAATCCGGGAGGCCATATAACTGTCTCTTTTGGTGCAACTGTGATTTTTTGTGTGGATGGCCCCTTGGAGTGTTACGCAACACCCACCTCCCACATTTCAGGTTGTGTGTGAGTGATTGGTGCTCCCCAGAGTGGGAGGATTTGATTCGCTACTACTCGTGCCACTTTGTTTGCACTGTTAAATTGGAAAATTTGTCAGTTATCACAAGGCAATAACGATATCCCCTTTGGCACTAGGTAGTGGGCTTATGAAATCCAATTGGAGTAACTCCCAAGGTCCCTTGGGTGGCTCTGGTCTACACAGTTTTGTACGGCCAGGCTTGCCTTGGTTAATGGTGACACATACGATGCATGTCACACCATCTTTGAATGTCTGATGCCATCTTGATTGTATGGTGTCACTGTCACTTCTCCAACACAACACTAGGGGGAGCACTATCTACTCTCAGGCCTAAGTAAAGAGGACTTTACATTTATGCATTTATTTAATTTTAACTTAATAAAATAATTTTAATTAATTATTATATATTTTTTCTTTTTTTTGAGTTAATCAGATCACCTAGGGAAATGAAGTATGGCCTACAGGTAGTGCCAGACTTGTGTTAAGTCTGAAAATTAGAATTTGTGGTTTCTAATTAAAATTTATGATGTTATAGTTAAAATTAATAGGATCACTTAGGATTATAATTTACACGTGTAATCTGCAATTGAGTTGATAAATCAATATTGTTGCAAGATGTAAACAGGAAGTGTAATTAATTATTAAATGTAATTAGAATTTTCGAATTCATAATTAATCATTACATTAATTTACGGCTTCTAAATCACTAGTTTTGGATTCCCATAATAATAATTAAAATAGTTTCCAAACTTAGTCATTCCCCATGGTGTCATTAACATCATCATCAAAAAAATAATAATAATCTGTTATCTTAATTACTTGTAAACGAAATTAAAAATTTCTGGCCCTCTTGATAATAATAAAGGTTTTACTGTGATTTGTCAAATTATAAGATCGCTCCTGATTAATCAATGGTTATGTTGAAATCATTTTATCAATGAAATTAATTTAAAATTAATTTGTAATCAATTATGACATTTAATTAACAATTAAAAATTCCTAACAATAGCAACTCATCCACTGAAGTGTTTAAAATCAGAAAAGCGGTTATAATTGAATGAAATCAAAATCACCATATTATCAAGATGATGAGATAATACTAAATTATCTTCTAATAACCCACCAGTTATTAAGCTGGTACCCACAAAATTTAAAAGACTTTAATCAAATGTTAATTCAACCGACCTGTGAAATTTGTGTCTAGAGCATTCTTCGCATGTTACCGGGCGGCTGATTGTTGATTTCATCATCCGCATTTTTCATGGTTTTTAATACTGCGATTTTAACTGCTTTCTTTAGCGAGTCGTTTGATTTTGTTCGGGTTTTTATCGGGCTTCGCAGGCTCGGCTTTTTCTGGTCACAGACTCACAAGAGCTCGGTTACGAGTTTCTCTGTGTGGCCTGATGTTACACGCTAACGTAGGTTTTCATTCTTCGCTTTTAGTTTGAGTCTCTAACTCTGTTTCATCCAGTGCTGCTGTGCTTTCCCTGAAAATACATGTTTCTCGTCTAATTCTTATCACCACCGGGTTTTTCGGTTCCGGTCTCAAAAATGGGTATACCGACCCGTACTACAAATGTGTCTATATGGTGTAAACAACATTTCCCTCAACTTCTAAAAGGCAACAAAGAATATACTTACCACAGCAGTTGGATATTGATGAGAAGGATATCAAACCTCACGTCCAAGGAGAGTTCAAGTTGAATGTCGCGGCTGGAATGACGTACTCGTCTCTGCGAGAATCGCGTTCTCGTCTTTACGAGATCACGTCGGCGGGGTCACCACTGTAAGAAAGGACCCGGCTGGAACGATCCAATGACGGCAGTCGTTCCGCGGGTGAAGGGCTTTGCGTGTTACGATCTTTCCTTTTCACGACACAACAAGAACATTAAAATGGAACACTTCTTCTTATATATTTTATCTCGTTATTTCATCTGACTCCATAAAATGAAAAGGGTTTTAATGATGTCTGTGCATCATTAAAACAGGAACGAATGATTGATTATTCTTATCAGCTCTTTTTCATTACTTTACCCGTCCAGACATAGGGAAGCTATATCGCTCAGAGGTCCTGTTTTCCACAGATCTCACGGACACAATCTCGTCAGGCCCGGTCATCAGTCAGAGGTAAATTATGGTTACGTATCTGAGATTTGCCGTAAATTCACACGTACACAATCAGAGACATCGAATAACCCTCATGGGGCACCCTCAGAACTCGAGTTCAATCGTTTACTTCAGTAAAGGGTTTTGGCCACTATCAGATATGTTAGCAGATCAATATACTACACTCGTAATAGCTTTGGGTTGGCCAAATCTTTGTTTAAAGTAACATTAAACAAAAGTCAGAGGTGTGGACGTACCCGAATTCAATCTGATCAGACGGCGTTCACCGTCATTGAACGGAATTAACCCGTCCCTACACCCAAGCACACTTAAAAGATGCCGGATATTAGCCGTCGCTAAAACTGACGCAGGCTTGCGGAAATATACGAATCCACTAATCTAGTAGAGAGAAAGCAATCTTCAGAGGCATTTAGAATAGAATCAAACGTTACAATTTATTGACCAGGTAATCAAAACAATAATTCAAAGCTCCAATGTTACAAGAATAGAATCAACGGTTAACCATAACATAACAATAATTCAGGAATTGAAGAACTTGTAGAAATTACTACCTGGCAATGAAAAACTACACACAAGTGACATGTGCGGGCAATCAGTTTACTGACTCCTAACCATAGCTGGAACTGAAATCTACACACAGTGGTTGTGCGGGCAATCCTCCTACAGACGCCCAGATCTTTCTGTCCCTTCTCCTTATATACCCAGATAATCTAATAAACCTACCACATGGTGGTATCTTGTCATTATAATTAGTCTTCAGAATCGCCAACCAAAAGGCTTCTGGAGATCCTGTGGCCGGGATTACTTATTTACATACAGGAGGTGTTTTGAGTAGGAAATCAGGGGGAGGGCACACCTTTAAGTTGTGCACTATATTTCCTCATACTTTAGAACTTCTTTTAGCTTTTCGTTATGATTGGGAGAATGAGACCATTTTACCAGGCACACTGAGACATTTCAAAAGATATCAAACATGTATGGTTACTTATTTGTACATATTACATTGCATGGATTTTTCAGTGAATTCTCAGTGGTGAGGGGAGGGGGAAATGATGAGACCGTCAGTACAGGGTGTGGATCCCCCAGTGTGCTGCACCCCTGGATGTTACTGTTACATATGCAAGAGACAGCTTTGTGGATTCCCCCAGTGTGCTGCGTCCTGGATGTTGCTGCTATATGCAAGAGATAGCTCCCGTTGATTACTGACACCAGGCCCACATTTCCTCTCTAGGGGGGCCCAGACATTTTGGCACCGGGCCCGGGCTTACAGGAGTATAATTGCTATCAAACGGATCACATTTATGAGCACTTCACTAAAATGAGTGTATAAACACAACCCTTAATTCTTATGGAAATACTAATATTTTAAGAATATGCTCAAATGTGAACTGAATATGAAGCATTTTGACTTTTAGTTGCATGTTGATTGCAAAAAAATTAAATGTATAATAATGTATAATTAAAATTTACAGTGCTCAGCGTAAACGAGTACACCCCCTTTGAAAAGTAATATTTTAAACAATATCTCAATGAACACAAAAACATTTTTGACAAGACTAAGTTTAATATAACATCTGTTTAACTTATAACATGAAAGTAATGTTATTAATATAACTTAGAGAACAACATTTTCAGTTTTACTCAAATTAGGGTGATGTAAAAATGAGTACACCCCACTGAAAGTCTCTGGAGCAAAGCTAAATTTTAGACTACAAATGTCTAATTTAACAAGAATTCAACCACAGGTGAGTCTAATTATTCATTACACAGGTGACAGTTGACTATAAAAGGGTGTTACTTAAAGAAAACCCCTTCCCATTTCATGCTGTCAGCACATGGCACCACATGGAAGAGAAATGTCACAAGACCTGAGAATGAAAATAATTTCTTTACACAAGAAAGGTGAAGGCTACAAGAAGATCAGCAAAGCTTTACTTATCAGTCAGAATACTGTAGCAAAAGCGGTACAAACATTTAAAAAAGATGGAACTGCAACCATCTCACAGAGACGTCCAGGTCGTCCACGGAAGTTAACACCTCGTCAGGAGCGTCTTCTGATGAGAAGGGTTGAAGAAAATGGACATGCAAGTTCACTGCAGTTATCTAAAGAAGTAGAAAGCCAAACTGGGGTGACTATTTCCCGTGACACAATACGGCGTACACTGCAGAGGAATGGCATGCATGGGTGCCGTCCATGAAAGAAGCCTCTCCTAAAGCCCAGGCACAAAAAAGCCCACCTAGAGTTTGCCAGGGCCCATGCTGACAAAGATGAAGACTACTGGGACTCTATACTCTGGAGTGATGAGACCAAGATACATGTTTTTGGAACTGATGGCTTCAAAACTGTATGGCGTGGCAAAGGTGAGGAATACAAAGAAAAATGCATGGTGCCTACAGTGAAACATGGTGGTGGCAGTGTCCTTATGTGGGGCTGCATGAGTGCTGCTGGTGTCGGGGAGCTGCATTTCATTGATGGCATCATGAATTCACAAATGTACTGCTCTATACTGAAAGAGAAGATGCTACCATCACTCCGTGCCCTTGGTCGTCGTGCACTTTTCCAACATGACAATGATCCTAAACACACATCTAAGTCCACTGTTGGATTTCTGAAGAAGAACAGGGTGAAAGTGATTCAGTGGCCAAGTATGTCTCCTGATCTGAACCCAATCGAACACCTATGGGGAATTCTGAAGAGACAAGTTGAGCATCACTCTCCATCCAGCATCCAATCTCTAAAAGAGGTCATTCTTGAAGAATGGAAAAAGAGAGATCTGGCAAAATGTCGCCAACTTGTTCATTCCATGCCTAGAAGACTTGGTGCTGTCATTAAAAATCATGGAGGCCATACAAAGTACTAGATTTAGTAGTTTTTGTTGTGGGGTGTACTCATTCTTACATCACCCTAATTTGAGTAAAACTGAAAATGTTGTTCTCTAAGTTATATTATTAACCTTACTTTCATGTTATAAGTTAAACAGATGTTTTATTAAACTTAGTCTTGTCAACATTTTGGAAATGGTTTTTGTGTTCATTGAGATATTGTTTAAAATTTTACTTTTCAAAGGGGGTGTACTCATTTACGCTACGCACTGTATATTAAATGCAATTTAACACACTTAAGTAGGACTTAAGTACATGTTTATTTGTAATTTCATAATGAATTCTTTAAATATGGTTGAAGTGTGCCTGGGGAAAAGATATGACTGCACTCTGAGGGACAGCATCAATCTCAAGGAGACCGTAGCTCAACTGACCAACTGACTTAAGGAAATTGACAACATATATGCCTCGTGAGGCATGTTTTATTATGGATGCATGCTCTTTATTTGACTCATTTTGGATTGTTGATAAAAAACACACAACTGCTCCCATTTTAAGGCATATGAGAGCAAGGATAATTTATAACTCCGATTGGATTCGTCTAAAAGAAGAAAGTCATATAAACGTAGGATGCTTTTAAGGGGAGTAGAACAAAGGCTAATTAAAATTTGTGGGTGAACTAACCCTGTAATTGTTCATTTGTTTGACTGATGAACTGTGGGGTATATTTACTGCAACTCTTAGATGTTCTGCTTTAGAATAGCAAATAGTTGTATAGGTTAATACATAAAAGTAATAAAATAAAATGTATATTTTTTTTGAATAATAGCATATATTTTAAGATAGTTTAACAATAGATATTAGTTATTTTGGCTACTTTAGACAGAGTATTAAATATGAGTGTTTAAACTGAAAGGCGCTGTTTCGACCAATATGAACTAACTGTGGAAAATAGTACGTATTTATAAGTAGCCTATTATTGATCATCATTTTTTAGTAGACAAATAAAAAAATATATAACAAAACAAAGTTTTATAAACTATTATAAAAGTTTATAATTAAAAACAGTATTTAAAAAAATATTACTAATCAAATTAGTTTATTAGACACATATACACATAAATTTTCTGTATATTTTTCAGTTCATCACATCAGAATACTAAAAAAAATGCAAGCCATATATTCAGAACAGTATCCCATAATACTGAATGTGAAGAGCTGCTGGGTTCAGTGCAGCAGGATGAAGGAGAACAGAAAACAGCAGAGGAACAGCACGCTCTGAGTGACACTATTAACACTGTTACACAGGTAACCTGAACAACATGAGACGCTCTATACAAGCTCTATATTCAGTACAGTGTGTCTGAGCTGCTGGATTCAGTGCAGCAGGATGAAGGAGAACAGAGAACAGCAGAGGAACAGCACGCTCTGAGTGACGCTCTCAGCACCGTTACACAGGTAACCTGAACAACATGAGACGCTCTATACAAGCTCTATATTCAGTACAGTGTGTCTGAGCTGCTGGATTCAGTGCAGCAGGATGAAGGAGAAGAGAGAACCGCAGAGGAACAGCACGCTCTGAGTGACGCTCTCAGCACCGTTACACAGGTAACCTGAACAACATGAGACGCTCTATACAAGCTCTATATTCAGTACAGTGTGTCTGAGCTGCTGGATTCAGTGCAGCAGGATGAAGGAGAACAGAGAACCGCAGAGGAACAGCACGCTCTGAGTGACGCTCTCAGCACCGTTACACAGGTAACCTGAACAACATGAGACGCTCTATACAAGCTCTATATTCAGTACAGTGTGTCTGAGCTGCTGGGTTCAGTGCAGCAGGATGAAGAAGAAGAGAGAACAGCAGAGGAACAGCACGCTCTGAGTGACGCTCTCAGCACCGTTACACAGGTAACCTGAACAGCATTTCATGCCCTGATCTCTAGGATGCAAAGCTAAGGTATCACAAACATATTTAGAGATACAGCCTTTTGCAGAAACCAAACTGCTTCCAATATTCCCTGATGAAAAGAAAGAAAAGAGTTAGGAATGAAAGCCGAAGTTAAATAAAAGAATTGTCTAAGCTGCCCATTGCCATTTGAGAACTCTATCAAATGCTCAAAGTAAGACCCACAAATTATGGGAAGGCACAAATAATGACTTTAGCCTTCTGCAGATGCTCACCTGTTGCTGTAAAACAGCGTTCTTCACTCCCTGAACAGTCCCTTGTGTTTGAGCAGCTCTGTCCATCACAATAGTAACATTTATTTCCATTGGGGACATCATTGGAGACACCAGGGATATCAAGGGGGGTAGAACTGGAATATCCAGAAGGATCTGTTCAAAATATAACATCTAATTAAACAACACTAACTGCTCAATTCAATCTATTTCTACAATTGTGAATTGAATGTAAGATCAGTATTCAGTAATGTACAATACCTGGAGCGTCTTGGGCATTACAGAGGTCAGTGTCACAGCAAAATTGAGACGTATTTGGAAGGCTGATGTTTGTGTACCCAGTACAGGCAAATGGAAGACAATATTTCACCTTCACTTTTGTGGTGCCTCCTAAAAAAACTGGATACAAGAATGAAAACGGCTCATTATTATAAAGGTGAATTCATGTATAAATATTTGAAAGTAGAAAATGTTTATCTTTCTAATCACAGCTGCAATATAAAAACATTACTTAGGTCTAAAAGTCTAAGACCACTAGTGAAACACTTAAATGCAGCATTTTTCCGCATTTGAAATATTTATTTTCATTACAAATTATATTATTAACATAATTTTCTGAGTGAAAATTGAGTAGCAGGAATCTGTATATTCTATGCTTGCAATCATAAATGCATTTAAATATACTCCACGAGTATTTCCTCTGTTGCAGCATCCCCATCAAGTTTCATGAATCACGCTGGACTTACCTGATACAATAGTTGAACTGATGCATGAGTGATTTCCAGGACATTTGGTCACTATTTGATCTGCACACGACCCCTTCTCACTTACACACTCATAACAGTCGAGAGAGCATCCTTTTTAATGATTAAAGAGAGACATAGTGAGAGAGATGCACGAATATTTATGTCTGTATAAAATAGAGTTTAAAGTGATTTGTCTTTTTACCTGCAGTGAAAAAAATGAACAGAAGAAAAACTGACAATTGTACATCCATCTTTGAGAGAAATGAAATAACCTGTTTCAGTGCTCGTTTTATATCTTAGCAAAAGGGATGGGCCTTCATGAGATAATGACTGTTTAACGAGAAGAAGAAATTAACGATCAGGAAATGAGTATTTTTTAAGGAATGAGTAGGTGTAATTAGGACAGTTTCTTAACAATAGTGACAATATTGAGTCTACTTTGAAATATAAAGAATTGGGCTTAGAAAGGGCTGGGCACGCTATGATAGAGTAATCTAAATCTGTAACTAACATGCAATATCAAGGAGTGTGTAATACTGCTCTTGAAGGGCTGCTGCCAGAGCCGATCCTCTCTATACGCAGAATACACTCTTAAAAATAAAGGTGCTTCAAGCGATGCCATAGAAGAACCATTTTTGGTTCCACCATGAACCATTCAGTCAAAGATTATTTAGAGAACCATCCCTTTCTTACCTTTTTATAATCTGAAGAACATTCTTTTGCCACACTGAAACTTTTGTGAAACAGAAAGGTTCTTCAGATGTTAAACATTTACTGTAGACGAGAAGGTTCTTCTATGGCATCGTGAAGCACCTTTATTTTTAAGAGTGTACGTAAGCTGCGTAGGGCCCCCAACACACCAGGGGGCCCCCTTGCTCTCAAATATTTTAATTTTAAAACATTTGGCATGAATGAATGATCAAGAAACATGAATGATTGTTTATTTGAATGGGGTGCAATGCCCCACATTAAATCTAGGATCTCCACTGGCTGCTGCCCACAGAGTTGAGCTCCAACCCTGATTAAATACACCTGAACCAGCTAATCTAGGTCTTCTGGATTACTGACAATTTCCAGGAAGGTTTATTTGGGCAGGACGAATTGAACACCGTTGCAACATACATGCAGTGTCACATTGAATACAACAGAAATGATATCAGTTTATCAAGCATCAAGCTTAACTATATCAAGCAGGCAACTTGAATTACTTGAACACTAGTCACCAAAAGCAAGCCTGAACGGGATAATTATACAGGTCAAAGATGAGTAAGAGGGCATGACAAAAGACATTTAATTACAGAACATCTTCACACTGTACCTTTGGACCTAACAGTTAGACTTCAGTTTGCATAAGATTACTTAAGGTGCAGCCTATATTGGGTGGTGATGATCGGAGGATATTGAGAAATCAGGCTTGGTTTCTATTCTCTTTGAATATCAATATAACAGTTTTCAGTTAAAGGATTAAAATGGGTGAACTGGATATCAGATTGATTACTTGATGCTGCTTAAAATGTGATTTATATCATTTAAGTATTTACATTTATTTTAACTAGTGTGATGAAATATGCCACAAACAAAAAAACTAATAATAATAATCTTCTGTTTTTTTAAGTATTTATTTCTATGTTGTAAGTCGCATGTGCTATTTTGTCACAGATATAATTTTTTTTACAATGCAGGCATATTTAAAAATGGACTCTTCAAATATGAAAGATCTAATCGTCTTGAAGGAAGTCTGCAGGAAACTGGCTTGATTTCCAAACTTGAGAAAATCCAGAGCAGGAGTGGCATTTCTCAGTATTCCTTGTTTGAATATTATATTAATTTCTCAAAGAAAACCACTAGCTATGATGTTGGATTGTCATTGTTATTGTTCAATAATATGTCATTTTTATGTTCTGTTTTCTCTTTGTCACGTAAGTAGGTTTAGGCTTTTATTTGGCAGTTTGTCATAAGTCATGTGTCCTGTTTTGTCATGTGATTTCTTGTTCTTCTGATTCTATACTCTCTTGTCTTTATTTTAAGTCACACATTTTGTTAAGTCTGTTCATGGTTGTGTTCAAGTCATTATTAATATTGACTACCTATCTTATTTACTGAAAATTACACAAACATTAGGACGACAGTTCCAGTATTTCGTAACTGTCTATATGATTCATTCATTGTATAAAAGTTTGTGGTTACCTCCTTATGATTAATGGGCTTCATAGTGAAAGCAAATCTTGATGTTATGTCATATAGTCACTTTATTCAGACGTTTAAGGAATGTCCTTTTGAATCTGGTCTTGATGTACTTGCTCTAAACCCAGACCTGAACCGAAGTGATTCTGTTGCAGCCATTGCAAAACCATAGAAGACTGTGATCTGTTATGAAAGGATCAGCTTTTATAAATGCTTGTGGCTTTGAGTTAATGTAAGCATCAAATGTCCAGCAGGAACAAATGAGAGTGATGTTCAGTTGTTCACATGCTTTTGGCCATATAGTGGATCTTTGCGATGGTGTAAAAGAAAATGATGAAATGAGAAAAAGTCCATGGAAGTCTGTATGCACCAGCGTCCTCTTGTGGCCTTGTTGCAAATACATGTGTCTTGAGATTTCACAACATTTTTTCACATCTTTTTTTTTGGGGGGGGGTTACATATTTAACTGTGTGTAACTGCGTGCGCCATGCTGATGTATTATAATTACGTCATGACGCAGAAGGTGTTTGAATAAGCAGTGTTCCAGTCAACTCGGAATTAGGATTTTTCCCTCCTCCTACCTGGAATTAACGCCTGGGACACCGCTTGAAGTCGAATATCCGACCTGAACTCCTGACAGATCGATCTACCCCGACCCCAAAAGAAGATAAAATAAGCCACAGAGGAAAAAGAAGCAGATGTAAAACATTTTGGCACCAAGATAACTGTAAATGATAATGTTAAAAAGAATGACATTGCTAAATAATGTTGATTCTTTTATCTAATGACAGTTTGTGATCTTCAGTTACTTTTAACCTTTATAAGGCCTATAATTGAAGTAATATGTATGTAATGCGAGAGGTTTCCAAGTTTACAGCATTAGCTGAAAGACGGTTTTTATCCTTAAATGTGCTGTATGTAGGAGTTTGACTCTACTAAAGCATAGACATACCATAATATGTTTGCAGATTTTTAAAAAACATGCTAAGTTATCATACTTGTTTATCTGAAAAACAATACTACAGTCAGTTATTCTCCTTTGAAAATGTGTTTTGCTTGTTATGGTTTGTGAAACCCGCACACTGCCCGTTTACACCCCGGGTTGCCAGTTGGCGGAAAACACAGCGCATTTAATTTCATTCATCGTCATGTGCGCTAGTTTCTGCTGGCGTCGTTAATTTGGCAACCTGCGTGTGCGTCAAGTCTGAGGAGGAGGGGCTGGTGAAAAAAACCTCTACAATATTTTGAGTTTGGACTGAAATACCTACATACAGCACCTTTAAGAAAAACTGACATTTACCTGAAATATATAGCTGATATTGAATTATTGATATTGAAGCGAATCTTTTCAAGATATGAATTGAAATATGATCAATACCCAGCATTTGTCCTTCATCATGTGATTTATTATAATTACACTTCATACTTTTGTTTCTGAAAAGGAAAGTTCCTTGTAGTAAAAATGCAAATATTGTAATACAAACGATTCTATGATCGATTAATTGTCTTTCGTGTTTCTTCTGAACACAATGATGGTGTAATCATTTTTAAGCAATAAAATATTTTGGTAACACTTTATTTTAGGGTCTCTTAACTAGTTGCTTATTAGCATGCATATTACTAGAATATAGCCATTTATTAGCAGTAATTAAGCACATATGAATGCCTTATTCTACATGACCTTCTAATTCTACCAAATACCTAAACTTAAATCCTTATAACTATTAATAAGCAGCAAATTGGGGATTTATTGAGGGAAAAGTAGTAGTTCATAGTGAATAAGTGTTCCCTATTCTAAAGTGTAACCAATCTTTTTTTATTATTGCTGTATATAATTTGGTTGTCTTTGGTTGACACCCTCAATGGACAAAGGCTGTAGGTGGAGTCTGGGCCTACGAAGAGACTGTTTGTCTTGAAATTCTAACCAAAAACCCATTAAATGATAAAAATAATAAGTAAATAGAGGCTAAAGTATGTAAACAAAATTTGGCGTTGGCTTGAGAAAGCCAACATGGGCAGTCTTGAGGCAAAAGACCCAGATCACTTGTGTATTTGGCTTTCTTGAGCTGGACCCACCACAAAAATGTACCTCAGTAATTGTTTTCATAATATTTTTCTATGGATACTTTCTTTTATATTCTAATAAAGAAGTTTATTATGACAACAAAATTGTCAATAACAAATACATTTCACTATAAGTAAATTACAAGCAATAGCGCAAAAAGCAGGTTTTTAGGTGTTCATGTGCAAAAATGTAATAATCAAATATAAAATTAAATTTCATTCATCAAGAATAGAGAATAGAGTGCATTAATCAAGAATAGAGTGATCCTTGTGAAAGATACAAAAGTTATTCAGTCATGAGAAATGAGTGACTTTCTCTTTTTCAATAGTTTAACAGAAAAGAAATGGGGAATGGGGTCGCTTTGATGCACAAATCCAACATAATGATCCATATCGGATTTATTTCTCAACAGTTTGTTCACTTTAGACATAAACGGGTGTTTATGATATTCGTCAAGCTATCATGTATTTTGAAGTAATCTTGAATGTATCTGTCTGTTAAGAAGCGAGAATGAATGAGCTTCATGGTGCGAGCGTTCAGAGACGTGACACAGATCTTAGTGACACACTAAACAGCATGAATTCAGCTATGTGATGTGTTTGTATATTTGAATCGAATGTTTTAACTGGCAAGTCTTAAAAACACATGCTAATGATAAACTTAAAAGCAGTAGGGTCTTGCGATCTCAGAGATGGTTAGGGTTAGGGTTAGGTGTGTTCAATTAATTGTGAACACGTTTTTGAAAGTATGAAAAACATAAAAAATATATATATTTAATTTTTCTTCCCTCTGGTTAGCTTCAATGTCATTACCCACACCATTTAAATTAAAGGCAATACATGCATTGTCATATTTGAAGTTGTTTTATGTAGACAGTGTTTTATTGCACACAATGTCTTAACAGAGGAAACCATAATCCATATTTACATGCATGAAACAATGCGCTGAAAGAGACAACATTTTAATGCTAAACAAAGCAAAAAAATAAAAATGCAACCGTGTACACTGGTGTTACATTTGTTTAAACACGTATAGTTCCTATACTAAACATGCACTTGTGTTCGGAACATGTGGTGTACATACAATGCAGGACACTGAAGATAAATTTAAACAATTAAGCTAGTGACCCTTAATACTCTGAAATGTTTAAAGCTAATTAGATGATAGTTTTAGTATTTATGATATTAGACCAGACCTGAACCGCAGAGAGAATCTATGAGGTATTGTCAAGAGGAAAATGAGAAACAAGAGACCAAAAAATGCAGATGAGCTGAAGGCCACGGTCAAAGAAACCTGGGCTTCACACCACCTCAGCAGTGCCACAAACTGATCACCTCCATGACACGCCGAATCGAGGCAATAATTAAAGCAAAAGGAGCCCCTACCAAGTATTGAGTACATATACAGTACATGAACATACTTTCCAGAAGGCCAACAATTCACTAAAAAAAAATTTTTTATTGGTCTTATGAAGTATTCTAATTTGTTGCGAGTGAATTGGTGGGTTTTTGTTAAATGTGAGCCAAAATCATCACAATTAAAAGAGCCAAAGACTTCAGTCAGTGTGCATTGAATTTATTTAATACACGAGTTTCACAATTTGATTTAATCTACTGAAATAAATGAACTTTTCCACAACATTCTAATTTATTGAGATGCACATATTATTTACATACTTCATAATTATGATTTTATTTTATAATTTTTTTGTCTGTTTGGTTTGTAAAATTTGGTGTTCGGGTGGCGGGTAGGGTTGGGGAAAATATTTGTTTCTATTCTCTTGTATCTTCATTCTTCTATTATTATAAAAGTTTAATAAACAGACTAAGCAATAAAAGAAAACCCGGATTAACCTTTTTTCATTAATTCCATAAAATAATGTGTTTCTAGGTCACTATCATCAAGTTGATTATTGTGAATTACTTTCAGTATTTTGCCAGGCATTTTCTCATTTAGGGAGATGAATTATGCCTTATGCCATTTAAATGTTCATGTACAATTTTTGTTCAAGTGTTGATTGGATGAGGGAGGATTCCATTAGTTGTGGAATCGAATTGTGAAATGTGGATCACATAATGTATTACAGTTATACTTTTAACCTTTCATGCTAGAGATGCACACAAAATATATTGAGTGAAAAAAGAAAAAAAATTGACAAAAGTGTTTGTGAAATATTACTTCTCAGAACAGCTTAATTTTCCTCTTATTGCTTTCATGACCTACAACTGAAATCAAATCCTAATAGTATGAATCCAACTACTGTTAGTAAAAAAAAAAAAAAATCTTGCTTGCATTATTAAATAATTATCATATGTGTTTGTTCTGTAAATAATGATCATACATTTTTATTTCTGTAATTAATATTTCTGACTTTTTTACAGCATGACAAGCTATAGTAAATATTATTAACGCAGAAAAAAAAGATAATGTAGTATTTTACTTCAAAAAATGTCACAGAATGTTACAGCAAAAAAATTCATATCAGGACACAAAAGATGCATTGTACAGGGGAAATACAAATTCAGTAGATTGTGTCCGATTGCAGAATGTGAAGACAAGAGCTGCTGGATTCAGTGCAGCAGGATGAAGGAGAACAGAGAACCGCAGAGGAACAGCACGCTCTGAGTGACGCTTTTAGCACTATTAGCACTCTGTGTGACACTATTAGCACTGTTAACTCTCTGTGTGACACTATTAGCACTATTAGCACTCTGTGTGACGCTCTCAGCACCGTTACACAGGTTCCCCTCACAGCATGAGGCACTCTGAACATCTCTCACCGAACTTTCAGCATCACAGATAGATGTGGAGACACAGCCTTTTATGACTGTTGACTGGCCACCGATAGTCCCTGATGAAAAAAACAAAGGTTTATCCAAGCTGGAAATCTGTATTTATGATCTGTATCAATGCTCAAACATCAGAGAGATATAATAACTTGTTTCTTTTCAGATTCTCACCTGTTGCTTTAAAGCAGCGGTCTTCACCCCCTGAACAGCTCAGTATGTTTAAGCAGCTCTTCTCATCACAAGAGTAACACATCTTTCCATTGGGAGCATTAGAAGGATCTACAGGACAAAAACATGCATTATTTTGTTTGCTTTACAAAATATAACATCTAATGAAATGACACTCTGTTAGCCACACACTGTATTGTATTTCCTGATTGAATGTCCTTAGGAAGAAAAATTAGAGTTGACCTTAAAGATAATAATTTGCATATGGTCAGTAAAAAGCACAATACCTGGAGCGTCTTGGACGTTACACTGGTCTGTGTTACAGCATGCTAAAGATGTCTTTCCACTGCCGATGCTCATGGATCCATTTACACATTCAGCAGCACAATCTTTAATCTTCACTTTACCACTAATCTCACCTAAAACATGAATGATTCAGGAAAGGACAGGTCAACACATTATTTTCGCAGTAAATATATTTATACATTTCTAAATGTTGTCTTATTTAAAATATTGATTACATTTTAAAACAAATTATAATGTTAGTATAATCTCAAACTAAATAGAATATTCTGTGATTACAATCATAAATTCTGTGAGGAAATCAGCAGTTCTGTAAGGTTACATTCAGTGAAGCATCACCAAAAAAATATAAAATTCATATTGGACTTACCAACTTGTACCGCTGTTGTTGAACTCATGCACTTGGAAGATCCACTGGGACATGTTTTTAGAGATTGACCTGAACAAGAACCCGTCGGACCTGAGCACTCATAACAGCTGAAAGAGTGTCCTTTAAATCAAAGAGAGATATCAGTAATCTGTATTTGTACTCAATATCAATACAAACATATTTGTCGTTGTACCTGCACTGAAAAGACTGAACAGAAGAAAAACTGAGATTTGCAGATCCATCTTTGATCAGGAGGTGAATGAAATAATGTCTGTTTCAGAGCTCATTTTATAGCTTTGCAAAGGGGAGTGTCTTTATGAGCAAATGAAAGTTTAAGAGAAGTAGACATTACTATAAAATAAAGGGAGGTTTAAGGAAGTACAAGGAATGTATAGGTCTACTTTAACCAGCCATCTTAAAAGGGATATTTCACCGCAAAATGAACATTTTGTCATCAGTTGCTCATGTTTTGTCCAAACCTGTTTGACTTATTCTCTGTGGAACACACAAATAAATGTGTTCAGTGTTGTTTGGACCCCAAAATTCTCCAAACCTCTGGAACCATGTTGCCTCATGGTAATGCAAATGCATTTTTAATGCATTTGTAAAAATAGCAATTCACATACTATTTCTGCGCATATTATGATTTTTCTGTTGATTTCGATATTTTCAATAAATGTATTTGTTCATTCACATTTATGCATTTAGCAGACACTTTTATCCAAAGCGACTTACAGTGCATTCAAATATACATTTGTATTGTCAGTAAGTGTGTTCCCTGGGAATCGAACCCACGACCGCTGCTAACGCAATGCTCTACCACTGAGCCACAGAAACGTTTAGTCATACGTGCTCTATTGAAGGAGGAATTGCTATTGGAAAAACTAGGTTATTAATATTAGTTTTTATTATCTTTTCACATATATATATACTAGGGCTGTAGTCAAGTCCACCTTTGTCGAGTCCAAGACAAGTCCAAGTCCAGGACTATCGAGTCCGAGTCAAGACCGAGTCCAAAGAGGTTCGAGTCCGAGTCAAGACCGAGTCCAAAGAGATTCGAGTCCGAGTCAAGACCGAGTCCAAAGAGGTTCGAGTCCGAGTCAAGACCAAGTCCAAAGCGGTTCGAGTCCGAGTCAAGACCGAGTCCAAAGAGGTTCGAGTCCGAGTCAAGACCGAGTCCAAAGAGGTTCGAGTCCGAGTCAAGACCAAGTCCAAAGAGGTTCGAGTCCGAGTCAAGACCGAGTCCAAAGAGGTTCGAGTCCGAGTCAAGACCGAGTCCAAGGAGGTTCGAGTCCGAGTCAAATCCAAGTCCAAAGAGGTTCGAGTCCGAGTCAAGACCGAGTCCAAAGAGGTTCGAGTCCGAGTCAAGACCGAGTCCAAAGAGGTTCGAGTCCGAGTCAAGACCGAGTCCAAAGAGGTTCGAGTCCAAGTCAAGACCGAGTCCAAAGAGGTTCGAGTCCAAGTCAAGCCCGAGTCCAAAGAGGTTCGAGTCCGAGTCAAGACCGAGTCCAAAGAGGTTCGAGTCCGAGTCAAATCCAAGTCCAAATGAGACGGTCAAAACAGAGAAAGAAAAAAATAATCTTCTTTAAAACCACATACTTAATTATTGATCATTTATGTAATACGAGAGACGGCATATCTTCTATTCTAATATAATAATTTTGCATTATTGTTTGTAATGATCTAAAGCATGTGCAGCAACACTGTAGAATCAAATTAGGCAATTTTATTTCTCCTCCTGAGACCCAGCGATGGAGTTTTTGTCTCTGTAGTGGACATTCTATTTTAGTGAATTTCTCTGAGACCTCACATGTCACAGTTATAAGCCTGGATGTCCTGTACAGAGCACACTCAGGGCTTTATAGAGATACTAAATGTTTTTTAAACCCTCTCATACGTCTTTAAAGATGGCTATATTTAATTTAGTGAAAAATTGTACATCCTTATGGAAATATGATTATATTCTGTAATGTCTTTTAAATCTGAATCATTTTCAGATTGTTTGTCATAAAGCAATATCTCAGGAAAATGTTATGGGTTTTCAAATTCAAATATAACTTCCTGTTATGAAACAGGACATCATTTCATACATGTTCAATGTAGAGGACACCAGGACTAAAAGCATGTTTATTATGCCTTTTGGTAGACAACAATTGAATAGGGAAATAAATTATATATCAGTTTTCTTATGAAATATTATATATCATTATAAAAATCTGGCCATGTATTACTCCATTATGATTTTTTTTTCAACATTCTGTCCCAACAGCAACACATTAATATGCTAATTAGATATAGTGTATAGGTACACTGTGTTTAATGGGAAACCAGTTTATGGAATTTTTAACACACATATAGCATAAAACAAAATGGTATTTCAAATAATTTTGTTATACATTTTAAAACATAGTTGAGAATCATCCTTAAACAAAGTTTAGTATAAAAAAATCCTGAAACCTAAAAATGTATTTGGTGATTTAAAAAAACTCCCATTGACTTTGCCGTTTTTATGTCTATTCATGCCATTTCATTTTAGTCCTTGTGTCCTCTACAGAGGACATATAATCAAATATGAATAAAATATAGTTTTTCAAGAATGTTCTTTTTTTTTATTATGGTCTAAACAATGTAATGACATGAAAACTTTTTTTGGGGGGGGGGGGGGGGGGGGGACTGGTTTGTCACCTTATCGACCTAAAGGATGCGTATTTCTACATCCAGGTCGTTCAGCGACACAGAAGGTTCCTTCGTTTTGCCTCCGGAGGGAAGGCTTACAAATACAAGGTCCTTCCCTTCGGCCTGGCCTTGGCGCCGAGAACATTCACGAAATGCACGGATGCTGCACTGTCCCCCTTGAGGCTCCAGGGCATTCGTGTGTTGAACTACCTGGACGACTGGCTCATTCTGGCTCACTCCAGGGAGCTAGTGAGTCGTCACAGAGATATTGTTCTACGCCACATCCATTCTCTTGGCCTCAGGATGAACGCCAAGAAGAGTGTGCTCCTCCCATCTCAGCGAACCCTGTTTCTGGGGGTTCATTTGGATTCCATTCAGATGCAGGCCCGTTTGGCTCCTGCCCGGATATCCAATTTTTACAGCATGTCTGGCCCGCTTCAAGCTAGGCCGGCATGCCTCTGTAGGTTCATGCCGCAGGCTGCTAGGCCTCATGGCAGTGGCCTCCCCTGTGCTGCCCCTAGTGTTGCTTCACATGAGGCCGTTCCTTTGGTGGATGAAGGAGCTGAGGTTACACCCCACTGTACCAGCCACTCGCCTTATCAGGGTGTCGCGCGGTTGCTCTCGACCCCTTTTACAATAGCGCTTTTGACCCCGCTTTTCTTTGGAGCGGTGTAAGAATAGGTGCGATTCACCGTCGCCATATGGTCACGACGGACGCATCAATGACGGGCTGGGGAGCGGTCTTCGAAGGCAGACCGGCGAGCGGGGACTGGACAGGAGAGTTCCTCTCTTGGCACATAAATTGCCTGGAACTCAGGGCTGTCTTCCTGGCTTTGATGTATTTTCTCCCCTTCCTCGGGGGGCATCATATCATAGTCAGGACGGACAACATGGCAGTTGTGTCCCACATAAACCGTCAAGGAGGTTCACGGTCGCACACCCTGGACAGGCTTGCGCGCCATCTTCTCCTTTGGTCCCAGTACAAGTTCCTTTCCTTGAGGACAGTTTACGTTCCGGGAATACTAACCTCGCGGACGACTTTCTGTCAAGACAGAAACTCAGGCCGGGAGAATGGATGTTGAACCATCAGACAGTATCCCAGATTTGGGATCTGTTTGGCAAGTGGAAGTGGACCTCTTTGCTTCTCAAGAGTCATCCCAGTGCCCGCTCTGGTTCTCCCTGAGTTCCCTGACGACTCTGGGCATAGATGCGTCGCCCACTGGTGGCCGAATGTCATGCTGTACGCGTTCTCAAATGTGTTTTAATTTTAAAACATTTGGCATGAATGAATGATCAAGAAACATGAATGATTGTTTATTTGAATGGGGTGCAATGCCCCACATTAAATCTAGGATCTCCACTGGCTGCTGTCCACAGAGTTGAGCTCCAACCCTGATTAAAAACACCTAAACCAGCTAATCTAGGTCTTCTGGATTACTCCAGGAAGGTTTATTTGGGCAGGACGAATTGAACACCGTTGCAACATACATGCAGTGTCACATTGAATACAACAGAAATGATATCAGTTTATCAAGTATCAAGCTTAACTATATCAAGCAGGCAACTTGAATTACTTGAACACTAATCACCAAAAGCAAGCCTGAACGGGATAATTATACAGGTCAAAGATGAGTAAGAGGGCATGACAAAAGACATTTAATTACAGAACATCTTCGCACTGTACACCTTTGGACCTGACAGTTAGACTTCAGTTTGCATAATATTGCTTAAGGTACAGCCTATATTGGGTGGTGATGATCGGAGGATATTGAGAAATCAGGCTTGGTTTCTATTCTCTTTGAATATCAATATAACAGTTTTCAGTTAAAGGATTAAAATGGGTGAACTGGATATCAGATTGATTACTTGATGCTGCTTAAAAGTTTTTTTTTCATTTAAGTATTTACATTTATTTTGATTAGTGTGATGAAATATGCCACAAACAAAAAACAAATAATAATAATCTTCAGTAAAAAGTATTTATTTCTATGTTGTAAGTCGCATGTGCTATTTTGATAGATATCACAGATATCATTTTTTTACAACACAGGCATATTTAAAAATGGACTCTTCAAATATGAAAGATCTAATCGTCTTGAAGGAAGTCTGCAGGAAACTGGCTTGATTTCCAAACTTGAGAAAATCCAGAGCAGGAGTGGCATTTCTCAGTATTCCTTGTTTGAATATTATATTAATTTCTCAAAGAAAACCACTAGCTATGATGTTGGATTGTCATTGTTATTGTTCAATAATATATAATTTTTATGTTCTGTTTTCTCTTTGTCACGTAAGTAGGTTTAGGCTTTTATTTTGCAGTTTGTCATGAGTCATGAGTCCTGTTTTGTCATGTGATTTCTTGTTCTTCTGTTTCTATACTCTCTTGTCTTTATTTTAAGTCACACGTTTTGTTAAGTCTGTTCATGGTTGTGTTCAAGTCATTATTAATATTGACTACCTATCTTATTTACTGAAATTACACAAACATTAGGATGACAGTTCCAGTATTTCGTAACTGTCCATATGATTCATTCATTGTATAAAAGTTTGTGGTTACCTCCTTATGACTAACGGGCTTCCTAGTGAAAGCAAATCTTGATGTTATGTCATATAGTCACTTTCTTCAGACATTTAAGGAACGTCCTTTTGAATCTGGTCTTGATGTACTTGCACTAAACCCAGACCTGAACCTAAGTGATTCTGTTGCATCCATTGCAAAACCATAGAAGACTGTGATCTGTTATGAAAGGATCAGCTTTTATAAATGCTTGTGGCTTTGAGTTAATGTATGCATTAAATGTCCAGCAGGAACAAATGAGTGTGATGTTCAGTTGTTCACATGCTTTTGACCATATAGTGGATCTTTGCGATGGTGTAAGAGAAAATGATGAAATGAGAAAAAGTCCATGGAAGTCTGTATGCACCAGCGTCCTCTTGTGGCCTTATTGCAAAGACAGGTGTCTTGAGATTTCACAACATTTGTGCACATCTTTTTTTGGGGGGGGGGGGGGGGGGGGGGGTGGTTACATATTTAACTGAGTGTAAATATACAGGGAATATATTATTAGTAAAGGGACAACAAATGGATTCAACACAATTGTGACATTTAAATACTTCAGACAATCAGTTAAAAATGAAATAAATGTTTGCAATGCAGCTTCTTAAAGGGGTAGTTCTCCCAAAAATTATGATTCTGTGAACATTCAGTTTTTGGGTGAACTATCTCTTTAACCACAAACTGACATTCTGCATTCTAACCTTCCTATTACTAATTAGTAGAATTATTAGCTGAAGATCACGTTTACTTTTTCAGCTGCTTGAAGTAGCTGCTATGACTATGGTCAGATCTGAGCAGGGCTTGATGAAGGATGTTTAATTGTACATCATTACAATATAAACCTTTGCACCTGACAGTCAAATACAAGTTTACATACAAATGCCCAATATCAGCCTGGATGGTGATGAGGGGAATTTACAAGCCAAGATTAGTTTATATTATTTTTATTATAGCTAAAACCAGGGCCGGCCCAGGCTCTGTTGGTGCCCTAGATGAGATTTTAGATGACACTAAACAAAATTCAGAAAATTCAGATTTTTCAAAACTTTCCACGTTTTGGTAAATGACTTATAATACTATCAAATAAGCTATGCATGAGATCTAATGATATTCTTATAAATTAGCATGAATCTTTTAATTATATTTGTAATTTTGAAATTTAAAAAAGTATAAAAGTTGTAAAAGTATGAGAGTTAGAGTATCAGCAGGTACCTTCTTGAGCCACTACAACATTCAGGTAAAATGGGCCAATATAAAAAAAAGATTAACACAAGACTAACATTTCAGCTTAAACCATTTTATTTTTAACAGTAAATTGACACTTGTCTTTAGTGTGCCAAAGTAACACCATAAATGTATTTCATTAAATAGAAAGTAGAATGAAAATTTAACTAAACAATGCAATAAAAAATTAACTGATCATGTTGTATAGGTGTGTGTTTCTGTGCATTGTGTCTTTTGTCTGCATGTATGTGTATGCTTGTATTTGTTTTATAGCCCTATAAACCTATTTTCACCCTCAATTTCTGTGCAAAAGTGTGTGTCCTTTCCTGCCTTGTGCCCCTGATCATTTTCTTTTTTCACTCATTTTTTAGAAATGATACTTAGATAAACTATTTTAACTGCGTGCGCCATGCTGATGTATTATAATTACGTCATGACGCAGAAAGTGTTTGAATTATGCAGTGTTCCAGTCAACTCGGAATTAGGATTTTTCCCTCCTCCTACCTGGAAATAACGCCCGGGACACCGCTTGAAGTCGAATATCCGACCTGAACTCCTGACAGATCGATCTACCCCGACCCCATTTGACATCGCTGCTTCCAACATAAACACATTAGACATTCAGTTTATAAAACGATACCTTGCTTAATCTTAGTTTTTCATCAGCTGTTTTCTAAACGAAAGACAACATTTTGTTGTTGTAGTTTTTTCTTCTGTTTGTTATTGACTGAACTCACTGAAGTTGGAAGTGGGACATTTCAACTCGGATGTTCCCTCTTCCGACCTTCTCTGGAGCACGGCATCCCACATGATGTCAAATCTTATCATTTTTAATTGATCTCTTTTTCATTGTATTCTAACATTATTTTAATTAGTTTGATGATCGATCAGTACTAAAATTATGTTAACTGTCAGAAATAATTTTGCCCCTTCAACCGTTAGTTCGCTGGGAGTGAGAGATAAGAGGAGCGCAAAAATAAAACCCCGCCCTTTATTCAATATTCCGTTTCAGTTGGAAATATGTTACCATACTGAAAAATGGGGGGTAAAAGAAGATAAAAGAAGCCACAGAGGAAAAAGAAGCAGATGTAAAACATTTTGGCACCAAGAGAACTGTAAATGATAATGTTAAAAAGAATGACATTGCTAAATAATGTTGATTCTTTTATCTAATGACAGTTTGTGATCTTCAGTTACTTTGAACCTTTATGAGGCCTATAATTGAAGTAATATGTATGTAATGCGAGAGGTTTCCAAGTTTACAGCATTAGCTGAAAGACGGTTTTTATCCTTAAATGTGCTGTATGTAGGAGTTTGACTCTACTAAAGCATACAAATACCATAATACGTTTGCAGATTTTTAAGAAACATTTAAGTTATCATATTTGTTTATCTGAAAAACAATACTACAGTCAGTTATTCTCCTTTGAAAATGTGTTTTGCTTGTTATGGTTTGTGAAACCCGCCCACTCCCAGTTTACACCCCGGGTTGCCAGTTGGCGGAAAACACAGCGCATTTAATTTCATTCATCGTCATGAGCGCTAGTTTCTGTTGGCGTCGTTAATTTGGCAACCTGCGTGTGCGAAGTCTGAGGAGGAGGGGCTGGTGAAAAACACCCTCTACAATATTTTTAATTTGGACTGAAATACCTACATACAGCACCTTTAAGAAAAACTGACATTTACCTGAAATATATAGCTGATATTGAATTATTGATATTGAAGCGAATCAGTTCAAGATATGAATTGAAATATGATCAATACCCAGCATTTGTCCTTCATCATGTGATTTATTATAATTACACTTCATACTTTTGTTTCTGAAAAGGAAAGTTCCTTGTAGTAAAAATGCAAATATTGTAATACAAACGATTCTATGATCGATTAATTGTCTTTCGTGTTTCTTCTGAACACAATGATGGTTTAATCATTTTTAAGCAATAAAATATTTTGGTAACACTTTATTTTAGGGTCTCTTAACTAGTTGCTTATTAGCATGCATATTACTAGAATATAGCCATTTATTAGTAGTAATTAAGCACATATGAATGCCTTATTCTACATGACCTTATTCTAAACTTAACAACTACCTTATAACTATTAATAAGCAGCAAATTGGGGATTTATTGAGGGAAAAGTCGTAGTTAATAGTGAATAAGTGTTCCCTATTCTAAAGTCTTACCAATCTTTTTTTATTATTGCTATATATAATTTGGTTGTCTTTTCAGCATGACATGCTTTATTAAATATTAAATAACACAGGAAAAGCTGATTTAATATGTTATTTCCTAAATATCACATCAGAATGTCACAGCAAAAAAAAAATCACATTAGGACAAAATAAAACTGCATAGAAAGAAAGTACAAGCGGTATATTCAGTGCAGTGTGTCTGATTGTAGAATGATTCAGTGCAGCAGGATGAAGGAGAACAGAGCACAGCAGAGGAACAGCACGCTCTGAGTGACGCTATTAGCACTGTAAACACTCTCAGTGACACTATTAGCACTGTTAGCACTCTGAGTGATGCTCTGAGCACCGTTACATAGGTTCCCCGAACAGCATGAGATCCTCTGAACATCATCTACTGATGTTGTGGTATCACAGATGGATTTAGAGGCACAGCCTTTCATAACCAGTGACTGCTCTCCGTAACTCGCTGATGAAAAGCAAAAAAACAGGTTATTTTAAGCAGTACTGGTGTATATTATATGTATTAAATGTTAAAAAAAAAATAAAGATATAAAGATAATGACTTACTTAACCATTTAACATCAGAGCGATAATATAACGACTTTAATCTTTTTCCTTTAGCAGATTCTCACCTGTTGCTGAAATGCAGCGGTCTTCACTCCCTGAACAGCTCACTGTGTTCGAGCAGTTCTTCCCATCACAAAAGTAACATTTCTTACCATTGGAGTCAATGCTGGGATCTACAGAGAAAACAGGGCTTGGTTTATTTTATTTTCTCTAAAAATGAAACCGCACTCTGTTAGCTGCTCTGTTCAATCCGTTCACGATTGACAAGCCACAGCCTGTATTGTATTTCCTCATTGAATGTCCTTTGGAAGCAAGTGTTGACTTAAAAGAAAATGGTTATTTGCATTTGGTCAGTAAAGCACAATACCTGGAGCATCTTGGAAGTTACACAGGTCTGTGTTACAGCACACTGAAGACCTCTTTATAATGCCGAGGTTCGTGGACCCACTTGCACAGTCAACAGCACAATCTTTAGCCTTCGCTTTACCACTAATGTCCCCTAAAACAAGAATGATTCAGGAAAGACAGTTCGACACATTATTTTGATACAACTTTTATTTATAAACATGCCAAAATGTAGTCCTTGTTTCAAATTTCAATCAGTGTAATAGAAAAAAAAAGAAAAAGCATAAATTTATATTGAATTTTCTGGTATTACATTTGTAAATTCTGTGAGGAAGTAACATTTCCAGTGAAGCAGCACTAGTACAAAAAACACCTGCATCTCAACCAGACAAAAATAACATTACGTTTCAATCCGTATAGGACTTACCAACTTGTGTTACTGCTGTTGAACTCATGCACTTATAAAATCCCCTGGGACATGTTTTTTCTTTTTTATTCGCACAAGAACCCGCCAGACCTGAGCACTCATAACAGCTGAGAGAGTGTCCTTTAGTAATAAAACAGAGAGAGTCCATGAAAAAGAGATGCCAGTAATCTGTATTTGTACTCAATAAAATTACAAACTATTTGTCTTTGTACCTGCAGTGAAAAGAATGAACAGAAGAAAAACTGAGATTTGTAAATCCATCTTGATCTGGAGGTGAATGAGATAATGTGTCTTCACAGTGCTCACTTTATAGCTGATCAATGTGGGAGGGTCTTTAACTTTAACATGCTTTCTTCTGTGGAATACAAAAGGAGATATTTCGAAAAATGTTTCTGTGTTTGTGTTATCCATCTATAAAATAAAAGCCAATAGGTGTTTAGTGTTGTTTGTGCCCCAGAAATCTTCAAAATATCTTATTGTGTTCTGCAGAACTAGAAGTTTGCTTTTGATCTGAAATCATGAAGAATCAGACTTGATAATGTCATTTTGTGAAAGAAAAAAACGGATGCTTTGATAACCTAGAACACATCAGATCGAGTTAGAGTACTTTGATTTTGTTCATATTCCCACGCACATGGCTAAAATTGTTTAGTTGTTGTTGTTGTTTTGGTCTATCTTGAAGTGAGTTGAAAGAAATTCATTGTTACATTAGACAAATTAGACAAACATTAGACAAATTGGAAAGGAAATGTCACAAGCCTTCTTGAAAAGAACAGAGAAACCATCACTAGTAGATGGACTTAAGGTATGAATCTGCTTTGAAACCCTTGTAGTTTTGAAACTTCATTTGGAAATAGGCAGGTACATGCAACATGCATATGATCCGAAAAACAACTAATTTAATTACTGTGAATATTGCAAATGCATGAAATCCAACATACCTAAAAAATCAGAACAACAAATGCACTTATAGTATGAATAGTGTGTGATGTTTAGTTTCCTCTGCAGCTGTAGTGCAGCAGGACTCGCTGAAACCGGAAGTTGAAGAGCAGAGGAGGCAACAGCAGGAGGACGCTTCCCTTCATCACCTTTTCCATAAACACTCACATCCTATATACAGCTCACTATCGGGGTGAAGTTCAGGGTTTGCCCACCGAGTAAGGACACACATAAACCTTCTTTAGGGAGTCTTTATCTTAAGTGCTGGAACCCGTGCTTGTTTTCTCATGTGAGTTTTTGGCACGGAATACAAGACAGCGCCGTATACGGACATTCTTTTAGATTAGCTGGTGCTCAAAACAACAACTGTCCAGGACTTCCTTAAGTTTGTTGCTGCTGTGGGGACGGCACAGCTTAATACAAGAGTTTCCGTTTAATCAATTCAGTCGCTCTTTTACCCAGTTTTAACATGGGATCATGGAGACAAAAACAAGGCAGCATACAAACGGAAGTTAAAATCCACAATGGCAGGACTCATTGTTTACTCGGGAAAAGGGCGTATGCATTCCATCTTATCAAAACAATAAGGAAATTAGTAATACCACTACCCAAAATTCTAGTTATTAAAATGTAATGGCTTGCATGATGCAGATAACGTTTTATCAAACTAAACTTTATTTTAACGTAAGGGTAGGTGCTGTCATTTCTACCTTGAATGTGCAAAGCTTCTGGTGTCATTTGCTTACAGCTATTTTAGCTGTAAAAACACTGTCATAAAACATATAGTTTCCATCCATAAGTTAATTATATTGAGTACAATATAAATCTATTTTAGAAACTTAATTTTCAATTCTCGCGATATGTTCAATTCACGCGATATATCTCATTATTCTGAGAAAAAAGTCATAATTGTGAGATATAAACTAGTAATTCTGAGAAAAAGTCATAATTGTGAGATATAAACTAGTAATTCTAAGAAAAAGTCATAATTGTGAGATATAAACTAGTAATTCTGAGAAAAAAAGTCATAATTGTGATTTTTATATCGACTTTGTCTCGCAATTGCGAGTTTATATCACGCAAATATGAGAAAAAAAATCAGAATTGTGAAAGCCGCAATAAACTTTTTACATTTTTTTTATCCGTGGCGGAAACGAGCTTCCATACTATTACCTAATGCACGCATTAAATATAATGTTACACATCAGACTTAACCCCCAACCATTAAGTAAACGTTCGTGTAAGACAACATATGCATGTGTGAATTTTGCCAAGCCATATTTCGCAATAATAGACGTTATGCTCTCGAAAAGGCACGTCTTCGGTGTCATGACATTGAGTATCTGGCCTATGTAAAATCTGCTGCAACTTTTTTTTGCATACTATTGTGTGTATATATGTGTACATAATGTAAAATGTGTACATACGGTGCATAATGTGTATTGATAATTGTAAGTATGTCTTAAATAGTACACTGTGTGTGTACTGAGTATATGTATGTGTATTCTGTATAAGTCTGTAAGTATGTACTGTCTATATGTAAATTGTTTCTGCACTGTCTGGAGCACGCTCTCAAGAATTTCACTCACCACAGCACGTATGTGACAATTAAATTGATTTGATTTGATTTGAGTAGCAACACTGTGACTGCAGCGAATGATTGTTTACGTCGTAACGGAAGTTCCACCCATAGTTCGCGCAAATCATCATGAGGCGTAGGAAAAAGGTGGATAGGTGCTCTTTAAGGGAGAGCCGAATCGTTAAAAAGAGCCGAACTTCCCATCACTACATAGGCCGTGTCTCAAACGGAAGGCTGCATCCTTCGGAGGTCGCATTTTGTAGGCTGCATACGTCATAAAGTATCTCTTATTTTAGAGTATTAACAGTTATACATTTGACCAGTATTCTTAGTAAAGCGTAAATTGTTGTATTGTAATATGCTTATGACTCGCGAATATAATGCTCCGTTAACTGAAATAAACTAGGATTGATGACGTATGCAGCCTGCAAATGCGATCTCCGGAGGATTCATTCCGTTTGAGAAACGGCCATACTAAAAAAAAAAAACATAACAAAAATAAATCCTTCTGGCACCAAAACACATGTGAAACGCCCTCTGTCAACTGTTATTTGCGGATTCTCATGTCAATCATCTCTTCAGCGCTGTGATTGGTCAGTATTTGTGCTTCCGCTGAAGAGAGCCACTGAGCCAGCCAGTGTAGAATCTGAAGCGGTTGTTTCAGAGATTAATTGCAACAAAGGAGACACATATTGGTAAGATTCAGTCGGATTAACAGATAATAAATGTTTTTATATTCACAAAACACATCTTGTTTATAATATATATACCCTAACGTTAGTGTATTAGTAGTGTCGTGTTCTGTTGCGTTAACCGACTAGCTAACATACTAATTTAGCATGTTAACATAGCATTCTAGAAAACACTCGTCGGGAATCTCATATAACGTTGTGTAATTTAGTTTTATACGGATTTTAATGGGCAAATAAGTGAACAGTGATTTTTCAGTTCATTTAGGTAGTTTGTTTCTCTAACATTAACGTTACCTGAGGTATATAATGTTAGCTAGGTAAATTAGCAGGTTGTTTGACAGATTAGCTAATACTTGTTAACTGGATAAATCTATACATATTCCTTACGAAGTATAATTTATGATTATATATATTTACATTAAAGATATAATATGTTAAGTGTTTTGTAAGACTTGAGTCATTATTCTAGATTTAATCTCCAGAGGGGATGAGGGCTAATTGGATTTCTTCCCAGCCCCAGTCTAATTTTCTCGTGAGGTTATTTTGAACTAGATTTGCATTTCCCGAATAACCACCAGCACTTGATGATGGGCAGCAAAATGATAGTCTTGTGTATGATTTGTGTGTTTTTTGGGTTAAATTATCTAGAAAGTAAGAAAAGGCAATGCAGTCTTTGATAAAAAAAAAACATAGTAATAATTGAATCTAAGTACTGTAAAACCTAATCAACCTATATGTTATATTATTGTGACTTTGTATTTGTTTTATTGTAAATATAAAGCAAAAATATTATGCAATGATAATACAGCGTACCATAATTTTACAGGATTTAATACATCAATCAATGTTAATTTCTACATATACGAATACACTTTTAACATTTAAAGAAGACTTTATGCATTATGTAATAATAATTTATAAATATTTAATAACATCAATGCACATTATTGTATTTCTAAAATACATTTAACCTAGATTAAAAAATGCTGTAGATAAAAAAATTAGTTTTTATTTTATATTGTTTAAATATTTTTATTTTGAATTTCACAAAATATAATATTTGGGATTACCTACTGTAGGGGTGACCCCGAGTAGTCGACGCATCGATAGGAGGAGCCTGATTCAACTCACAGTCGAATATTCGCAGGGTGTTATGATCATGGCAATATGGGGTGCTCAAATGTATGATTTCACAGAGAACTACCGATTTTCTCCCAATAAGTTAATTTGAAAGAAGCTATAAATAAATATTTTAACATGCGTGAATAAATCCAACCACCTCTATAGTTTTAAGTTTCACTTTTCATAATTTGTGACCGACAGAGGAGCGTGGTGGCTTTAAATCTTTAAAAAGACTCAAACTGACACAAGCAGAGTGAAAGACGTGATTTTTGTTCTCGATCAGGTAGGGCACAAGTTATTTCAAAACATTTTGGCCGCTTTATATATCGTGTATATCTCGTATGAGATGCATTTGTTTGAGTTGCGCTGCAGTAAAAGCGCTTCATTGTAGTAGTACGGTGATTATCTCTTCAGCTCGCATCACAGGACAAACAACAATAATATTAATGACTATGACTCGGACTGTTATACAAAACATTATAATGAGAACATTATCATAATAAAATGCTGTTAATTTTGAGTTTAGCTGCCGTGTTTCTGCACGTTGTTACATGAAGAACGCATCCACAAAAGGAGTTCATTCAGAGACACATTCACTTGTGTACTCGGGCAGTTTGTGCAGATAGCCTGTAAAGTCATAACATAAATAACGAAGCGTATTCTGTATGAGAGAAATTAGTTAAATCCAATTCATTAAAAATAGGAGCTCTCATAAGCCTAATTTTACTGCTCCTCTTAGCGCGCACAGCTCAAAACAGATACGCAGAACATAAATAACTATGGCATATAGCTTAGGCTTTTGCTGACGTTTAATGTTAATTATCTTTTAATCAAAACATAAAACATTATTTACTCCGTTAGTATCTGCGAGTTGTCCGTTACTCATTTTCCCTGTGTGTTAACATCAGTAATAATTACTGTCGAATGTCTGACTTGACTCTTGGTAATGTATTTTTCCCCGCCCCCAAACATGGTTTGACTATCAGGCGAATATTGGCAAGATTCGAAAATTCTAGTCGAGGACACCCCTAAACTAATGTTAACTAATTGAACTATGTGAAGTGTTACCTTTAATTACCTTGTATTTTGAGTCTCGTTTAGTGTTTTGTATAATGGAAGCTGTCTGTGCTGTCTGCTTAGCTAAAAATCGATGTTTCTTGATGTTCTTAGCATGATGGTTGTATGTTTTTCACATTTATCTCAGTGTGACGACATGACAACGCTTGATGATAAGCTTCTTGGGGAGAAGCTGCAGTATTACTACAGCAGCAGTGAGGATGAAGAGAGCGATCACGAGGAAGAGGAGAACGCATCCAAAACCATCCGCGACCAGGAGGTGGTGGATGTAGAACTTGACTACAGTGCAGATGGCAGTTCGGTCAACACTGGTACGGTTAAATGTGACATGTGAACACAAATGTGTACTTCTGTCTCTCACAACTTCCGATTAAAAGATGCTGCATCCACGTTCATCAACCCCACATCCGTGAGACTGTGTGTTCCTCCTACAGGGCCGAAGGGAGTGATCAATGACTGGCGTAAATACAAGCAGCTGGAGAACGAGCAGCGCGTGGAGCAGCAGAAAGAGATGGAGCGTCTCATCAAGAAGCTCAGCATGACCTGCAAGTCACATCTGGAGGAAGAAGCCGACAGACAGAAACAGAAGGAGCTGCAGGAAAAGATCGCAGGCAAAGTGAGAAACACTTTATACACCATCGAGTCAACACACTGAATGTCATGATATGATGCTTGTCTATAGTTTTACTAATACTTGTGTCATTTTTATCATCTTAACAACATAAAAATAAATGAAAATTAGAAATATTGCCTTGCAAACAGAAATAAAATAGGATTATTTTTTAAACTAATATTTTACTTTAGTTAATTTTGAGTAAAGAAAATGTTTTTAATAGTTCTAGTTAATTTTAATAACCTTAATTATTTATATCAAATTGATATGAAGTCTCATGTATAAAAAAATAAACAAATTGTTTTACCTTTTAAATTAATTTGACTTTGCCCTCTTTATTTCCCGAATATCAGCTACAAAAGAAATGTAATTCTCCTTTTATTTTTGTTCAGATGAACCTCCGTGTGGATGAAGAAGAGGATGATGATGATGATGACGATGATGAAGCCTTCCTCCATCAGTATCGTCTGCAGCGCATGGAGGAGATGCAGCGACAGCTGTGTGGAGGGCAGCGCTTCGAAAAGGTGTTTGACATCTCTTCGGGGGAGGAGTTCCTGCACGCCGTAGACGAGGAGGGCAAGAACACGCTGGTGCTGGTCCATATCTATGAGTCAGAGGTGTCTGCCTGCCAGGCCATGGATGGAAGCCTGCTCTGCCTCGCACTGCAGTACCCAATGGTAACACGGATGGAGATGTGTTTTCATTATAGAGCTTTAAAGGAATAGTTCAGCAAAAAAAGGAAAATTTGCTAAAAATGTACTCCCCCTCAGGCCATTCAGGATGTAGATGTATTTCTTTATTCACCTGAACTGATTGTGAGACATTTACATCACTTGCTCAACAATGGATCCTCTGCAGTGAATGGGTGCCGTCAGAATGAGAGTCCAAACAGCTGATAAAAACATGACAGTAATCCACAAGCAACCCACACCACTCCAGTCCATCAATTATCATCTTGTGAAGTGAAAAGCTGTATTTTATAAGAAACAAATCCATCAAGATATTTTAACTTTAAATCATTGCTTCTGGTCAAAGTCCTTTGTGCATAGTTATGAAAAAGTCCATCCCCTGTTATCCTCTTGCATTAGAATCCACTCGCATATATATAGAATTATTTTGGTTTGTTAACTGTGCTTGATCTGTGCAGATATCTCTCCTGATTCAGACAGGACAATTGTTTAACTGGAGGAAGTGTTATGGATAAGGACTCATATTTGTATTGTAAGCAATGGTTTCAAGTTAAAAATATCTTGATGGATTTGTTTCTTACAAACATGCAGCTTTTCACTTCACAAGACTTTTAATTGATGGACTGGACTGGAGTGGATTGTGATGTTTTTATCAGCTGTTTAGACTCTCATTCTGACGGCACCCATTCACTGCAGAGGATCCATTACTGAGCAAGTGATGCAATGCTACATTTCTCCAAATCTGTTCGTATGAAGAAACTCATCTACATCTTGAATGGCCAGAGTCAATTTGAAGCAAATACATTTTTTGGGGTAAGTTATTCTTTTATTTTGTATTAAGTGATTTCTTACTTCTCTGTTCTTCTCAACGACCTGCAGGTGAAGTTCTGTCGGGTCCAGGGCTCTGCGGTTGGCACCAGCGCTCTTTTTCGCAGTTCAGCTTTGCCGGCGCTGCTGCTGTACCGCGGCGGTGACCTGGTGGGGAATCTGGTGCGTGTGTCCGATCAACTCGGAGATGATTTCTATGCCACAGACGTCGAAGCTCTGCTGCGAGAATACGGGCTTCTTCCAGAGAAATACACACAGCCAAAAACACACTCGTCTATTCGCAATGCCGCTGTCACTCACCCTAGCGATTCCGACAGCGACCTGGATATTGACTAAATGAATAATCTCTGTGTACACACATGCACACCAACACATAGATGCAGAAAAGTATACACTCTTGTATACATCCCTATAGTGATTCAGACCCAATACAGTGACCAAAACAAACAACGGTTGCAGCTCAGAAAAATATGAGACTACTGTAAACTCGGGATTTAGGCATTTCGCTGGTCAAGATTACTGGACCAATACAGTAGATATCATTAGATGTATTTATGTGTGTGTGTCAGACACTTCCAGAATCAAGTGTTTCTTTATTCAAACCCTTCATAGAATCCTGCATCGATGTTTCACTATTTATTATAGTTTTAGATTGATATGTTTGTTTGTTTATTTGTGTGTTTTGGGCATATTAGTTTGCTTTACCCTCTGTTAGTTTTATACATTTTGTAAACCTATCCTTCAAGACAATTGTAAAAATAAAACTTTAATCTAAATTGACCCTTGTCTTGTGGTTAATTTCTCTGCATTTTAAGGAAAAAAATTGGTCTAATGCTTAAGCTAATTGTCTGGTCTCTTTTTTTAATATTCGAGTTTATGTAATGTGTATATTAGGCGCCATAGAATGCATTGAAACAATATTTTAAATTGTTCTCTGATATCTACATAGAAGGTATGTGGTTTAGGTAAGAGCAAAAATTCTCCAGAAACAGTTTTTACAACCTCAGAATGAAACGGGCTGTTATTTGGAGGGTCATGGAAATGAATGTTAAGCTCTGCTCTGATTGGCTGTACTCATTTCAGTAGCTCACAGGAGAAATATATATGTTAATACTTTCTCGCGCAGTTGTATCGTTGGATAATTATACTGTAGATAAAATGCTGGCATCAGGGAACCGCTATTAATATGCTGGGCTTTGAAACTGCTTTCAAATGCAGGATCGCATTTTACTTTCACTTTCGAGATCGCACGAACTCTGTTTATTCTATGGAGCACACATTTGACCAGATCAGATGCTTGCAGTGGTGCTGAGGATCTGTAGATCATTCACCAAGTTCAAGGCACGGTGGTGGACACTCTAACATGCTTACTATAGCTTAATCTTAATGTATTAAAACAGTGACATTGGAGGACCAAATTCGATAATAATAAATACTAATAAAAATATTAGGCTAATATTAATAACCTTATATTAATAATATTGCTATTATTAAAGCAGAATAGTCCAGAATATGAATGCAACAGATGTGGTATTTTTAAATCACCGTTTTCATTCATTGGCCTACTTTAAGCGTTTTATGGCGGAGAACGCAAAGTTTCTCGAGGGAACGCAAAACATTTGAAAAATATTTTTTTCCAATTTTCCCCACCATTATGTCCCTAAAAGGGCTCCGTACAATTCCAAGACCAGAACTCTTCTTATTATTCAACCATGCCAAGGTAAGGTTTTCCATTCCATGGTTCCTTTAATACTAGTGTTGCTGTTCATTTTATTTAATATATATATATTTCATGGTGAGTTAACTTAATTTCTGACTTATTTTACTAACATATTGTAGAATATAAAATAATGAGAAAATATACATTGACAAATTACATGAATAATTATATTAATACAAAATAAATTCATACAAATATATAAACAAAAATCATAAATTAAATTGAAATCAACTTAAAATACACAATTTAATAAATTCAAGTTGATTTTTTATAGATTGCATATAGAGGAAGTACATTTCCCAATATTCCCAGTCATTTACCAGTCATTTAAAGTTAATAAATACCGTATATAAAATATAACGTTATGTCTTTATTTACGTTGACAACGTAATTAAATATATTGAAAGCATTTTGAGAAAATGTATGGCAGAATTAAAATCTGCTGTTTTGACAGTATGGGGCTTATTTTAGGAGCGCTTGCTCACGTGCTAAATTAATTATTTAAATACACTCCGAGATCAACAGAGGGCGCTATTTAGCTGTAAGCCATTCAGGCCAGAATTTGATTTATAAAATACAGCAATTGTATTAATATTATATTTTAACGAAAATTAAAGCGCACACTGAGCAGACTGTTGTGCTTATGTAATATTTTATGTTTATTTTTTGTCGGTTATGGGGCGGGGCCAAACGGGAAATGTCCATGACGTCACATGTACACGTCGCCATGCAGGACGCGCTCGGCCAAGATGGCGGACAAGTGTCAGCCGCGGTGTCCTGCACTTTTCTGAGAAACTCAACTCCAGCCGCGCTTGTATCGAGTTTTCTTTGTATCTGGGCATCTCGACTGGAAGATAACGGGTGAGAGATCCTTAATGGAGCAGTATGTTTTGGGTCGGACAATTCTGTGGTTCGAAAGATTAATTGTAGTTTTTAGCATGCTAACGGCTAGTGGCCCAGTCAGCTGTCACCTGTAATTGCTCGCATCCTCTATTTACATTTCTCATGTTGATTCCTTTGTGTTTCTTCTCGTGACATTTCTAAATTCTACTGTCCTGGTCCGTAGGTAAATTTGCAGGCTTCATTGACTAGTTATGTTGTGGTTTAGCAACTGCTTTTCTGCCTTTTTCCTGCTTGATTTAACTTACACTGCTGTAAGTTTATTTAGTGTACAGGTTTTGTTTAGGCAGTTTTGTCTACTAAGCACCATGATCCACATGAACAGCATTACATTATTGTTGTGTGTTTTCATTTCATCGGTACAAATCCTCTTGTAAGTATATTTGCTGATGTAGTAAAAGAGAGGAATTAAAGACCAGGATGTGACATCAGTGGGTTAAATCCAGCACGGGGCGCTATACGTGTCCGCCTTGGAGCCGGATATAAAACAGTATTTTGCAACATTCTTTCTATATGCATCTTGCATATTTTTATTTTAAAAAGCAAATGAAAGTATCTGAATTATAGGTGACCAGCATAATAAAAAGTCCTAAAAAACACTGTATATTTGAGCTTCTTCAAAGTTGCCACCCTTTGTCTAGATCAGGGGTTCCCAAACTTTTCCATTTCACGACCCACCTAGACAAGTATAATCTATTTCAAGACTCACCAAAATATGTAAAATTAAAAACAAAACAACAACAATTGAAATGACTGTAAGCTTATTCTGAATTAAAAGTTTAATATGCGGAAATCAAAAAAAATAACCATTTTATTTTATAGTACGACTGTAAAATTTCCCAACTAATATTTACATTTTAATTTCTTCATGTACAGATGTTAATGAGTCTATGAAATATGTCCATAAAAACTGAAACCTGCTCACTCCGGTGCAGCTATACTGTAATTTGTATTATTAATACAATAAATGAATACAATTGTATAATTAATACAATAAATAAAGTAATAAATGATGGCAAAACGAAGTGATACTTGGAGATTTAAAACTAAAATCGCCAGTATGTGGCGGTAAATCAACGCCTTAATGAGCGAGACGTCACGTCATTCATTCATTCATTCATAATATTCATTCAATATGACCTTTTTTGTTGAACTGTTTTGTTGATTTGCTAAAGCAGTATATTTAGCGGGCATCCTATTATACAGACGCTTGTGCTTGTGTGGGTGCAGTCAGTTCTGACCACAAAAGAGGAGGTCATTTTATGTTATTTGACTGTTTACGGCACTCCAATTTTCCTGTTTTTGTACTAGAAACGGCATTTTGCTTGTAAGAAACAAATGCTCTGTTTTAATGTTACTTTAAGTTAGAATTAAATGACTGCCAAAATTCAGCATTTTGTTGGCGTACCTGCACCGTGCACCGTGCTCCGGGGACCACTTACTCATCGCGGCGTTCAGAGAAAACGCATTCATGATCCGTCCGTGTGTGTAGGGAAGAGCGGAGAACAACCCATCACTTTTTTTATGTCAATTTTTTTGCTAAGCAAAAGAAGCGTAGCAGAACCATCTAAAACAATTTGGAGATAAACAGATGTCATTTTAAATAAACACAAAACATATTCAGTATATCTCTGAAAGATAGACAGCGCCTGCCGAGTTCAAACAGATGATATAGAACTGATTGAACATACCTGAAACAGTTTTCGTAACATTTGAATTTTCAGGTTTATGCAGTCTCACGCAGAGCACAGCTAGGTGAAATGAGCGAGTTTCTTCTCATCAATAATGCGGACCGAGCATTCAATTGTGCGCACTTGCGTTTCAAAACATGCAACTCATGTTTTAAATCGCGGCCTTTGTTATTCAAAAATCGCACTAAGCAATATCGCAATTTGTAATTAATTTTAGTATATGGTGCAGCCCTAGACTGAACTGTGTGTGTCATTGAAACGCAAATTTAACTGCAGCCAATTGACTTTGTGTGTCCCACCTTGTCCCACTCTGCGAGCCACAGTTTGTAAACCCCAGGTCTAGATTACAGCTCTGCAAAGAGCTTTCTAAAATATGAATGATTAAGTGCAGTTACACTGCCATTTGAAAATTTGAGGCATTTAAATGATCAAAACAATAATAATAAAAAAACTATAAAAACAGTTGTAATGTGAAATATGATTACAATATAAAATAATTATTTTCCATTTGATTGTATTTTCAAGTGTAATTTGTTCCAATAATGGCAAAGCTGAGTTTTCTGCATCATTATTCAAGTCTTCAGTGTCACATGATCCTTCAGAAATCATTCTGATATGCTGATTTGATGCTTAGGAAACATTTATTCTTATCAATGTTAAAATCAGTTGTGCTGCAATATTATTATTTTTAAACCATGATACATTATTTGATGAAGAGAAGGTTCAAAGACCAGCATTTATTTGATATAGAAATAATTTTATAACATTATACATGTCTTTGCCGTCACTAATGATCAGTGCATCCTTGCTGAATAAGTATTAATTACTAGTGTTAATATCTTTCTAAAAATAATCTTACTGACACCAAACTTTATAGTACAGCAGTGTATGTTTGTCTAGAAACTTAACTTCAAGCATTTACGCATAAGCTTTTAAATCAAATGGTTTAGACATCATGGGAAATTATATTATAATAGAACATAATTATATTCTGTAAGATGTGTCCAAATGTTTGACCAGTGCTGTATTTGTCACAGTGGTGTTGTTTTAGTCACAGTTGGTGTGACTGTGAACACTGTTGTTTAATGATAAACCGTGTATTTTCATAATCAGAATCTATATCTGTCCCCTGTGGTTGTAGATTAAAACTGTGCACTTGTAGTGGTGAGGCCCCCTGCTTTAAAACATGTCTGAGAGGTTTCAAAGTTCAGTGTAACTTAAAGGGATACTCCACCCCAAAATTTTAGTTTTGTCATTTTTCACTTACAACCATGTCGTTCCAAACCCGTAAAAGCATCGTTCGTCTTCGGAACACAATTTAATATATTTTAGATGAAAATCGGGAGGCTAAGTAAATTAAACTGTCAAGGTCCAGAAAAGTATGAAAAGCATCGCCAGGATACTCCACCTGACATCAGTGGTTAAATCGTAACATTATGAAGCGACGAGAATACTGTTTGTATGGAAATAAAACAAAAATAATGACTTTATTCAACATTTAGGCACCGTAACGTGTCCTCTGAGTCAGCGTAGTGCCATTTTGGAGATTATCCCCTAGGTGCAAAATGTGTACACTCTTCTGTGTCAGCCTCGACACAGGAATGCGTCGTCTTCATTGATTTACGCTCTGATTTTAACGCAAACAGCGCGCCCTTGTGGCCCGACTGATACAGAAGAGTATACGCATTTTGCGTCCAGGGGATAAACTCAAAAATGGAGCTACGCTGACTCAACAGACACACTAAAGTGCCTAAATGTGGAATTCAGTCGTTATTTTTGTTTTATTTCCATACAAAAAGTATTCTCATCGCTACAGTCACAAGCCTCCCGGTTCTCATCCAAAATATCTTAGATTGTGTTCCGAAGATGAATGAAGCTTTTACGGGTTTGGAACGACATGGGGTAAGTGAAAAATTACAAAATTATAATTTTGGGGTGGAGTAACTCTTTAATGCACAATTCTAACACCCGGCCCGCAGTGTGTCTAATATCAGGTTTCTGATCGTGGTGACTGTTCATATGCTAACATAGTGGAGTACTGCTGTCTTCACACCTACTCATCATAAAGCTTATGAATCTCAGATGGTGTGATAATGTTTGTTCAAGAGCAGAAACTTGGTTTTAACTTCAAAATGAAATCAAAATTGATGCTTTCACAAATGATCAGATTGTATAAAACAGCTGCATGTCTTGTTCATGAATGGGTGAGGCACTCTATGTCTGCTAGTGATACTTTTGTGTGTACTTTTATAGAAGTGCCACGTTGCTCCTGTGTTAACACTCTCACCATATGATGTTTAAAGTGGAATGGTATTGTTATTTTAGCTAAGTAGCTATTAGCAGTATTAACTGAACTTTGGATGTGTGTTCACGTGATGCATGTTGATAACAGGCAAACCCTGTGATAAAATCATACAATATTTGCACCAAGATATGATACAAATTTTTTTTTTTCAACTATAGGGAGATCTCCAGTAAGTTTAAACACTTTGGAAACCTGTGAGTGTAAACAATGCAGCCTCCTCCTCGGACAACTCCTTCTGGAGCTAATGGACCTCCGCCTCCCTCCGGTGGACCCAATGCGTTTAGAAGAACCAGACCTCACAAGCATGGGGCTGCAGCTGCTATGACACCGGCTGCCCCGCCCACGCAGCCAGTGACTGATCCTTTTGCCTTTGGAAGACAAAGTTTTTCGCCTATGGCAGGGGGCAGCCAAGCACCACCCACAAACAGCAACCCACTTCCTATGCAAGGCCCTCTCCGGCCTGGGTTTAACCCGATGATACCACCACAAGGGCCACCCCCAGGATCAGCCTCTCCTGGCGCACCACCAATCATTTTTACACCACAACCTGTTCCCCCAGGGTCCGCACCAAGCTCTAACCCTCTACTTGCAGAACCAGGATACTTTAATTCCCAAGAACCAATGCCGTACATAGCACAATTGCCTAACCCTGCTCCTTCCTTCAACTCTAGTTCATCACTTCCATCCTCCACTGGCCCAACACCTCCAGTTCAATCCCAGACTCCTTTTCAATCCCAGCCAACACCTTCTCTACCTTCTCACTGGGTGCCTGACCATGGAAGCCGACCACCCTCTGTTCAAAACTACTTTCAGCCAACTAGTGATCTCCCATCTCATCCTTTTCATGCTCAAGCCCCACCTCCTGTGCCCTTTTCCCAAACAGCCCCATCAGTGACACAATCTCAGAATCAAGGTCAGTTAGCTCAACCACATGTGAATTGGCCTGCTGCAACTCAGCAACAGAACTCCCACTTCCCGTCTCAGAATTACTTCAGTCAGTTAGGTGGACCCTCAGAGCCATGGTTCAATCAAAACCCACAGGATCCGTCTCAGCCTCCCTGTCCTGTCTCCTACTCTGAAGTTCCCAGTGATTCCGGAACTCTCTCAATGTTCTTTCGGAGCAATGATGTTGAAAATGTAGAAACTCTGTCAGGGGAGGGACGTGTAAATGGGATTACTCACCCTGTCCATTCGACGACTGAGTTCTCTGGTCCATATTTGAATGACACTGGTAACATTCGAGCTGGAGCAGGACCAAGTGATTCAGTGGAGAATCAGGAATGTGCTCCAAACCAGGAAGTGCTGCCTAGTGAGCCTCCTCCAACCCATGCCTTTGAAGGGGGGCCTAATTTGGAGACACCTGACACTGGTCCTCGTCTTGCCCGCTCTGCAAGTGTTTCATCCAGCTACAGTAATGCCAGTCACAGCAGTGGACACGCTCCTCACAGCGGCAGCCACATCCCTCGGCGACAGCAAGGTGTTGTGGGAACATTTATCCAACAGGAAAGTCCCCGCCCACCAGATCACCCTCCTTTGCATCCCTCCACTGGTGGATACTTTGAACAGATAGACTCCAACCCAGCTGCAGAGGCGAATCCTACTTTCCCAACTCCTAGCCCACCTAAACCAGTTGGTGTGTTCCAAGCGAGCGCAAATTCTTCCTTTGAGCCTGTCCGCTCACATGGTGTAGGCGTTCGACCTGCGGAGGTTGATCGTGCACGCATGGTCATGGAAAAAGGTGGACGTGACATGCAGCCTGGCAACCTAGAACAACCCCCAGACAACTTAGAGAGCATTTACTTACCAGAACGCAGACCCTCATCTCGAGCTCAGGGAGCACGACGCCCCATTGAGAGTCCCGCTACTACACTCTGGGCTCAAAATGACACTGCCAGTCTAGGTGCTAACATACTGTTAGCCCCTGCAGCACCCTCTCTGGCTGCAACATTTGTTCCAGCACATCCCTCCGAAGTCATCCAGCCACCGGAGGATGGCCCTCTTGATTTGCATCCAGCGAAGCCAGATCCACAGCCTCCCTCGGAAAACCTGGAAATTCCCCCAGACTCCACGCCTCAGGCAAGTTTGGGATATGCCTCCTTGCTAGTGACCTCTCCTCCTGTAGAGGCCCTAAACCAGCCTGTGTTGATTGCGCCACCTTCCAGTTTGGTTTCCTCTCAAAACTTCTCACATCCCTCCAATCAGACAAGTCCTCAAGAGACAGCAACTCCTGTGTACCCACCCCCTCAGTCTTCTGTTACCAATCAAATGCCTCAGAATTACCCTCCAACGAATCAGCCACAGCCTCTTTTCTCTCAGACACTAGTAAACTTCAGCACTTCTTCCTCAAGGGCTCAGTCTCTTAGAGGTGACAGCCAGTCTCTTCCGCCTTCAGTTTCTCAAGCTCAGACTTCTGTCCCTGCCACCAGTCACAATGAATCTTCAAATTATGAGCTGCTTGATTTTTCTATGCATCAACCACTGTCTACAAATCAGGTGACAGTCCCAGCTGTCTCTCAGTCTGCCTATCCTGCGGGCTTGGTGAATAACACACCCGGCTTTTACCTGCAGGTCACCAAAGATGCACAGCAGGGTGGGCAGTCTGACAGGGAGGCTCTGACCCTTCAGCAGATCTCTAACCCCCCACGACCCTCCAGCAACCAACCCAACAATTATCCGACTCCCACCTCCCACCCTGCCCATCCACCTCCACCTCAACACCAGCCTCCTCCACAGGCCCCTCCAACTCAACGTGGTGCCCCTCCTGGATATGGATCTGCCCCACCTTCTGCTTACCCACCCCAGTCTGGAAACTCTGCCCCCCAGCCACTTCAAGAACCCCAAAGACCTCCTTCATCTCTAGGCAGTCAGTCAGGCCATGGTGCTCCTCCTGTGATGCCACCTGGTCCGGGTTATGCAGGGTACTACCCGGGCCCCTACCCTGAGTACCAGAATGGAAGACCGCCGTATCCACCTCAGTACCCTATGGATCCCAGATCTCAAAGCTACTATCAGGTGCAGTAATGCAATGATCTAGTGTTTTTCCACCTAACAAAGCTTCTAAATGCGAAACTTAAAACATGACTTAGTCAAATATTCAAATTTGTCTTTTTCAATTTTGTAGGATGATCCCTACCGTAGAGGAGATCCTCGATACGGCTGGTATGATGGTCAAAATCCTGGCTACCGGGAGGCTGAACGTCAACCAGAGAGGCCAAGTTCTAGAACAAGCCAATACTCAGACAGACCCAATTCCAGGTCAGGTCATTCACACTCTTTCTGACACTTTAAGCTAGGGCTGGGCGATATGAGCAAAAATGTATATCTCTGTATTTTTTGGCTGATTTGCGGTATACGGTATATATCTCAGTATTTTGTATGTGGATTTAACAAATAAGGTTAATGTAAGCATGTAGGCATTAGGGATGCAACGGTATGAAAATATCTTATCACGGTTATACTTATCACGATTATAGTGACCAAAATTATCGCGGTTATCGGTATTATCACGGTATTGTTAAAATGCGCTGGAGATGTTCAAAAAGTACAAACACTTAAATTAAGTTTTATATTCAAAAATCAACAAACAACAAATAAAATGACTTTGTTTGCATAATCTCTTAAACAAAAACGTCATCAATGATGTTCGGATTTTAAATGACAACTTGACTGACAATGGTTTAATAGCATGTTCAAATATCTCATGCAAATGTTCAAATTAGCATGTTCAAATACAGACGGAGAATATACCTGTGAAATGTAAGTTATGCATTTAGGAAAAGAGCACATAGCTCAAAACAGCGCGTCTCTGTCAGCAGCACACGCAGCCTTTCTTTCAGAGCATCTGACGGGCAGAGCCGCTTTAAACTGAAACCATAGGCTACTATATCATACGAGTTTCTTATAGCCCTTCATATAAAGCTTGCCACATGTTTAGAACAAATTGTATTATGCACTTTCTCTGAAGCATTTCAGTCTGTTTCCTTCCTAGATATTTTTTTTTCAGATGGGCTCGTATCAAACTACTGTAGGCTATATATCAATGTTAACGGTATTGCTTCATACCCTATCACTTATAAAAAATCGATATATCGTACAAACTCGATATACCGCCCAGCCCTACTTTGAACCTGTTTTTACACTTGGTCTGTATTGCTAGCTCTATTGCTTGAGTTTCTATCCCTAAGTTCTCTGTTCAAATTGCACATTTGGCTCCAAACTGTATTGAGCTCGCATACCATAACTTGCTAGAAGCATCTATTAACACTAGAATTGTTTATTTTACACCATAACTTAACATGCACAAAATTGCACTTCAACTGCACTTCAATACAGCACTTCAACTGTAGAACAATGTTATACCCAGAACCTGATGTAAGAGTTTAGCACCAAAAGCCCTAGTTTAAACGCATCCTTATCCTGATAATAACTGATATCCTGTATCATCCCATTGTAATTTATTTTTACATTTATTTATTTTTCTCCTTTTGTCTTCTATTGTCTTGCGTAACAAGTTGTGTATGATTTGTATTTCTTTGTTTATAAAATAAATAAATAAAATAATCCTTAGACTGCACATTTTGTACTTTTGTTTAACTTTTTTAATTTTTGATCTTAGACAGGGGTATCAAGAAGATATTTCTACATCAAGCCGTAGTGCCTATGATGACTACTATGCAAACTACTATAAGAGACAGTATGAGGCCTATGGGGGTAAAGACAACTCTACAGACACTTTATCTCTATGCACCCAAGGGTTAAAAATGTGGTTTCTGCTTTTTACTTATGTGTTTGTGTGTATTCAGATAGGAGCAGGTGGTATGATCCAAATGCTGCTTATGATCCAAATGTTGCTTATGATCCACGCTACAAAGCCTACTATGATCAAACATATGGCTGGTACTATAGAGATGCCTACTACAACCAACAATATCAAAACAGGTACTCACATACACTTGTGCAGTCATTGTTTTTGTACATGCTGACACCTCGCTAACTGAGTTTTTTCATGATAATGGTTGCTAGCAGAAGAGAAGGCAGTGATGACCCATGGCAGTATTACCCGGGTTATGACTCCAGCTTTGATGAGTGCCGCAGACGTGACCCGCACGCTGACGATTTCGACCGCCGTTCGGTTCACAGTGAACAGTCAGCACACAGTGTGCATTCATCACACAGTCGACGCAGTAGCTTCAGCTCACGCTCACAACAGGTCTGTGTAGATCTTATTGTTCCTGTGTATGTGTCTGTGCTATGTGTATAACAAATTTCTTCTTTATACAGAGTCAAGTGTATAGAAGTCAACCAGATTTGGTCAGTGCAGCCTATGATGCCACTGGGATGACTCTTCCAGCGGATTACACCTACAGCCAGTTTCCTAACCCTTCTGATACTGTAGATTACAGTCAGATTCCTTACTCTACCGACAACACCTGGACTGCTCCAGAGCAGCGTAAGTATTACACACAAAGCACAATGTCCGCCATAATGTTGCACTTAATGTTGGGATTTTCTTTTGAGCCACAGCCTTCTGTGTTTTTATTATAAACTTTCCACAAATTACTACTCATTTTTCAGGTTTATTGATTGACACAAACATTTTTTTTATCATTTATATACTTTTGTTTACTTTTTTATTTTTTTATTTTTTGTTTTGAGATTAGTTCAAGTTTTGGTCATTTTTGTGTTTTTGTAATTTTTATTAGTTTCATATATCTATATAGTTTAAATACATATTCGTTTTAGTTGAGTTAAATGTAGTACTTAAAGAAAAACTAAATGAAAAGGTGAAATGTCTTGGCAGTTAGCTAAAATAAAATACACTCACAGGCCACTTTATTAAGTACACCTTGCTTGTACCCTGGGTTTGACCCACTTTTGTCTTCAGAACTGTCTTAATTCTTCGTGGCATAGATTCAACAAGGTGTTGGAAATCATTCCTCAGAGATTTTGGTCCATATTGTCATGATAGCATCACACAGTTGCTGCAGATTTGTCGTCTGCACATCCATGATGTGAATCTCCTCGTTCCACCACATCCCAAAGGATGCTCTATTGGATTGAGATCTGGAGACTGTGGAGGACATTTGAGTGAAGTGAACTCATTTGTCATGTTCAAGAAACCAGTCTGAGATGATTTGAGCTTTGTGACATGGTGCATTATCCTGCTGGAAGTACATCAGAAGATGGTACACTGTAGTCATAAAGGGATGGAACATGGTCAGACAACAATACTCAGGTAGGACTGTGGTGTTTAAACGATGATCAATTGGTACTAAAGGACCCAAAGTTGTGGCAAGAAAATATCCCCTCACACCATTACACCACCCAGCCTGAACCGTTGAGATGGATCCATGCTTTCATTTTCTCTTACGCCAAATTCTGACCTCTACCATCTGAATGTTGCAGCAGAAATCGGGACTCATCAGACCAGGCAACATTTTTCCAATCTTCTATTCGTCCAGTTTTGGTGAGTCCTGTGTGAATTGTATCCTCCGTGTGCTGTTCTTATCTGACAGGAGCGGCACCCGGTGTGGTCTTCTGCTGCTGGAGCCCATCTGCTTCAGGGTTCGATGTGTTGTGTGTTCAGAGATGGTATTCTGCAGATCTTGGTTGTAACGAGTGGTTATTTGAGTTACTGTTGTCTTTCTATCATCTCTAACCAGTCTGTCCATTCTCCTCTGACATCAACAAGGCATTTTCATCCACACAACTGCCGCTCGCTGGATATTTTCTCTTTTTAGGACCATTCTCTGTAAACACTAGAGATGGCTGTGCGTGAAATCCCAGTAGATCAGCAGTTTTTGAAATACTCAGACCAGCCCGTCTGGCCACCAACAACCATTCCACGTTCAGAGTCACTTAAATCCTCTTTCTTCCCCGTTCTGATGCTCGGTTTGAACTTCAGCAAGTCGTCTTCACCACATCTAGATGCCTAAACGCATTGAGTTGCTGCCATGTGATTGGCTGATTAGCAATTTGTGTTCCTATACAATTGAACAGGTGTACCTAATAAAGTGGCTGGTGAGTGTATATCTATTTGTTATATTTTATTTTATTTCAGTTAATATATATTTCAGAAATGTTTTTTGTTCACAATAATATCCCTGGCTTGACAAGTGTTTCCCGGCATTTTCTGTAGCATTAAAATACTTAAAGCATCAATTTTACACTTAAAGGGATCCCTTTAATGCACATGCACTATAAATAGCTTCCTGAATTTTTTTTTATTTTAGAAGTAAAATTATCATGAAAATGCTTTTTCTGTCTTTATCTCATTTTTGTTTTCTTTCTCAGCTCCTCCAAGGCCGTTGACCCCAGAGAAGTATTCTGTTCCTCGTCGCTGTGCTCGGTTTGGTCCGGCTGGTCAGCTGATCCTTGTTCAACCCAACCTGCCCTCTGCTGGTCAGCCTACACTTGTGGAAATCCACAGTATGGAGGTAACAATTGACTGAGAGGGCAAATATCCTGATATATAAATCAACTGCAGGTCATTACCTTTAAAATAATAAAATAGGACTTTGCAGCTGATTAAGTTACCTTGCAATTAGTAACTTTAAACTTTTGAACTTCTCCTTGATCCTCAACTGTGCAGTTTTGTTTTGTTTTGTTTTGTTTTTGTGATTTGGTTATAAAAAGCTCCCTTGTAATCGCTCAGCTACATTATTTGCGTCTGATATCTTGGCTGTGATGTTATTCCAGATGATTCTGCAGGATTCTCCAGAGCAGTCAGAAATGCGTTCATTCCCTGGCCCACTCGTCAAGTAAGAGTCATCCTTTATTTATGGAGTAAAGGCGTACATGTGTTAGAGCCACACACAGTCAAACGATCCAGTCATCATCTCATGTTTATGTCCACAGAGAGGAGACTCATAAGGTGGATGTCATAAAATTTGCTCAGAACAAAGCCCAAGAGTGTTTGCGAAATGATGACCTCATTGACAAAGACTCCGCCTACCTCATCTGGGAGTTCATTGTTCTGCTGTGTCGCCAGAATGGGGTGAGTATTTGTGCAGCCCTAACCATAACTAAGACTGTGTATTGCGTTTGCTTGCTTGTTCGGTACCAATTCATTTAAGTGTACTGAATAGTTTTTCGTCTGTGTTTTAGACTGTAGTGGGCACAGACATCGCTGACCTGTTGCTAAAGGAGCATCGCTCTGTCTGGTTGCCGGGAAAATCACCCAATGAGGCTAATCTCATCGACTTCAACAATGAAGTAATAGAGCGTACCGAGGAGGAAGAGGCGGGGCCAATGTCCCTTCTATCAGACACGTTCATGGGCGTGCCAGAAAATGTTGGCAAGGAGACGGAGCGTTTCAGAGAACTTCTACTATTCGGCCGCAAGAAGGCAAGACAACACTGCATGATTTTCTTACCCCATTCAGCCATATAGAGACCTTATAATAATAATTTGTTACATTTATATAGCGCTTTACGGGTACTCAAAGTGCTTTACATAGAAGGGGGGAATCTCCTCAACCACCACCAGTGTGCAGCATCCACCTGATATATATATATATATATATTAGTGGTGGGCCGTTATCGGCGTTAACGTGCTGCGTTAACATGAGACTCTTATCGGGCGATAAAAAAAATATCGCCGTTAATCTATTCTCAAAGTTGGGTTGGGAGCTGGGTCTATACTACGCAAGCTATGATGACTTTCACCCTGATATTTTAGCTCGGATGTATACCTAGCCGAATTGCACTGTAGGGGGCGAGAACGAGTCTTCGAACTAGAGGCTCGCAGTCCGTGATGGACAGATTGTTAAGGTCTATGATGTGTAATACAATCGGGCAGGACATCCAAACGCTCACCTATCATTCATCAACCTCAAATATGGCTTTTCATCTGAAAGATGTATGTAGTAGCAACTTTACATGGCCGCTCAATATGATGTCAACCTAGAGAAATGTGCGCTATTGAAGTGTTTGTGTGGAAGCGCGTTTGCGCAGGACAGGCTCCGGTCACTTGCTCTTACATCTCCGTCATTTTTGGTCATACAGATAAAAGTAGCCTAATACATCTTTCGAATCTGTAAAGACTCTACGTTTATTTGTGTGCACTCAGAATAACAACGAAACGTTGCGCTTTTAAGCAAACAGGATGCGCTTTAGGTGCTTTATGTGAACTTGAGCGAGAAACTTCGAAACTCCGTCTTTGAAAAATATATCTATAGAGAGTGAAATGTCTAAAAAATAAAAATAGAAGACGTGTGTGTTAGCATGGACGATTTACATGAAATTTTATCTGTGCAACACTGTGCATAAGATGGCTTTCAGTTCAATATAATAACAAAAAACGACATTTTGGGTTTTTATTCAATTAATAAGGTGGGCACGCTGTGATCTGTACTATATTTTTACTGTAATTGACAGTTATCGGCAAAAAAAAAACAAAAACAAAAAAAACACGGGAATGGGAGTCATTCTTCCGGGAGTGGAACGGGATTTTCCTCCAGTTTTTTCGTGGGATTGGGATGGGAAGAGATTAAAGTTTGTGATGCATTTTGGAAACAGGAGATGAGCCTGTTGTGGCAATTTCTTTCTAACAAACATCATCACTGAGTAAGAGACAACTCTGAGTCCAAATTATAATAATAAAAGTATTTATTCTCTTGCAAGAGAAGATCTCCTTGTCACCAATACACATGAGCGAGTCAGTGAGGGAAGAGAGAGATAAGGAGAAGCAGTGCCGGTCTGTTTTATAGTCCTTTCCTTCCAAGGCCTCCTCCTTCCCTCCTCTAGAGGGAGAGATACCAGTTTGTTTACCGATTAATGGTTATACAGAAAAGGGAGGCAAATGCCCCCTTGACCCCCTGACCATCTGCGTTTCCTTACCTCTATCACTTCCCAATCATAGTAAATCATCACAAATAGAATGCTTTTCTAACTACGAGTGAGAAAACATATAATGCATACATCTGAAATGTATGTTTCACTATTTGATTACTGCCCAGAAGGAAAAATTCCATCACAAGCCCCTGGTCTAATGCGCCACCTGGCTTGAGAAACCCGTTCTCAAAGACTTACTTTTAGTCATTATTTGGGTAGCACACATATTCTGAATGCCTTCGGCAGAATTCAAATGAGCCATTTTAATCTAGATTAATTCCAAGATTAATCTAGATTAAAAAAAATAATCTATGCCCACCACTAATATATATATATATATATATATAATTAATTTTTTTATAATAATAATAATAATAAATACACATTTTCATTTTACAGTATTGATGTAAATGTTAATAATAATAAACTATATTTTGAGTATGAATAAATTAATACATAATAGTTATGTGCTATTGCTGTTGCGTTGAGTATAAACCAGGCTCTACACAAGCGCTGCGTAATTCTTACGAGTAGTGTGGTTTCGTGATGCTTTCACTTTCTGCTTATTGAATGGGGAAAGGAAATTATTATTTTTTGGTCCTTAGCTGATCACATGCCTGCATATTGTTTTATATGGATATAAATGTGTTGTTTTTTATTCTGACTGACAAAACCATATATTTAAGCAGTGGAAAGACAATTGAGAATTTGTGTATGTTTGTTAGGACGCTCTGGAGTCTGCTATGAAGAATGGCCTGTGGGGTCATGCGCTGTTACTGGCCAGTAAGACGGACAACAGAACACACGCCCGTGTCATGACCAGGTAAATCCACATCTACTTAAAATGACCAGAGGTGGAAAGTAACGAATTACATTTACCTGCGTTACTGTAATTGAGTAGCTTTTTTGTGTACTTGTATGAATGTGTTTGTTCTGCTGAACACAAAGGAAGATATTCTGAAGAAAGTTTCTAATCAGGCTGTTCTGGGCACCATTGACTTCCATAGAAGAAAGAAAAATACTATGGAAGACAACGGTGCCCCAGAACTGCTCTGTTTCCCTCATTCTTCAGAATAGCATCCTTTGTGTTCAGCAGAACAAACACATTCATACAAGTTTGGAACTACTTGAGGATGAGTAAATTATGATTTTTGGGTGAACTATCCCTTTAATTAAGAGACTTGTATATATTGCCTGTTTTTGCTCTATTTCGACATGAAAAATAACTCCAAACACAGCCAGTATAGCACAGTTTTACATCTCTGAGCAATGACGGTGATTCATTCGCTCCTGAATGAATAAACCATTTAAATGATTCGGTTTAAGTGCAATGTCTCACTTATTAACTGTGATTTGCTGACACCTGCTGGCGGTTTTAATTTCACGTATCTTGTCATTTGAAAAGTTTCAACATTTTTATAAGCCTCTGTGTTTCCTCTATTCAAAGATGTATTTTATTAATTGATTTTTTACCTGGTATGTTTTCTTATTCTATAATGATAATAAAAACATATGAGATACTATTTAGCTGACACACACTCAATTGAAATGCCTTTAACTGAAAAATGGGTGTTTAAGTCATTTTACATTAGTTACACTACTATTTTGATTTGTAGTTGCTTTCAATTTGTATTGTTAAAAGCGCTATATAAATAAATGATGACAACCAAGTTTTCATCCTATTTTAGCTCAGATGTGTTTAACATCTTGCAGGGCTGTGAACTGAGTTTGACCCTTGGTCTGTCCCAGTTTTGATTCCCTCTCACTGTTAAAATGTTAAGAAATGTTTAATCTGAGTAAATATTAAATTGAGCTTCTTTTTACTTTTACTTGGGTAGATTATTAGACTGGTAAAAAAAAAAACTTAACCTTTCCTTAACTTTGCTCTCTTTCCCTTAACCTCTCCCTGTCACTAGAATGCTTGAACTGCCTAGAAATTACAAAACTTCCTGTGTCCGTTTGCCTCCTTATTGTAGTCGCTTTGGATACTAAATTTAAATGTAATGGTACTTTATACTTGAGTTGAATATTTTTCGAACTCTTTCCACCTCTGAAAATGACCTATAGCTGTGTGCTTTCAAAGCAACAAATAGGGTTCAATTGTGTTAATATTTGTGCTTTTCAGATTTGCCAACAGCCTGCCTATTAACGACCCTCTTCAGACGGTGTACCAGCTCATGTCCGGACGAATGCCGGCTGCTGCTACTGTATGAGAGAGTTTGTGTGTTTTAGATGTTGTTAATATAGTAATTTATGCCATGCTGATTTTCATATACATCACCTGTTTCTCTCCGACAGTGTTGCGGAGATGAGAAATGGGGCGACTGGCGACCTCACCTGGCCATGGTGCTGTCCAACCTCGCACACACTCTGGATCTTGACACCCGCACCATTTCCACCATGGGCGACACTTTAGGTACATAAACGTAGATGCAAAGCATACACACACATTGCAGATGCAGCACTGGATCTGTAATCATATCTATCGTGTTTCACAGCATCTAAAGGTCTAGTGGATGCAGCCCATTTCTGTTACCTGATGGCTCAGGTGGGTTTCGGTGTGTACACTAAGAAAAGCACCAAGATGGTCCTTATCAGCTCCAATCACAGGTGTGTAATACTACATACAGTCAATTAGAGATATGTATACACAACTGTACACATCAAGGACATAAAATGTGCAAATGCACATGGTATTTGTTTGCACTACTAACACCTATTCGCCCTGTCTCTCTCCCAGCTTGCCATTTTTGAAGTTCTGTTCGTCAGAGGCGATTCAGCGGACCGAATCGTATGAATACGCTCAGTCTCTTGGCTCTCAGCCTCTCTCTCTGCCAAACTTCCAGGTGAGACAAACACATAACGTAGTCACTCTACTAGGGATGTTTTTCACAACCAACTAGTTAGTGGCTGACTATTATTAACTATTATAGATGCTCTGTATAAGTAGGCTAGTTAGGTCTATCTGGACTAGGGCTGCACAATGTTTATTTAAAGCTCATGATCCTCTGTTTACTGTGATTTAAGCTAATTTGAGAAGCCAGAAGAGCATATTATGACCTGGACGTGTGTAAATGAACACAGTGCCACGCTCCACTCTGAAACCAGCAGTGCATACACTTATGTGCAGACAAATACCAAAATGAAAACTTGATGGAAATTAAGAAATTAATATGTAAATATTAGTACTGTTATTTTACAGTTGAACTTTAATTTTCTATTATCTTAATTAAATACTTGACTTAGTTATTTTACAGTATATAGTATAGTATAAATAAAACTCAAGTGAAATAACTATTTGGTCATTGAAGGTAATTTGAGCTGGTTTCTAATCTGTGCAATCCGACACAATTCCAGGAAGGTCATGACCTTTACCTTTTGACCTATACAGGTGTTCAAGTTCATCTACGCGTGTCGACTGGCGGAGGCGGGACTCTGTGCTCAGGCCTTTCCATTACTGTGAGGTCATCTCACGCACCCTGCTGAGCTTGCCTGAGTACTACTCATCTGTGTTCATCAGTCAGCTTATGCAGGTACACAGATTACCACGTATCAGAGCCTGTCTTTGAGTTTACATTTCTGCCTAATCCTCCTCCTCGTGTTTGATTACAGATGTCTCTGAGGTTGAGGTTTTTTGACCCTCAGCTGAAGGAGAGACCAGAGCAGGAGTTGTTTATAGAGCCTGATTGGTTACTGCATCTCAGACAACTCGATGGACAGATCAAGGTGTGTGTCTGTTTCTTTTCTTTTCTCCGTAGGTCATCATGCCAGTGACGCATGTTATTTCACGCGCATTCGCTCTGTTCCTGTGTCGTACCAGTAAATTAATCATTTACTTTTTGAATTCACGGCATGATGCTAAATAGGAGCTGATTAGTGAAAAAACGAAATAAAAAATCCCGATATGAATTAGTGGAATTATGAAATCTCTAAGGCTAATGTACGATACAGGATTCATTATAAAGTGCTATTATATGTTTTTAAAGCTTTGCTGTATTTCAGAGAGCGCTTAACTCATTTGTTTTCATTAGCATTCTGAAAATGTTTTGTAATTTGTTCTTTGTTGTGGTCTGTTTATAATGTTTTATGCTTGATTTTATTCTTATATTTTAATTTAGTTTTCCTGTACAGCACTTTGGTCTCTACATTGTGGTCTTGAAAGTGCTTTATAAATAAAGTTGAAGAAATCGTATTACAATAGTAAAATTAGTTTTAACAATTTATTTAATAGTAAAATCATCATAACTTGTATTATTAATTATATCGATTCATAATTGCACATTTTTTACCAAATTGTGCAGTCCTGCAAAAAAGTGTCATAAACCTTGAGCTCTTAAAAAAATCACTACATACAGAAAATGTAAAGATTTTGAACAGAAACCAAAATATTTGTATATTTTACCCAACTCAACAATAGGTCTATAATATTTCTTATTATTAAATAAATAAAATTAAACAAATTAATAATTAGCATCATCAGCATCTTAACAATAAGTATAATTGTTTCATAATTATATTGATACATTTTTAGTTTTTTTTTTTATCATGATTTAAATTAGTCAATTTTTTAAACAAAAAACATCTCAACTGCACCCCCCCCCCCATCTCAATCAGCCCTACCAGAGATATTTTTTTAGTGAAGTAATGTACATATATTTGTGTATGTTCACATTAGACTGTGTTCCGATCACGTGTATGTTGTTGTCCCATTCAGGATGGTGTGATCACCTTACGTGGGGATCGCAGCACCCCACAGCTTTATCCCTGCAGTACACCCAGTTCAGAAGACCAGTTCAGCCCAACTGACCCCTCGACTCTGAATCCTGATCCCCACAATCCTCTCATGACCTCTCTTTTGCCCCCAGCTGGTGTTCAACTCATGCCACCAGGTACGTCCCATTATAAAATGTGAACTGAAGAAGAATCTATTTTGATTCTGTAATCATTCACCATCCTCTTTCACTGTCTCTTTTAGCTCCTCACACTATTCTTCAGGATGGGACGGTCCCTCTGGAGCAGGCCCCGCCTCTGGGCGAAAGCGTTCCATTCTACCCAGTGGCCCCGGGGCCACCACAGCCAAACTTTGCGGCACCTTTCCAACCTGAAATGCATGAGCAATACATGCCCATGCCACCCCAACAAATACAGCAGCAAATACCCACACAAATATCTCAGCAAATGCCCCCACAATTTCCGAGGTACAGCCCTAGAGAAATGCCTTCACAGAGAATGCCATGCCTCCACAGACGCCACCAGGAATGCCACCACAGATGCCCCCTCCAATGCCTGGGGCTGAACATGGCTCCTCCCCTTTCTCTCCTCAGCAGTTCCCCCATTCGTCTCCCACGTTCACTGCCCCCCCTCCACAAGGGAAGGACTTCTATGATGAAATGGCACGCATGGTGAGTTAGAACAACAACTAACTCTGGCTGTTATTACTTTTAAAAGTAATACCTCACATAAATGTAGCATCATAACTTTGAATGGAATAGAACACATTAGTTATGTTAGTGTGCATTTTCTTGAGTTTTGTTGCCTGTTACTCCATATTTACTGCCACCACCACCAGTGTTATATTACCCATACAAAGTAGATAATGTCAATTATTATAATGTTTTTGGAATATAATACTTACATTATATTGTATGAAATGTATTAAACTGGTTCCTCTTTTTGTTGTTTTAAGGGCCCAGGCAGAAGATCAAGAACCACTTCTCAGTCGTCAGTGCAGATGGTACAGTCTATACATAAACATACACACAGTACCAGTAGCATCAAATTAATGCAAAATTAAAGTAAAGACCTTTATGATGTTACAAAAGATTTCTATTCATGATAAATGCTGTTCTTTTTGACCACAAAAATATTTTCAACATTAATACTAATCAGAAATGTTTGTTGAGCAGCAAATCAATTTCTGAAGGGTCATGTGACACTAAATACTGGAGGAATGATGCTGAAAATTCAGGAATCAATTCCATTTTACAATATATTCAAAAACAACATTTATTTTAAGTTTTAATAATATATCACAATATTGCTGTTTTGACTATATATTTGATCAAATAAATGTAGTCTTGGTGAACAGAAGAGACTTTCAAAAACTATCAAAACAATTTACCAACGACATATATTGTTAAACATAAGTGTTTAATCAAATGTTGTCTTGATTTGCAGACATCAGGTCACCGGTCTCGCACAATGTCGGAATCATCCAATCATTCTGGACGAGAGCGCAGCAGTTCTCTGGCCAATCAGGGCTCTCCACCTCCTATCCCAGAGGCTCCACCACAGGACGAACCCAAGAAGACCAAGAAAGACTCTCCCAAAAAAGTACATGCTTAAAATAAACACATACAGCGACCCAGTGGACATGCACTAGAAAATCTTTTGAATAGACCCTTTTAGGGCCGACGTCACAATTACGTCACAGCACTAGCTGGAGGCAAAACAAAGCGAAAACTGGAGGCGGCCGATTCAAAACAGAGCAGATTCGTCTACACAAGGAGATTAAAATATCATCTTGTTGTGATGTTGGGTGCCAGAATCAATGTAGTAGAGGCTCCAATTTGACATTGTAATGCATACTTGCTGCCACTGCCAGACAAAAAACCGACGGCAGCTGTGGTTAAACAAGCTAAAACGAGCGGACTGGACAGAAACCATCGTCAAACATGATCGCGTTTGCAGCACACACTTCTTATCAGAAAAGGTTCAATAAAGGATTGTCTTGTGTTGTTATAGAGATTTCTTGCTTCTCACGACTATGCCATGTATGAAATAATGTCTGTGTGCATGGGTGTAAAACAACAAACGGATTTAATTATATGCTTAATCATCTGTAATTGTACATACATTGTTGTGATTATTTGTGGCTGGAAAAATAATGTAGCTGTAAAAATTGTTGCCTGCTGAAATTTAAATATATATACATCTTCATGACTATATAGACACGTTGAGTTTGCCTTTACTATACACGTTAGATGTGAGTCACTCAACCGGAGGTAATGTTAATGTAATCCTGAAGTGTGTGCGGGTCGGCCAATCTGGTTTCGTCCTGTTAAAGTTAACCTTTTCAAATAACAGTCGCGGTCCCGGACATGAGTGACCTTACATATGCAGGTTAAATCGGAATTGCTCTTATGAATTGTTAAAAAAACAAGCTAACAACTTCACAACTAGCGTTAGTGAAGCGGTCAGGGGACTTTTTCTTGCCTCCAGCTAAGCGCCGCCCACAGCAAACACGTCACAAAGTGTTTACTAACAGAAAAAGGGTCTAGTGAAATGAATGTTGCATTTTATTCTTCATCAGGGAGCGAGTAGCGGTTGGCTGACCTGGCTGTATTCAAAACGAAAGAACGAAGCACATCTGCCAGACGACAAGAACAAATCTGTAAGCACCTTCTTCCAAATCACCTCCTGCTCTCTCTCATGATCGGCTTGTCTTGTTTCGTCGCATTGATTAAGAGAATACTTGTATTTTTCAGATTGTGTGGGATGAAAAGAAGCAGAAATGGGTGAACCAGGATGAACCAGAGGAAGAGGTACAGGCAGGCATTCATGCATTTCAAATGCTGTAAGTACTGTGCATGTATCGTTGTGAATGATGGTATCTGTATGTTTCAGAGCAAACCCACTCCTCCTCCACCCACCGGCTTCCCCAAAGCTCCAATGGGCGGGATGAGGCCACCAGGGGGGGGTGGTCCAGCAGGGGGGCCACCTGTGAACATGTTCTCCAGGAGAGCAGGTGGGTCACCTTTTCTCTTGAGAAATCTGTCCATTTATTCATCCTCTAGTTAATTTATAAATATGTATTTCCTCTGAAATAAAACGCTCATTGCTGCAGTGTTGTTTTTGTTAACTAAAACTAAAGTCATTCAAAATAATTTTCGTTAATTGTAAGAAAGCTTATAAAATGACAAAAGCACTTGAAATATAATTTAAAAAATATTATAAAAAAAAAGCTAATCCAAAATATGAATAAATGCTATATAGAAAATACTGAAATAAACTGTGTCAAATACATGAAAATGTTTAAAGTAAGAAATTACATTATCATCTTTAAATAAAAACAAAAACAGTAAGTCGAAAATAATTGAGGCATTTTATCAACTAAAAGGACATGAAAAAGAATGTTATTTGTTCATATGTACCAAAAATACAATGCATAGTAATAAACAGCGATATTTATCCATGTATATTTTATTGAAATATTCACAAATATATAATGGCTCACAGGGACAAACGGATGAATCAGTTCTTTGAATTGGACAGTTTCACCTGATTCATGTTAAGAATCAAACCTCCCCAGCGGTTTAAAGCAGCCCCTGGAAGTGCTCATGTCTGTGTGTGTGTGTGTGTGTGTGTTTCAGGCACTAAGAGCAGATATGTGGACGTGTTGAATCCCGGTCGTGCAGGATCTAAACCAGCCGCCGCGGTGCCGCCTCCTGCTGATCTGTTTGCTCCTCTCGCACCCATGGCCATGCCAGCCAGCCTCTTTACACCAGCTGCAGGTGTGTGTCTGTGCATCAGTGTGTTCTGTATATCCGTGTGTGTCTGTGTGAGGTCTAACACTGCTGTTTTCAGCCCCAAATGAGCAGCAGCAGCCGATGGAGGGAAGCGTTCCAGACGCCAGCGGAGAAAACACAGCGCAGACTAGTGCCACAGTGCCACAGGTACAACGAGCAATATTAGCAGCAGTTTGAGCCTTTTTTATGGTTACATGATTAATAGTGGAAAAGAGTTTTGGCTTCTTCCCAGCAGAGGTGGGTAGTAACGAGTCACGTTTACTTGAGGACAGTTTTCGGGTGCTCTTCCCAGCTAAATGTCTGATGGGAAACGTTAGAGAACACGGGCCTCTATCTGAGCTTTACTGTTAACATTGTGTATCTCTTTGATTTGCTCATATTACTTTGCACAATTGTATTTATTTGATTGTTTATATTTATTAATTTAGCTTTTTTACTCACCAGATTTTTATCTTTAATAACCAGATTTATTTTTTAAACATCAGAGCCTGATGTTTCTTCTTTCTTGCAGGTGGCTCTTGACATTTTATATTTTATTGTTTTTTAATTTGCTCACCAGAGCACGTTTTTTGTCTTTCATTTGTATATATTGATTCAATCATTTGTTTATTGTTACTGTCCAGAGGCAGATTTTTTTTGTATTTTTATTTAGTTTGTTTACTCGCCAGAGGAAGTTTGCTTCTTTTGTCTTGCATTTGTCTTTGTTGTTGTTTTTTCTGTTGTACTTGACTAATCTCAGCCACTCTGTTTTTCTTTCTCTAGTCTTTGGTTCTTAACAATGAATCAATCAATTAATACATTTATTTAACTACAGTATGCCTGGATGTATTATGGCAGTGAGAAAGTGATTGAGGATTTAATGTAGTTTATTATTCTCATTACTGAATTAATTATTCATTACTGCATTCCAGCAAAAATATACTTTTACTAAAATGAATTTGATTGAATCGTAATTCCAAGCAGACATGCTTTCAACACATCTGCTATAATGAATGTGTTTTCCATCTAGATGTTTAATCTGAATGCATTGCCTCCCGGCCCGGAGGGGACGCAGTCTGGAGAGGTCAGATCCTCCTTTAATATCTTATCACTTCTCCTTTAAACCTGCTTCATCCTGTCACGCTCAGCTCCTTCACCCATGAATGCAGAATAACACTATTATAACCACACACATGCTCACATGTACACTTACTACCTCTGAAACACACATTGTAACTTGCATCTCTAACTGTATTCTATGATTGAGCTTTGATTATGATCACACAAAGAGCATGTGTGTGTGTGTGTGTGAGCGTGTTTGTGAGTGAGAGCACATGTTAAGGTCTACACGCTGCTGAGGTGTGATGTAATCATATTGTAATGATTGACAAGAGATATGTGTGATTTAAGATGGCGCTGCATGGGATTAATTCGGGTTTGTGGTGTTTCTGTTTCGTTTATTCCTGCTGTTCTAGCTGTCACGTTCTAGCTCAATGAGTTCTCTATCTCGAGAAGTGAGTCAGCATTTAAATCAGGTACTTTCAGCTGGTTCTTATCTGAAACACACACACACTTTTCCAGACACCGCAGTAATAAAACAACAGTGCTTTCTAACGCTGCATAGTAAAACACATTCACACATGCTGTCTGCACGCTTCTAACATCACACACTTGTAGCCACTCCTCCAGCATGACACCAGCAGCCCTGACTGAGTAAGCGGCCAATAGGATGGGCTCTTGGATTTCAGAGGCGCGGAAGATCGAGGCTCCTCCCCCTTTTGTGCACGATATATTAACCAATCACGTGCTGCATGCTAATCATGACTTCCAGTGGGCATGGCTGTCTATATCCAAGAAGATGGGTGGTGATGTTGCTCTCCTGTTCAAATAGTAATCGCAAATGTGTTCTCATAGGTTCCCACTCAACCGCCAATGCAAGGAGCTCCGCCTGCAGGAGGCGTGACCTTTTATAACCCCTCCCAGTTTGCACAGGTAAGAATCTCAAGGGACATTTAAGGTGATTCAGTGCTCTTATTGTTAACTAGAACTATTACAAAATCACTTTTGTTAATTAAAAGAAAGCTGAAATGAAGTAAAATATAAATTTTTGATTAAAAAATAAAATTTGAAATGTTGTTTTTGCAACTAACTGAAATAAAATGTTTCATTTGAAGTACAAAAATTACTAAAAATTTATTTTTTTATTTGTAACTGAAATAAATAGAATCTAAATAGAAATATTTAGCTAAAAATCACTTAAAATTTACTAAAACCTAAACTAAAATTAACAAGAAATATTAATTAAAAAAGGAAATCTTAAAAATGTATAAAAAAATGTCTTAAAACAAACGTACATTTAAATTAAATGAAAATTACATTTAACTAAAATGGAAAGTGAAAATATAAAAAATCATTCAAAATATTAATAATATTTTAATAATTCTAATATAACACTGTGCCAAATACATACAAATTTTTAATGTGGGAAATGTAAAGTTATATGTCCCACAGTACATTTAAGACAATTGTTTTGTAATAAAAGTTATGGTTAAATGTGCACTAAAGTGCATACATTTCCAGAAAATACTTCTGGACATTGGATAAAACCAGGTAAAAAAAATATATATATTGTGAGTTTTGATATAATTTTTTTTATTCATTATTAAACTTATTGAAGTATAGAAATAAATACTAAGTTTACAAAAAAATGAGAGATTTCTCCAAACTCATTTAGGGCCTTATAAAGATTTGTTTTGTAAATGAATATACCGATGCGAATAGATAAACATGTAAAGTATATTTGCTTTTTTCTTTCCGCTAGTCTGAACCAATGCATGACAAAAAACTTGTCTTGCCTTCGAATCTGACATGTAGAATTATTCCAGTCTGTTCCACAAGCCGCGCTCCTGCACGTCTGGGACAGAGAGAATACCCCACACTGAAGTAAGAGTATCGCTGTAGATCTAGACCAGACCGGACTGAAGTCTGGTTCCTGAAGCGCTGACGTGTGGCGCTCAGCCTCCAGAATAACGTCGTCGTCGCCGCTGATAATCATGGTTTCCCGAACGGACTCGATCATCCTCTGATTCTCCTTCTAGACTCCTCATACATTACAGTCTTACTCTTGTTCTGTGTTTGTACGGACCGGGCGGCGCTTCCTCAACGTGAGCAGTGTGAATATAAGTGCAATATGTCGATTTTAAGCCCTGTGTAGTTTGATTTCCTTTAGTAGTCTGTTTATTTCAGCAGGGCGAGTGAGTGAGGAGGAAATGTGGGCGTGTCTTGCTAAAGGACGCCAGCCAATGCATGAGAGGGCGGTCTGGCCTGTTGTCATGGGAACAGCGCAGCGTACCAGAATGTTTTAGATATTTATTAAGCTTCCGGTCGAAACGCCGTCGCCGGACAGGATCCGTACATCAGTGAGTTTGTGTACGCGTCGTCACGCCGTGCTAAACAAACCCATCTCTTTTACCGTCTCCTGAACCAGTCCTTAATTTTGCCAGTAGCGAAGAATCATCCAGTTATATGATTTCCCCAAATCCTGTGATCCTTGTTTGTGTTTTGATGATTTTCCTGGCTTGATCTCGCTCTGATCTAGTTCCGGGTTCTTGTTCCCATGGGAACAGCGGGGTTTTGTAATTCCACAGGTCAGCTCTGTTTGAAGGAAGCTCGGACTTTTACAATGTGTTTAGAAATTGACTGTACAATTCTTCATAAAGTAATAATAAAAATATTTTTGAGCTCTTTAATACTTGAGTTTTTTATTTTATGTTTGATGTCATTTAATAACATGGTCATTATGAGGTTAATATTAGGTCTGCATGCATGATCATTTCAATAATCAGTAATAATAACAGTTGTTGATGGACCATCATCAAAAGTTTGGGCTTGGTAAGATTTCTCTAAATGTCCTCATGCTCACCAAGGCTGCATTTATTGAATCAAAAATACAGTAAAAACAGTTATATTATTGCAATCTAACATGTTTTCTATTTGAATATATTGTCAAATGAAACTTAATCCTGTGATCAAAGCTGAATTTTATTACTCCATTCTTTAGCGTCACATGATGACATGAATAGAAAGTAAAACATGCGAGAAATCTTTGATATCATTATTAATGCCTTTACGGTCACCTTTGATGAGATTAATGAATCCTTGCTAAATAAAGTATCTAGAAAGAGAGCGAGAAAATACAATTAAATTGTTCTCAAAACCATTTCTTTTTATATTTCCATGCCTGTAATATTTTTTTGAATTGACATAAATCTCATGCAAAACTACAGATCATTTTTTCATTCTTTATTTATATTCTAGTAAGTGTGCAGCCGCATCTGGAATGTAAAAGCCGTGCTCTAGACTCATTTAGCGGAGGTGCTCATGCAGTAAAGCAGGTTCAAACCCAGCCTGATGGAGCCACCTTTCGTCTTCACAATCTTTTCCTCCTCTATATCAATGTCAAAAATGTAATGTAAACAATGTCTTGAATTATTCAAGTAAAATGCACAGCATTGTAGGTCTAAAAGCTCCCTGCTGTCTCTCTGCGTGGTCTGCAGAGCCTCACTCGGACATCTCGGAGTGTGTTGGGCTTAGATTGGCCTCCTGTGGACGAACAGAAACACATTTGTTCACAGCTCTAGAATGAGCAATGTTGTTAAAAAGCTTGCACAAAAGCATACTTTGATAGCAAGTACACAAGTTACAATAAAGCCTTGGGAGTGTGTGTATATTTGGTTAAAGTACCAGTGCGCTCTTTGCTCTCTGAACTGCGACTTCCAGCATGCTCCGGTCGGACTGAATCTGTTTCAGCATTCCCGAATCCATTTCCAGCAGCATCCCTGATGTTCACACATTCATCACATCACACACATCTCAAGTTAAGAAGTCTGTGCTGAACTGAGCGGAGTAACTCACCGGTGATGTCAGCGCAGTGGGTGGGGTCTAACTGATGCACAACATTGAAAAGCGTCTCTCCAATGGATTCCTCTTCGTCTCCGTCACTCACGTCTGTCCACTCTTCACCCTGCCTGAGCCGCAGATAAACAGCAGTTCTTTCTTGCATGTTTCAAACTGTCCAGAAAAACGGCATCCTATCTGCTGAATGACATCCAATACTTGTTTCTTACTCATTTTGAAGTGCTCATTACAAAAATAGTGTCTGTTTTGCTCGAGCACTTCACACTGTCTTATTAAATATGATGCATTTAATTTAAATTAATGCATTTCATAGCAGGAAGTCTTGTATAATCAGCAGAAAAGCAGACATTAATCTAAAGCTGAGCTTGTTTACAAATATTTCTTCAATTTTCACATTCACAAATAATTCTGAAGACATTATTTTATGCCTAATCCTGATTTTTTTTTTTTCACACCTTTGCAGATTGTAAATTGAATTATGCCATTTTGAGTACTTTTTGTCAAACTTTTGAAGGATTTAGTTTATTTTGACAAGTTATATATAGATATCTAATAAACAAAACATTCGTATTTTGTGATGGAACGTTTTTATTTATATATTTGATTATTAAATTAGGGCTGTGTAATCTTTCTAATTCTTGCTAATATGAGTTTGTCAGACACTA